>SJYT01032987.1:121361-146966 GCA_006410635.1 Cephalophus harveyi
GTTTGCGTGATCCACATAGTCAAAGGCTTTGGCATAGTCAATAAAGCAGAAATAGATGTTTTTCTGGAACTCTCTTGCTTTTTCCATGATCCAGCAGATCTTGGCAATTTGATCTCTGGTTCCTCTGCCTTTTCTAAAACCAGCTTGAGCATCTGGAAGTTTACGGTTCACGTATTGCTGAAGCCTGGCTTGGAGAATTTTAAGCATTACTTTGCTAGCGTGTGAGATGAGTGCAATTGTGTGGTAGTTTGAGCCTTCTTTGGCATTGCCTTTCTTTGGGATTGGAATGAAAACTGACCTTTTCCAGTCCTGTGGCCACTGCTGAGTTTTCCAGATTTGCTGGCATATTGAGTGCAGCACAGAAGCTTTTATTTGAAAGTGATTTGATGGCTAAGAAAAAGACCTAAGTTATCTAGAAAGCAACTGTATGAACTAATCACAAAATTAGTAATTTCACTGGAGATAAAGGGATATAAAATTCATTTTTAACATTTTTACATGCTGTAAGCATTTTATATACTATAAGTGAATGATAAAAAATGAAAAATTTTTAAATTCTTTTCATGATAACAGTGAATTTATAAACTCTTCAGGAATCAATTTAACAAAAGTTGTGTAGAGCTTTTCTTTGAAAAGTATAGAAAATTAGTAAGGATTAAAGAAGAGGTAAAAAATGGAGAAATTTACTCCAGTGAGTCAGAAGATTCAACATCATCAAGATGTTGATTCTTCCCAAACTGATCTATAGGTTAAATTCAAATCCAAGCAAAAGTCTAGCAGGATATTTGCATAAGACCCAGCATACTGATTATTGCTGGATCATATTTGCTAATAAGATCTTTTTTCATTATTTAGAAGTTCTAAGTTTTAAATACATCCTGGGACTCAACCATCAGAACTCAATATAAGCGTCTGTCTTATCCACAAAAGTTTTCCACAAACTGAGACAGGCTGGGACTTGGGACCTTTATACTGGAGTGTCTGCATGTGGACAAATGTCTCTTGGAGCAACAGAATACAAAGAAACTGTAAGAGACTAAAAATAACTGCATGCAAGCACCGTTGGTATAAATCATGAATAAGATAATAAGGCTAACTTCTGAGGTGCCCGGAGCAAATGCAGGGTACAGCGGGTGAACCCTGTACACAGCATTACCAAGAGGGTGGATAGACCACCTAAACTACCCCTCTGACCAACACACTAATCTGTCGCTACCCTCATCCTCTTTATGAAACCAGCCTGCACTCCTCCAGGAGCAGGGAGCAAGCAACAGAACCTGTTACTTGTTTTTGTTCCCTCTAATTACAGTTTCTCTGGTGGCTCAATCAATAAGAATCTGCCTAAAACACAGGAGACTTGGGTTCAATTCCTAGTTTGGGAAGAAAGGGAATTGGCAACCAACTCCAGGAATCTTGCCTTGAGAATTCTGTGGCAAAAGAGCCTGATAAGTCCCAGACATGGGGTCACAAAGCGTTGGACATTTTTACTTCACTGCAGTACTGAGTCCCAATAAAGGCTTGCCTGAATTCCTTGTCTGGACTCTCATCAATTTCTGTTCAATAAAAAGCCTAAGATACCGAGTCAGTAACAAAACTACCACCTTCATTGTGAAGTTTCTCAAGTTTTACCATTTCACAGTTTACTTTTCCAGCCAACAGGTCACAGAGCAGATAAACAGATGGCCAGCCTTTTCTATTCTGTCCCCAGTGGTGTTTGGGATCAGCTGTTGACTACTTCTTCAAGTCATTTTTCTGCCTTTTTCAGGTCACTATTTCCATTATCTTATTCTGGATTTCGCAAATCTCTCAGAGCTGAGCACTGAGTTCCTGAATTGAACTCTTGAAGTTTTTCATTAAAAGCCCACATAGAAGAGACAAAATTAGTAACTGTAAGTTGTTTTGATGACAGATGCTTCAAGTATGGTCTTCGGGTTTTTTTCAATGTGCAATACTTCTTTCAAAAACAAAATTCATTTCATGGGAATTGCACAGGCAGTGTTTTTCTCAGAACATTTTTATTAATAATTTTCAATTTTCTAAATGCTATTCCATTGTTCTGTAGATCAGCAAGACTCACTTCAAAAAAGCAATTCTAGAAGACATCAGATACAGTTTTGCTTTTTGAGACTGGCCTAGTGTTATTCCAATATTTTTTATGTATAACACAGTTGGCACTTCTCATCATACCAATCTTTCTGAGAAAATAAGTTCACCACTTCAGTCTTGGCTTTTTTTCTGTTGTCTTCCCATAAGATGCTTATTCTTCCCCAACTGCTACAGTGCCTCTCAGAGACTCAAAGGGCAGCAAGTGTATTTTAAAATTATTCCAGATACCTTTACCCACCACAAACATGGTATGCAAAGAAATAAAATGTGCTTGGGAAAAAAAAAAAAAAGTTTAAAATCTTCTTTTGAAGTTGTAGCACTTCAGTTTAAGCAGGATCTTTTTTTCCCCTTTCTTAATCTCCCTTTAAACTGTTATCATTTTCAAATTTGATTCATGTAGCTGCTGGATAAAGAAATTCTTTTAAATAATTGCCAAGAGAACAAATAGGAATCAAAGTGTCAAATTCCCTAACATTATTTTGTAGGTAGCCTTAAATACTTCTTTAATACCTACGAGAAATCAAATATTGGTAATCTGTCGCTGTCCATTTCTCTCTTCCCAGATAGCTAATGACATGCATTATACTTCCATGACTGTGTGTACCTTTCATTTCATGCAAAGCCTTTAATCCTTCTCTTTTTAGATAAAATGCCATAACCATAGTGTAGTAGGTTAAGATTGATTGACAAGTGCATATAATTATGGCTTCAATTGTGGAGTGTGTTTTACAGTTGAAAAAAATGCACAACCTTGAAAATAAAGAAGTGCCCTTTCTCTGGGAGGAAAGGATCATATCAAATTGGTTCATCTCTTTGCTAGAATCAAATAAAAGATTTCCTGTAACAAAGACCACCACCCAAAAGGCTGCTGGAGGATGTCTTTCTTGACTAGATAATGCTGTGCCAATAAGGAAATCAAAAGAGATAAAAGTAGAATTTTAGGAGTTTGTCCATTTTACTTCATTTTCCATTCATAGTTCATACATAGTTTGGAACAAAAAGAGACAATAGCAGAAAAAAACATTAACATTCAAAAATTTAATTTATAAAATATATAAAAGGATGAAGTTTATATATTAAAACTAAGGGTCACACTAAACAAGCTTCCTTTACTTTACTCCTGGCCTTAGACTAACAAAACTGAGAATAAATCATGTTATATTCCCTTAGTTTTAGTATTCCATTTCAATCTACTAAGTACAAAAATATTTATAGATTTAGCATTTTGAGTTAAAATAGGATTGAAGACTCCAGTTGAAAACCTTAGATCTGAGCACTCAGTGGAAAGAGAGAAACTCCACCCCCTCAGTGGTGGGTATGGTCATTGTGTGTAGATTTGCAAGTATGTGTGGTATTCGCCCACCCACTTACTGAAGCATTATTTGAGCATCCACTAGAGGCCAAGCAATCTTAAGACTGCCCTTCAACTCTAAACTCAGCTAATAGAATCTCACTGTGTCTTCTTTTGGCTGGCTAAGCATCTCTGTTTCCCTAAAAATATAATTTCAGATGATTCCTCATTTTGAAGCCCTGGATGTTGTCTGTGAAGACAAGAATGTATAAGGCCCATGATCACCTTTATCCTAGACATCATTCTTTTGTTCATAATGACTCAAAACCCATGAAAATATAATTTAGCCACATCCTGCCCTAAGAATTCTTTGAAGAACTGAGGTGTCTTCCATCTAATGAGGAAGAAGACATGTAGTTGGAAAAAAGAAATCAGAGAAATATTTTGAAACCTCTAATACTTTAAGAATAATCTTATCAAATACTTAGCTGTCACTTCAGAAATCAGAAAACAACATCCAGAAGCAATTGGTAGTTAATTAGAGGTTAATTTGAGAGAAGGAGGAGAGTGGCCCAAAGTCCAAAATATGTGTCCAACAAGGTCAAATCAAGACTTGGTAAAATCTCTCAAGAAGAAGTAGAGGGCAAAGGAAAGTAAAAGGGCCTTCAGAGGAACATCCGGAGTAACAGGGAGGAACTTTTGTACCAGGGACTTCCCAGGTCATGGGAAACAGAGAAAAGAGGTGTTGTAAGACAAGACAAGAAATGCCAAATCTAGTTGTAAGAAACATTTTAGCCATAATAGCATATGGATGTGAGAGTTGGACTGTGAAGAAGGCTGATCGCCGAAGAATTGATGCTTTTGAAGTGTGGTGTTGGAGAAGACTCTTGAGAGTCCCTTGGACTGCAAGGAGATCCAACCAGTCCATTCGGAAGGAGATCAACCCTGGGATTTCTTTGGAAGGAATGATGCTGAAGCTGAAACTCCAGTACTTTGGCCACCTCATGCGAAGAGCTAACTCATTGGAAAAGACTCTGATGCTGGGAGGGATTGGGGACAGGAGGAGAAGGGGACGACCGAGGATGAGATGGCTGGATGGCATCACTGACTCGATGGATGTGAGTCTGAGTGAACTCCGGGAGATGGTGATGAACAGGGAGGCCTGGCGTGCTGCGATTCATGGGGTCGCAGAGAGTCGGACACGACTGAGCGACTGAACTGAACTGAAATGAGAGCCTCGTCGGAGAANGGACGACCGAGGATGAGATGGCTGGATGGCATCACTGACTCGATGGATGTGAGTCTGAGTGAACTCCGGGAGATGGTGATGAACAGGGAGGCCTGGCGTGCTGCGATTCATGGGGTCGCAAAGAGTCAGACACGACTGAGCGACTGAACTGAACTGAGCAATGGAAGGAAAGATGACTGGGAACTAGCATTTTTTGGATTAGGTGCCAGTGGACAGTGATGAAGAATACAATGACTGCTAGTACAGCTTGCTTTACTGCCTTGATTCAGGCTATGAGTCAGCAGTTTACCCACTGATACTTTTGTAACACTACTGCAAATATCAACACAATGAAAAAAATAAATAATGCTTTAGTATTATTACGAAAAAAAAGCTTTGATCTCCCAGATCTCCTAGAAAGGTCTCTCTGGTGACTCCCAGGAGTCTGCAGACTTCACTTAGAGAACCGCTGCTTGTATTTCAGTTTATGATTCATATGATAATCACATTTTCACTCTTCATCCAAAGGTGAAGCTTCTCACCCTCTCATGACCATGCCATGTCACGGGGGTGAAAATGTTAAGGCAAAGGGCCTGGTCAGTTCAGTTCAGTCACTTAGTCGTGTCTGACTCTTTACGATCCCATGGACTGAAGCACATCAGGCTTCCCTGTCCATCACCAACTCCCAGAGTTTACTCAAACTCATGTCCATTGAGTTGGAAATTCCACCCAACAATTTCACCCTCTCTCATCCCCTTCTCCCCTCACCTTCAATCTTTCCAAACATCAGGGTATTTTCCAATGAGTCAGTTCTTCACATCATGTGGCCAAAGTATTGGAGTTTCAGCTTCAACATTAGTCTGATCTCCCAGGACTGATCTCCTTTAGGATGGACTGGTTGGATCTCTTTGCAGTCCAAGGGACTCTCAAGAGTCTTCTCCAACAAACCCTCTCTCATCCCCTTCTCCCCTCACCTTCAATCTTTCCAAACATCAGGGTATTTTCCAATGAGTCAGTTCTTCACATCATGTGGCCAAAGTATTGGAGTTTCAGCTTCAACATTAGTCTGATCTCCCAGGACTGATCTCCTTTAGGATGGACTGGTTGGATCTCTTTGCAGTCCAAGGGACTCTCAAGAGTCTTCTCCAACACCACAACTCAAAAGCACCAGTTCTTCAGTGCTCAGCTTTCTTTATACTCCAAATCTCACATCCTTACATGACCACTGGAAAAACCATAGCTTTGACTAGATGGACCTTTGTTGGCAAAGTAATGTCTCTGCTTTTTAATATGCTATCTAGGTTGGTCATAGCTTTTCTTCCAAGAAGCAAGCATCTTTTAATTTCATGGCTGCAGTCACCATCCACAGTGATTTTGGAGCCTAAGAAAATAAAGTCTGTCACTGGTTCCATTGTTTGCCCATCTATTTGCCATGAAGTGATGGAACCGGATGCCATGATCTTAGTTTTCTGAATGTTGAGTTTTAAGCCAACTTTTTCACTCTCCACTTTCACTTTCATCAAGAGGCTTTTTAGTTCCTCTTCACTTTCTGCCATAAGGGTGGTGTCATCTGCCTATCTGAGGTCACTGATATTTCTCCCAACAACCTTGATTCCAGCTTGTGCTTTATCCAGTCCAGCATTTCTCATGATGTACTCTGCATATAACTTAAATAAGCAGGGTGACAATATACAGCCTTGATGTACTCCTTTCCCAATTTGAAACCAGTCTGTTGTTCCACATCCAGTTCTAACTGTTGGTTCTTGACCTGCATACAGGTTTCGCAGGAGGCAGATAAAGTGGTCTGGTATTCATCTCTTTAAGAATTTTCCACAGTTTGTTGTGATCCACATGGTCAAAGGCTTTGGCTTAGTCAATAAAGTAGGAGTAGGTGTTTTTTTGGAACTCTCTTGCTTTTTTGATGATCCAATGGATGTTGGCAATTTGATCTCTGGTTCCTCTGCCTTTTCTAAATCCAGCTTGAGCATCTGAAAGTTCTCAGTTCACATACTGTTGAAGTCTGTCTTGGAGAATTCTGAACATTACTTTGCTAGCATGTGCGATGAGTGCAATTGTGTGGTAGTTCGAGCCTTCTTTGGCATTGCCTTTCTTTGGGATTGGAATGAAAACTGACCTTTTCCAGTCCTATAGCACTGATAAACACTGATAAATGCTGGTTTAGTGCTTTCTGAGTCTCACAGATTTAAGGCTTTCGTGAGTGACTTCAAGGATTCTTTGAAGATCCCACTCCCTATAGCTAGGGACTGTTCAGTTAGAGTTCCCTTGAAAAGCTGGATACATCCCTGTTCTTAAAGTGACATCTTCCTTCTGAAATCTCTAAGATTCCAGCTAACATCAGCTTCTCTCTGTCCAGGATGTTTATTCTAGAATTTGGTGACATTTCAGTCTGTTCTCTGTCTTAAGGGATTTGTCTTCAGTTCTGAAAAATTCCTCAAATATATGTATCCATCTGAAAGATTTCTGAGTTATAACAGTGTAGTTGCTTAGTAAACCATTGTCCATAATACCAGTTAATCATAAACTATCTGAAAACATCATTATGCTAAATGAGATAATTATTTAATCACTGTAACTGGTCTTAGAGCACCCTTAAATTAACTGTGTTTATATGCAACCTTTGACCCTGTCCTACAACACTGTCGGTTATTTTGCCTATTTTTATAATTAATAGAATCTACTATGAAAAAATTCACCACAAGATAACCAAAACCATTTTTTAGAATGATCAGAATAAAGCCTTTGAGCACTGTCTATATTTTATTATTAACAAAGCATATTTACATTTGCATGTATACAAACATATACATATATTTTCACAAAATTTTATTTATGCATATACATATATTTTATTTTATATAATTATAGATTTTAGCATTGAAACTCCCAACAAAGGTCCATCTAGTCAAGGCTATGGTTTTTCCAGTAGTCATATATGGATGTGAGAGTTGGACTATAAAGAAAGCTGAGCACTGAAGAATTGATGCTTTTGAACTACGGTGTTGGAGAAGACTCTTGAGAGTCCCTTGGACTGCAAGGAGATCCAACCAGTCCATCCTAAAGGAGGATCAGTTCTAGGTGTTCATTGAAAGGACTGATGTTGAAGCTGAAACTCCAATACTTTGGCCACTTGATGCAAAGAGCTGACTCATTTGAGAAGACCTTGATGCTGGGAAAGATTGAAGGCAGGAGGAAAAGAGGACGACAGAGGATGAGATGGTTGGATGGCATCACCGACTTGACAGACATGAGCTTGGGTAGGCTCCGAGAGTTGGTGATGGACAGGGAGGCCCTGGTGTGCTGCAGTGCATGGGGTCACAAAGTGTTGAACATGACTGAGTGACTGAACTGAACTGATATAATTATAGATTTTAGCACTGAAACTCTAAAGGTTTTAGCTATTTTCATGAAGTTATCTTAGAAAAAATTATCTTTATATTGAACTTGTGTCAAAACCTCAAATAAATATTTCAGTAAGATATACGAAGACAGTGATTTCATATTTCAAGTGGTTCAGCCAATAATATATATTCACTGAAGTTTAGCAATATTATAAGAAGAGTCTCATCTTTCATAACATTCCTAAACCTCAATAAAGTGTTTTAAATAGATTTACTTTAATTAATATAAGTAACTCTTTATTAAATTTAATTTAAATGCCTATTTAAGACTTAATTTAAAGTGCTGCTCTCTAAACTGTGTAGCCTGAGCACACAAATGGTCTTAATGCCAGAAATGATTTGTACTTTAAAATCCTCAGGGAAAAAAACAGATAAAAAGAAAAATGGATCAGCACATACTTAGTAACTAAACCATTATTTACTTACTAGGTCTAGTACACAAGAGGGATATTGTCAGAGCACTCACTGCTGTGATAAAATTAAATCATGTCAGCATTTTTCACACCCAACAAAAGAAATATGTAATAAATAGAGAACTGTGCTTCCTTTTAAAGGAGAAAAAATCACCTTCTCAGCTCAATAGCCTACTGTAATCTGGTGATTAAATTCCAAGGATGAGTGATCTTGAGCTGCCATAAAAATACAAAGTGTATCCATATATTGGATTTTATTAATCTCCTGATTTTGACTGCCTTGGTTTCATTCTTGGAATAAACTAGAAAAGTCCATTTATGCTTACATTCTAAAGCATAATTACTATGATTAAAAAGTTGTGGTAACTTATGATCTGTAAAACTAGTAAATTATATCCAGCCTGTAAGTAGAACTAATTATAAAGCTGTTGCTTGATTAAGGTGTTTATACTAAAGAGTATTATAGGGATTAGTCCAAAGCTTTACATCCTGCAGCACAGAATTAATATGCAGGATTTAAACACTCAAATTAATTCAGGTGCAGCAAACAATTATATGAAATAGGAACACTCGACTGAGCTAATGACCACACCAGTCCACCAAGCTAATTTATAATCATGTAATATTGACCTCTCTGCGTGTTCACACAAGGACGGTTCTCATGCTAATTTCTGCCTGCAAACCACTGTCATAGCCTTGTGTCTAATCATCACAGTGATTAGTGCCAGACTGGAACCACTAGTATCTAATATTATTGTAAATTTTGTCATAATGAAACAACTCATATTGCAAGAAGTTAACTGGAAATGATAAACTATGTCATCATCACCAACAAGAAGAAGCATTTAGTAAGAATTTACTATGAGCGTTCCTAGTCTCCAGAGAACAGTCTAGCTGTGCTCCACATCTGACCTCTGTGAGTTTATCAGCTAATTGGAATAAATACACAGAAAGAGAGAGAGTCTAGGTCAAAACGATAGCTAGTCCGGCTTGCGGTTTAAGACTCCTATATATAAGCTAGTCAAACCACATCTTAGTCCAGGATTTATTCTAAAATAAATAAATGCAGTCTAAATCCCCTGGGGCTTATTCATTCAAAATGTTCAGCAAACAATTAAGTTCTGCCTTGTGCATTTTAGACAGTTTTTAAAAAAGAAAAATTGCTAATGCAGTCCTTGCTCTGAGGAGTTAAGGAACATGCACTTTAATAGGAAATTGATTGTATACTGATTTGAGAAAATTAACATAAGAGAGGCACGGAGAAATACATGAGCTCACACAGAGGAAAGCTGTCTTACACAAAGCACTAGGCCAGGAGCCCAAAGAGAGGAGTCAGGTAGAGTCTAGCTTGTCTTACCAGCAGTGTGGGTTTAGACAACTGCTTTCCTGTACCTGTGCCTCACTGAAATAAATGTTTTATTTTAAACAGATCTAAAAGAGATGTTGATTTGGGATGAAAGCTAATACCTTGTATCCATATTAAGAATCATTCTTGTTATCACTGGGTACCCCACCAAAGACCGGACTGGCAAAGGGATCAATAAAGACAGACTACTTGTCTTATTTCCTAACATTTCTTTCTTACATATTTAAGTATTTATTTATTTATCTACTCATTTGTTTATTCATTTATGGCTGCTTGGGCCAGAATCTCTGAGAGATGGTAATGCAGCAAACAAGAATGAGCTATTTATCTTCTCCCAATGGAGAGTTTTTAATTGCTAGACCTTCATTCTTCTCAAGGAAGAGTAAAAACTGTTGCAAAAACTCAGAGGCTGTTTCTGATGAGTCATTAAAGTTCTGTGTAATGGGTCATATGAAAATAACAAAATTAGAAGTTTGAGGAGGTTGCCCTCAAGGGAGAGTTGAAGTATATATGAAAATATTTGAGGGGAAGCAGCAGAAATGAAAGATTCTCAGTCCAGGGTTCAAATGCCTGGCTCTGGATATGGTGGCTTTTAAATGCTGAGGCCCCTAGTAAACCCAGGAACACTGTGGGACCTGAAATCTGACTTCAGTTGGCTGAGAGACAACTCCTTTCAGAACAGTGATACCAGTGCTGCACTGACTGTAACACAAATGGGGGCCAATCTGTAAGAACTCTTACTTTGTCCAGGCAAAGTAAGTACCTCCTAGTGGAAAAATATCGGGATTTTTCCCCTGTCCTCCTCCCCACACCTCCCGTTGTGTTGGATGCCTTTGCAGTGACTGAAATCATATTTTCAGCAGGTAATACTAAAAAGCTACAGTTGTTCCCTGAAGAGGAGAGAATTGTAAAATTAGTAAGTTGGTTTCTGCCGTATATCAGAATCAGTCATAGATATACATATGTCCCCTCCCTCTTGAAACTCCTTCCCCCCTCCCAGCCCATCCCACCCCTCTAGGTTGTCACAGAGCACTGGTTTGAGCTCCCTGCATCATACAGAAAATTTCCACTGGTGATCTATTTTTACATATGGTGATGTACATGTTGATGTATGGCAGAAATCAATACAATATTGTAAAGTGATTATCCTACAACTAAAAATAAATAATTTTTTAAATCTTAAAAAAACAAAAAGCTAATAAGTGAAAACTTTTCAAATTTACTTACTCATAAAATTCTGTTTTGAAAAATTTTGAAATATTAACTAACTTTTTTAAGGATACTAGTAGTTTTTAAACTACATTTTAGGAAACACTGGTGTATGTGAATGGCTCTAAAACTATTGCAAAGAGGAAATTGTAATTAAAAAAACATAAGGAGATGTTTAAAAAATCATCTACATTAAAGTGACTTGAAAACAAGTGATAGCTTTATAAATATTAGGTATCCTTATATAAAGAAATGTTGTAAACAATTTGGGCAATAATTTGGAAATGCAGCTTTTTCTCCTAATGGAATTTCTTTTTACACTAATGAACATAGATGGGTAACCCTAGATGGACTACAGGATTCTATGCCATATCAAATTATATGGCATTTTTTAAGATACAAATTTTAACAACTGATTTAACTTATTTCTCCCTGTAGAATGGATTCTCTGAGCATTTGTGTCTCAATTGATTGAATGCTCCCAGTTTGCCAGGATATTGTCTGTAAACAACTGTTTGATTTGGGCATACTTAGCAAAAGATCAAATCTGTAGGTGAGATAAGCAAAGTTGGCTATATATCAAGTAGATACACATCTGTGTGAAAGGTAATAAACTTAAAGGTGGAAGAGTAGGATAAAATATTTGAATGAAGATAAAATAGGTGGCAAACTTCAGCAACATTCTTATGGAACTAGTCAAACTGTTTAGAAATATAAACAGTGACTAGGGCATCTAGATATGGGGGGAGCAGGGATTGGTACAAATTCAAAAATATTTCCAGATGAACAATTTGGCAATTACAGGGAACTTCATATATTTTTCAAAGCTGCACTCAAGACAGAACTCGGTATGAAAAAAAATACCAATTTCTCTTGGCTAGGCATCTTTTTTTTGTTTGCTTATATCAGATACTTCCCTAGCCAAAGATGATAAATTATGGAATCATCCTGATTGCCATGCTAAGGTACATATTTGGTGGGGTTGCTGACTTTCATAAAAGTCTGGAAAAGTCCGTCAAGTTACATTTGAACTGACTTTTGCAATCTTTGTCCAAGAGATTTAGAATTTATTGTGAAGGATTCATGAATTTATGGAAACTTGATAAGTAGAGAAGTTTGAAATTTACAACTAGGGGCCTGCAGACCAACATTCATCACATGTTATATCCTAAGAAAATGGATTAATTCAGATCCTTTGTGTTTTCTCCTTTTTGTGTGTTTTCTTAACAATTTTTGGATTATGCTGGTCATTGCTTTTGATAACTTTATTTTATACTTGTAAACTAGTGTATTACTGGAATGTCTATAATGTCTATTACATACTTAATATTTGAATATGCCAAAGATATTAAAAATGAAATGTATAGATCGAAAAAATACTTAATTGTTGATAAAAATGAACAAAAATAAAAATATGGTAGGAAAGGTTGAAGATGGTGGCATAGGAAGATCCCAAACTTACCTCCATGAATAGACACACCAAATCTACAACTACATATTAAATAATTCCTTTTGAAAGGAACCCAAAAAGTGGATAATTAAAATCTTCACAACAAAAGGGGAAAAGACAACATCAAGATAGGTAAGAAAAGTAGAGATGATCCCTCTAAGGAAAAACCACAGGCTGACCACAAGAACCCATTATCAGGAAGGATCACAAAGGTAGTTATTTTCCCTGAATCTCTTAAGTTCAGCATTTGAGCTCCATATCAGGCACCTCAGCCTTTAGGTCCTCATACCATGTATAAAAGTAAACTCAAAATGGACTAAACTCCTAAATGTAAGATCTGAAATCATAAAACTCCTAAAAAACACCACAGGCAGAACAGTCCTTGATATAAATCATAGAAATACCTTTTCTTGGAACAGTCTCCTAAAGCAAAAGAAATGAAAGCAAAAATAAACAAACGGGACTTAATTAAACTTAAATGTTTTTGCAGAGTGAAGGAATCCATGGACAAGACCAAAAGACAGCCTACTGAATAGAAGAATATATTTGCAAATGATATAACCTATAAGGAGTTAATATACAAAATAAACAGCTCACACAACTCAATATAAAAAAAAAAACCCACTAAGATCTCAATTAAAAACTCAGTTGAAGACCTGGACAGACATTTTTTTCCAAAAAGATACACAGATGGCCAACAGATACATGAAAAGATGCTCAACATCACTAATCAGAGAAATGCAAATCAAAATCACAAGGAGATATAACCTCATACTTGTCAAATGGCTATCATCAAAAAGTCTACAAATGACAAATGTTAGCAAAGATGTGCAGGAAAGGGAACCCTAGTACACTGATGGTGGGATTGCAAATTTGTGCAGCCACTTTGGAAAACAGTATGCAGGGGCCTCAAAAAATTCAAAATAGAACTGCCACATGATCCAGCGATTCCACTCCCAGGCACATATCTGAAAATGAAAACACCAATTTGAAGAGACACATGCACTCCAATGCTCAGAGTAGCATTTACAATAAACCAACACATGTAAGCAGCAACTAAGTGCTCACCAACAGATGAATGGATAAGGGTGTGTATGTATGGATGGAATATTGCTTAGCTATAAAACAGAATGAAATTCTATTTGAAAAAATGCTGACAGACATAGAGAGTATTACACTTAGTGAAACAAATCAGACAAAGACACTTTATCACTTATATGTGGAATATAAAATATAAAACAAACAAATGTATAACAAAACAGAGTCACGGATATAGAGAACAAACGTGGTGACCGATGGGGAGAGAGGGAAGAGGGGATGGTTGACAGAGGGTAGCGGATTGAGAGACACAAACTAGTATGCATAAAATAAATAAGCAACAGTGATATATTATGCATCATAAGGAAATATAGCTTGTATTTCTTGTAATATTAACTTTTAATAATTTTAAATGGAATATAACCTATAAATATATTGAATCACTATGCTATACACCTGAAACATAATATTGTAAATGAACTATAATTCAATAAAAAGGGATGCAAATAATCAATAGAACTTTATAATAAGCTTCTACTAAAAAAAAAAAAAATATATATATATACAGCTCTCCTATACCCAATGACAATTACTGTTATTGTTAGTGAACTATCAAAGGAAAGAAGCAAGGAAGGAAGGAAAGGAGGAAGGGAGAGAGGGAGGGAATCAGAAAGGAAGAAGGGGAGAGAAAAGTATTGGGACCACTTCCAGAAAAAATGTCATTTGAAAAGATTCCAGAAGAAATATTAGAAAATTGGGGTACCCACCCAGTCATTTAGACCAGTCAATTCTAATAAGTATTAGAATGGTGAAGGTGAAGGTGAAGGTGTAGTCGCTCAGTCGTGTCCGACTCTTTGCGACCCCGTGGACTGTAACCTACTAGGCTTCTCCGTCCGTGGGATTCTCCAGGCAAGAATACTGGAGTGGGTTGCCATTTCCTTCTCCAGGGGATCTTCCCAACCCAGGGATTGAACCCGGGTCTCCCTCATTGGAGGCAAACGCTTTAACCTCTGAGCCACCAGGGAAGCCCAAGTATTAGAATAATAAGTGCCAAAATTGGGGTATTTCTCCCTGTGCTGGGATATCAGTTTTACTCACACTACCCTTCAGACAAGTCCAGAAAAATGCAAATTCTTTATAATCTCTAGGAACTCCAGGTCTGGAAGTGGATCCACTCCCAGCTACTGTGGAAGTGTATCCCCAGGCCTTGAGCTCCTCTCCCCAAGTAGTCCACAGTGCAGCTTACCTCCAGCTGCACTGCATGCATGCACGCTCAGGCTCTGTCCTGTCCAACTCTTCGCAACCTCATGGACTGTAGCCCACCAGTCTCCTGTCCATGGGATTTTCCAGGCAAGAATACTGGAGTGGATTGCCATTTCCTACTTCAGGGGATCTTTCAGATCCAACAATTGAACCCATTTATCTTACATCTCTTGCCTTGGCAGGAGGATTCCAGCTGCAGTAAAATTCTTTAAGGGTTTAACAGGAAGTTCTGAAGAGCTACACAGAACACTAAACTCTAGTCTTCCATCTAGCATGCTACCATTATATGCCACTGACTACACTTGACAGGAGGAAAAAAAGGAAATAGTGGCAGATTTGGTTTTTTTTTTTGGGGGGGGAAGTTCCAAAATCACTGATGACAGTGACTGCAGCTATGTAATTAAAAGATGCTTGATCCTTAGAAGAAAAGATATGGCAAAGCTAGATAGCATATTGAAAAGTAGAGATGTTACTTTACTGACAAAGGTCCATCTAGTCAAAGCTATGGTTTTTCCAGTAGTTATGTATGGATGTGAGAGTTGGACCATATAGAAGGCTGAGCATCAAAGAATTGATGCTTTTGAACTGTGGTGCTGAAGAAGACTCTTGCAAGTCCCTCGGACTGCAAGAGGATCAAACCAATTAATCCTAAAGGAAATCAACTCTGAATATTCATTGCAAGGACTAATCCTGAAGTTCCAATACTTTGGCCTCCTGATGTCAAGAACTGACTCATTGGAAAAGACCCTGATTCTGGGAAGCACTGAGTGCAGGAGGAGAAGTGGATGACAGAGCATGAGATGGCCAGATGATCACCGACTCAGTGGACATGAGTTTGATCAAACTCTGAAAGGTAGTGAAGGACAGGGAAGCCTGGCATGCTGCAGTCCATCTGGTTGCAGAGTCAGACATGACTTAGCAACTGAACAACACTTGACAGCGTCACTCACCAGACAGGCAAAGGTGAGAGGCAGGCTGAGAGTTCCTTCCATGTTTTTAACCATGAAACAGACAAACCCTCTTTCTCTAGGCATTCCCCCTAACACTCTCATCTCCAACTGGGCAGATGGTATACATGTAGTCTTCATCTTCTGCTTCCATCTATCTCCCAATATTACCCAAGTATCTCAGGACCAAAACATGAGGTATCCACGCTTTTTCCTACCTTACATATAATTTACAGTTCTCCTGGCATGGTAACTGACATGAAAATGGAGGAAATATAGGGATTTAGGGAAAAAAAAAAAAATTCTGAAAAGTTTGGTACCAAGTCTGGTATACTGACTATACCAGACCATATCATACAACACTGTCCTATAAATCCTATTTTGAATATCTGAAGCAAAATATTATCTTTCTCTCTACATTTCACCTGTAACAAACCTAATCTACCACTTTCACCTGCCTTCAAGTGATCAATAACTCTGGCTCAGGGAGAATGTCATGTGCACAAAAACAAGGTGCAAAACAAACTGTATTAATAATCTCAGACTTTTCTCTCTTTTAAGGCTTGCATTCCTCTGATAGAGCAAAGAGAAAGACATGGTGTAAACAAATTCCTGTGGAGCTCTCCCCATCTGTTCTTTTTCTGGTGGCTTCTTACTCTTTTCCCCAAACATCTTAGAACTGGAAACAGTTACACTGCTGTGAGGTGATAACTCATTATTAATCTTAAAGCAATGGTGACAGAGGCGATCCTGGTAGAAACATCTTTGCTCAGAAGCTCTGACCATATTTCACCTTGTGTGCTCTTAGATTTTTGTTCTGAGCTGACCTTCAAGTACCAGTATGCAAACAGAAAAATAAAGGCAGAGGAACTATATGCTGAAACTACCAAAGGCAATTGATTGCACAAATGCACAAAAAATGCCATCTAGTAGGAGACAATGACCTTAAGAATACATTAATGAACAAATAACCTCCAATAACTCTGGCCAAAAGGTTATTTATAGTCATCTTTGACTATATACATATACTTCTGTGGCTATCTCTGCTTCTCAGATTTCTTACTTTACTATTATTATCCAGAAAGTGAGAGTGTGAATGGATGAGACAGAGCAAAGGATAATCAGATAATCCCAGAATGATCATTCTTGGGATTCTCTCTCTTGTGAACCTCTCTCTTGAATTCATTTTTTACCTATGAAAAGGTCTTCTCTGGGCAATTTCATTTTTTTTTTTTTTTTTTTTTACTTTACAGCTGCACCACACAGCATGTGGGATCTTAGTTCTCCTGCCAGAGAGTGAACTTGGGAGCCCTACAGTGAAAGCGCAGAGTCTCAACTATTGAACCACTAGGGAAGTCCTGGCAATTTCTGCATATAAATGTTCAAGACTCTGTTAGGTGTTAGCGGAACAGAGATGAGCAAATCAGACTATCTTGCTTTAAGAATCCTGCAACCTATTGGGTTGGACCATCAGGCACATAAATATCTAAAAATAAAGCAGGGACATGGAAGAAGTAGACAAAACCATGAGAGCAGAGAGGAAGGTGAGATTAAATTTTAACTACAGAAGCTAGACTAGATTTCACAGATAAAGTCACCTCCAGCTAAGCTTTGAGCAGGTGGAGGACCTCAGGAAGTAGACAGAAGAATATATTAGATTTTAAAAAATGTGAGCAAATCTATAGTTGGATATTTTGTGGTAGGAGTATTTAAATGAAATTAGGAGTAACTCAGTGTAGTATGTTGTGGAAGGCACAGGAGGAAATGGGGAACAGGAAGTTTAAAACCAGGAAAATAGTCTGAGCTAAATCAAGAGGTACTTAAGCGTTTAATAAAACAATTTGAACTTTATTGTGCAAAGCACTGGGAGGGTAGCAGATTATTGAGCAAGAGAATTGCCTGATCTCAAAGCAAGGATATGAATATAGGTCGATGCAACTTTTTTTTTAATGAGGAAAATAAAAATAGTATGGCTAAGACAAAAAAATATTTTCTCCTTCTGCTTGCATGAGTTTTTGTTCTTTCTCCTGTGTTGGACACAATGTCTCTAAAGAATAAGTAAACAGTTTTCAGAGGGTATCATTGATGCTTTTTATGGAGTAATCTTGAAAATGAGAACCCTTGATTTCTAATCTAGTATTGAAAGGTTTAGAGAAAGCAATGGCACCCCAGTCCAGTATTCTTGCCTGGAAAATCCCATGGACGGAGGAGCCTGGTAGGCTGCGGTCCATAGGGTCGCTAAGAGTCGGACACGATTGAGCGACTTCACTTTCTTTTTTCACTTTCATGCATTGGAGAAGGAAATGGCAACCCACTCCAGTGTTCTTGCCTGGAGAATCCCAGGGACGGCAGAGCCTGGTGGACTGCCGTCTACGGGTTCGCACAGAGTCGGACACAACTGAAGCGACTTAGCAGCAGCAGCAGCATTGAAAGGTTACCTAGCAAAAAAACACATACAAAACAGTTTTCTGGCAAAAGAGTTTCCTATGCTCCTGCTGCTAAGTCACTTCAGTTGTGTCCGACTCTGTGCGACCCCATAAACGGCAGCCCACCAGGCTCTGCCTTCCCTGGGATTCTCCAGGCAAGAGTACTGGAGTGGGGTGCCATTGCCTTCTCCGGTCCTATGCTAATAACTTGTTTGTAATTTTGGAAGAAGACTCAAGGATCTAACTCATTAAGTACAATTTCCATGAACATCATTCTTATAAGAATTCATCCCTGGAATTTGGAAGTTAGGAATGGAAGGTGAGGGAAAAATGATCGACTTGAAAATTAAGACACTTGGCCAAGTGCTAGGCCCCGCAGGCCCTGACTGTTGCCTTAAAATGATTCCACTATCACCTCTTCTACCTGACAAACTGGCAAGAACTTATTCATGATTCTTTCCTTTTAAAGAAGAGAGCAGGCATCCCTGGGGCACACAGGTTAGCAATGGTGGAAGCAGCTCGGGATGGGATCTGGAGATGACAAGGACTCAGGTGTGCAATCTCCCATTTGAAAGGTCTTGAGAATAGGATGAATTCATGGCAGGAACTCACTTGCATCTCTCATATGTTGAATTTCTTAAGCTAAAGCAGATATTTCTTAAAGTTTGTGTGTACTAATATTTCCCTGAGATTGGCTAATTTGCTTCTTATTTAAGACATGATTCTTTCTTAGAGCTATACTGATTGCTAATGATGTAACAGGAAAGAGACTCGCAAACAATATGCATTTACACATGGTAAATAGTAACTTGGGAAAGATTCTTTACTGATTTCTGCAAAACCTTATTGAGCTCCCTCTGTTTGGGTAGTTGATCACATTTCTGTAGAAGTTTTAATTTTATCATGGGTTTTATCTCCTTTGCTTTATCTCCCTAACAATATAACTTGAGAAGAGAAGGTGCTATAGCCTCCAATTCACTCTGCTTGGTATGCTGGAGCCAAGTGCTTAACTTCTCTGAAATCACACAGTAATAGAGCCATACAAAAGACTTAAGTCTTTTAACTCTAATCTGTGTTTTCTCATTGGATGATATGTGAGTGGCTGCTTTAGATTCCTTCAGATGTTATCATATGAATAGTTCTCAAAGTATATAGACCTACCCTTTTCTGTCTGCTTTTTCTCTTTCCTGGTGTGTTGCTGTGAGCTTGAAATGCAGCCTTTCCATTCAGGACTAAAATAAGTGTCTTTCCTTTAAGTCTCTGAGCATTAAACTATACTCTCCTACTCCTGTATTTATCAGATAAGTAAGATAGAAAAGCCATCTGAATGATGTATTTTCTGGAGAATTATTTCTTTGCAGTGATTTTCAACAACATCATTTTCCCTAAGGGACTGATAAAGATCACAAATAAACCTGACTGTGCTTTGTATTAGGCATCAGTTATTGTTTTAGGTGTTTTCCCTGGCTCCTGCAGATGCTAACCAAACATCTCTCAAAGGAAAGTATGCTCCTCATTTGTCACTTGAGAGTGTTACGAAAGGCTCACCCTTTCAGCAGATGGGTTGGTCTTTCCTCAATGATTCCATTCTTCTAAAATGTCTATATTTGTCTACTATTACTGTATTTATTGAGATAATTGACATGTTCTATAGCAAATGTGCATAATTTACTACTTCCAGGATTAAGTTAGACAACAATATTTACTTTGGGTTGGACTAAGACCTGAATCTTGGAAAGTTTTAAATTTATTCAGATAATTTGGGGCTAGAAAATAGGGATAAATCCATTTTATCCCAACTTTTTATTTTACCCCAACCCATTTTGTGCAGTTTCGTTTAAAATGAAGTTAGTGAATATTAAAAAATAAAAGACTAAACTTTTTATGACTTACAAAGGCAATAAGAGTGCTTGTTGGAATGTGTGGCTTATGAAAGAGGCACAGTACAAAATAACATAGTTATTTATATATAAAATACACAATAATCTTGAATATATAACAATCTTGAAATCTATGGCCATAGATTACCAGTTTAAATAAGATGAGGAAAATAAAAAGAAAAGGAAAGCAATCTAATCAAATATTCTCTCTGTTCTGTTCTATGCCTCTTCTTTGGCTTTTCTTGTCTCCTCAATTAATTCTCCATCTGCACTGGGTATTAAATAAATATTTTACTGATACAGTGTTAAACAACTGTCAGGTCCTATATTTTTATGTTTCTTATGCTGGATTTGATGTCTGTAAGTCTAATTATTTCTAAAGTAGAAACACTTATTGGTACAATGACATTTTAACGACCATAATGATTCACCCCTTAGCCAGCAGCTTGGACTACACTCACTATTGGGAGCTATTTAACCTGCTAAATAACCTTGTATAAATCCAGACTTGATGTCCCAGGTAAGCGTCCAAGAATGATTTCTCTCTAGTCAGAAACTATACTAAAACTCAGAGAGGGAAATGGTATTTCTTTAAAATCACTTATCACACAATGAAATTATTTTTTAACTAATGAACATCTCTTCCTACTAGAATGTAAGCTCTATGAGAGCATCTAAAACTCTGCCTGCCACAGGAGATATTTATCAATATCTGTTGAGTGAGAGGATGAATGAATGAGCAAGAAGCAGAACAAATTTAGCAATATGTCTGGATACTTTTAGTCAACATAGAAGAATGAATGGAAAAGAGAAACATAACTGTTTAGATGAATTACTCATTGCTATTTATCAATTCCCTTTGATAATATTTTATTTCAATGGTTATAATTTTTCTTCAATAATTTACACCATTTTTTATTTCTAGCTTTTCTAGAATTTTTACTTTATGTTTCTGTTATTTTTAAAAAATTGTTACTTCATTTAACCTTTCAATACTCTATATAAAAATACTTCAAATCTTTGTGTGACTAAAAAAAAAATTTAAATACATAGAGACCAGCAGATTTTGTTTCCAGAGAATCAACCAATTGGTCAGGTCCTTGAAGAAAAACAATAATAAACTACATAGCAAATATAAAATTAACTATTTAATGTCAATTTCATTACTACTTTCAAGATAGATCTGTGCTAAACTACAATCAATATTAAAAGAGAATCTATTCTGTTTTTAACAATATTTGGAATGGGGGATATTACTTGCCAAAATAACATTTCATTGGCTTTGGAAAAAATAACAGACACTGAGAATATTGCTCTTCTTCAAAAATATAACAAATATTTACTAAGTGGCTACTATGTTCAAGACCCTGTACATAGCACTGTATATATATATGTATGCTTTCAGAGTGCTTCCCCCTTTGTTTCTTCTTCTTTCTTCCTTTTTCATTTTCTTTTTTTCTTCCCTGAAGAGTAAGCTCCTATTGCAGCTCCCTGCTCCAAAACTCCATTTAATATATAGTCCTCAGATAGAGAATGTATCAGATATTAAACTGATAAGAACAGATGCTACACTTGATCTTAGCCAAAAAGGCTGAGAAGAGCTTTCTATCTAGTTAGGCTATCTGCAGGTAAAACATGATGTGATAAGTGCTGTGACAAGAACACGCACCAGGAGGAACAGTCAGCTTTGGGAGGCTGAGAAGGCCTCCTGGATTATGAGTAATATAAGTAATGAACGGTAAATAGGAGTTCTTCAGCTAAAGAGGCAGAGACAGAAAAGATAACCAAGGCTGAAGTAGTAGTATGCATAAAAAACTTTTAGGAGAAGATATTCTCTTAAGAAAAAAAAGAAGTTTCTTTTATTGTAGAGTGGAAAAATTGGAAGTACAGAGAGAGGTAATAAATATCCTACCACAAACTAGGTGAGAAGGAAGACAGCCTCTTCTGAAGTAGCGTGAAATGGACAAGAAGAGAAATGGATGAAGTAAACAAGTTTGGAGGGGGTGGGGAATTGACATGGTGCATTTATTTCTTGAATGTGCTTGCCAAAAGAGAAAGAAATGAGGAGGAGGATTCCCAAAGAAGTGGCTTGAGCAAATAGATGAACGGCTTGCCATTTATTGGAATTAAAAAGTCAAAAAGAATCATGTGTAGTTAGTGGGGAAGCAGGCAGCAGGGATTTTCAGAGTCCTTGTAGACAAAGTGATAAATTTGATTTTTAACATGTTAGTTTAAGGGGAAATACGTGGTAGATATCCAGATGTCAGATAAACTTGTTCCGAAACAGGAGAGAAATCTCTGGAAATATAATTTTTTAAATTATCAGATTACAGTCTTAGCTATGGAGTTATCTATCTATAGACAACAGAAATGATAGTCAAGGATAGATCTTGAAAACTTAATTGGCAGTCTTAGGAAGAAGGACCAGTGATGAGATTGATCAGGAAAATGAATCTAAAGTGTAGAAAGACAGGAAGGACTAATATTCCAGGAGCAAAAAAATGAGTTAGCTATCAACTGTGGGCAAAATAATGTATCTGCTCTTTGTCTTTAGATGCATTTGGTGACTTTAATAAAAACAGAATTCATGGAGGGGTTCTGACTACTACAATACTGCAAGAAATGGAGAATTCAGAAAGTGATATAGAACTAATAAATTACCTCTTCCTGATTGAAATAAATAAAATACAGAATAAAATACTTAAATACCAAATATGCACGCCAAAATATAACTATGAAGTTCAAAACATTCCACCCCAAAATATACCACTTTGGCATAGTGATTATTTTGAGCTGTAGGTACTTCAAAAGCAACAAATGCAGGGAGAGGCTTTCTCTGAACTCCTCTTATCTGCCTAAAGACAGATCTCCAAAAGGAACTCAGTTGTCATAAATCCCCTACCTGGAAGTTTCACCAAACAGGAAAGATTGATGCTTATCACAGGAGGGGAGGGGAGAAGTTGACATGACTCCCAAACAAATTTTCCCACAAGCTATCATACTTCCCATTTGTTCTTCTAAAGGCTCATTCATCTTTTCTAAAAGCATTTACTGTTCCCTAAGAAACCTACACCCCTTCTCCCATTTCCCTATTAAAATGGTATTTAAGCCTGAATTCCTGTCCATTAGTTCACTAATTCCTACAATGTCGATGTTCACTCTTGACATCTCCTGTTTGACCACTTCCAATTTGCCTTGATTCATGGACCTAACATTCCAGGTTCCTATGCAACATTGTTCTTTTCAGCATCGGACTTTACTTCCATCACCCATCACATCCACAACTGGGCATTGTTTTTGCTTTGGCTTGTCTCTTCATTCCTTCTGGAGTTATTTCTCCACTCTTCTCCAGTAGCATATTGGGCACCTAATGACCTGAGGAGATCATCTTTCAGTGTCATATCTTTTTGCCTTTCCATACTGTTTGTGGGGTTCTCAAGGCAAGAATACTGAAGTGGTTTGCCATTCCCTTCTCCAGTGGACCACGTTTTTGTCAGAACTCTCCACCATAACCCGTCCGTCTTGGGTGGCCCTACATGGCATGGTTCATAGTTTCATTGAGTTAGACAAGGCTGTGGTCCAGTGATCAGTTTGCCTAGTTTTCTGTGATTGTGGTTTTCATTCTGTTTGCCCTCTGAGGGATAAGAGGCTTATAGAAGCTTCCTGATGGGAGAGACTGACTGTGGGGGGAAGTGGGTCTTGTTCTGATGGGTGGGGCCATGCTCAGTAAATCTTTAATCCAATTTTCTGTTGATGGACGGGGCTGTATTCCCTCCCTGTTGTTTGACCAGAGACCAAACTATGGGGAACCTCCTTCAAAATGTCCCATGCATGCACTGCCCCACTCAGTGCCGCTGACCCTGCAGCAGGAAACCACCAACCCACGCCTCTGCCAGAGAATCCTGGTCACTCACAGGAAGGTCTGAGTCAGTCTCTTGTGGGGTCTCTCCTCCTGAACAGGAATGGGCAATTTTAACTCAGATGACCATTATATCTACTACTATAGGCAAGAATCCCTTCGAAGAAATGGAGTAGCCCTCATAGTCAGCAAAAGAGTCTGAAAAACAGTACTTGGGTGCAATCTCAAAAACTACAGAATGATCTCTACTCATTTCCAAAGCAAACATTCAATATCACAATAATCCAAGTCTACACCCCAACCAGTAATGCTGAAGAAGCTGAAGTTGAACGGTTTTATGAAGACCTACAAGATCTTTTAGAACTAACACCCAAAAAAGATGTCCTTTTCATTATAGGGGACTGGAATGCTAAAGTAGGAAGAATCACAATAATCCAAGTCTACACCCCAACCAGTAATGCTGAAGAAGCTGAAGTTGAACAGTTCTATGAAGACCTATAGATCTTCTAGAACTAACACCAAAAAAGATGTCCTTTTCATCACAGGGGACTGGAATGCAAAAGTAGGAAGCCAAGAGATACCTGGAGTAACAGGAAAATTTGGCTTTGGAGTACAAAATGAAGCGGGACAAAGGCTTAGTTTTGCCAAGAGAACACCCTGGTAATAGCAAACACCTTATTCCAACAACACAAGAGAGGACTCTACATATGGACATCACCGGACGTTCAATACCGAAATCAGATTGGTTATATTCTTTGCAGCCAGAGATAAAGAAGCTCTATACAGTCAGCAAAAACAAGACTGGGAGCTGCCTGTGGCTCAGATCATGAACCCCTTATTGCCAAATTTGGACTTAAATTGAAGAAAGTAATGAAAACCACTAGACCTTTCAGGTATGACAAAAATCAAATCCCTTAAGATTATACAGTGGAAGTGACAAATAGATTCAAGGGATTAGAACTGATGGATAGAGTGCCTGAAGAATGATGGACGAGGTTCATGACACTGTACAGGAGGCAGTGATCAAGACCATCGCTTAGAAATGCAAAAAGGCAAAATGGTTGTCTGAGGAGGCCTTACAAATAGCTGAGAAAAGAAGAGAAGCTAAAGGCAAAGGAGAAAGATGCCTGAAGAATGATGGACGAGGTTCATGACACTGTACAGGAGGCAGTGATCAAGACCATCGCTTAGAAATGCAAAAAGGCAAAATGGTTGTCTGAGGAGGCCTTACAAATAGCTGAGAAAAGAAGAGAAGCTAAAGGCAAAGGAGAAAGGAAAATTATACTCTTTTGAATGTAGAGTTCCTAAGAATAGCAAGGAGAGACAAGAAAGCCTTCCTTAGTGATCAATGCAAAGAAATGGAAAACAATAGAATGGGAAAGACTAGAGATCGCGTCAAGAAAATTAGAGATTCCAAGGGAACATTTCATGCAAAGATGGGCTCAATAAAGGACAGAAATGGTAGGGACCTAACAGAAACAGAAGATATTAAGAAGAGGTGGCAAGAATACACAGAACTATACAAAAAAGATCTTCATGACCCAGATAACCATGATGGTGTGACCACTCACCTAGAGCCAGACATCCTGGAATGTGAAGTCAAGTGGGCCTTAGGAAGCATCACTACAAACAAAGCTAGTGGAGGTGATGGATTTCCAGTTGAGCCATTTCAGATCCTGAAAGATGATGCTGTGAAAGTGCTGCACTCAC
>SJYT01032993.1:10899-122124 GCA_006410635.1 Cephalophus harveyi
ATTGTGATCCACACAGTCAAAGGCTTTGGCATAGTCGATAAAGCAGAAGTAGATGTTTTTCTGGAACTCTCTTGCTTTTTCCATGATCCAGCGGATGTTGGCAATTTGATCTCTGGTTCCTCTGCCTTTTCTAAAGCCAGCTTGAACATCAGGGAGTTCACGGTTCACGTATTGCTGAAGCCTGGCTTGGAGGATTTTGAGCATTACTTTACTAGCATGTGAGATGAGTGCAATTGTGCGGTAGTTGGAGCATTCTTTGGCATTGCCTTTCTTTGGACTTGGAATGAAAACTGATCTTTTCCGTTCCTGTGGCCACTGCTGAGTTTTCCAAATTTGCTGGCAGATTGAGTGCAGCACTTTCACAGCATCATCTTTCAGGATTTGAAACAGTTCAACTGGAATTCCATCACCTCCACTAGCTTTGTTCGTAGTGATGCTTTCTAAGGCCCACTTGACTTCACATTCCAAGATGTCTGGCTCTAGATTAGTGATCACATCATCATGATTATCAAGAATACATCTGACAAAATGACTCTGATTCCATCTTCCTTGTTCTTTCAGAACCAATCTATTTGTAAAACAGTATTATACTTAAGAGACTCTCAACTGGCCACCGTTTGTTGTTTTTTAATGGATACTATGGCCACACAGTATCACATAGGAAGACCAGGTGTGTCTTCTTTAAGCCCTGGGGATCAAATCTATCCCAGTTTTTCAGGATACAGTTCAAAGGAGTGAGGCTGGAATTGTTAGCTCCCATCTGTAAGACAGAAAAAAAGCCACGAGTGCCATTTTTTAATTGGAGGAGACTTTCTGTTTTAGATGGAGGTGTAGGCAAACTTTACACCAAAAGCTTTTCCTTCCTGGTCAGACTTAGTCTGTCCCTTACTGATGCAGGTGCCGTACTTGTCCCTCCCGATTCTACCACTGAGACGGGGTGGGGGATGTACCAGGGGTAGTCCTGATAGGATCTGTGACTGATGTCCAGCTCTTCACCATTAACTTTGTTTGCCTCTGATGCCACCGGGGGTGCAATCAGAGTAACCTTCCAGAATGCCTCCCAAGTTAAAACTGCTGGAGGAAACATTCATCACCTGAGTGCCTGTGCACGACCCTGAGTATATTTCTGACCACAATAAGACCAATACGAACATAAAACTGAGATGTTCCTTCCAAGCATCACCACACTGGTATAACAGCCTCCTCTGGTCCACTAAGAGCCAGTGTTACCAAAGGAAAAGAACCCATTGCAGTCCCAATCTGAGTAACCTTTAACCTCAGAAATGTTCTTGGAGCTAGAGCTCCATCTAGCTCCCGAACTTTTGATTCCTAGCAAGGCTAGGCACTTTCCTGACTACCAATCCAAGTTTGGGACCTAAGCCACAGTACACAGTAACAGTATAGATTGCAGGTCCCTTCAAAGTCTACGATCAGATAGATTAGGTTAGTACTTCTGATTCCCAAGGAGTTATGAAATGGCCAAAGAGACTGAAAAGTTTGACTGAGAAAGGAGAGTTTGGTCCACATGCTTTGCCCATTTCTGGTCAGTTCCCGAAGGAGACATTAGGTACCTCTTGGCATTGGCAGGTCGGTATAAACCCCTGACAGGTTTCTGCCATAAGCCGTATGAGATCACAGTGGAACCGCAGAGCAGGGCTCCTCACTTGCTTCACGCAGGGCATGTCATTTATTCACACAAGCACACCATAGAGTTAGTAAAGCACAGCAGAAAACGTGTTCACTAAGAGAACAAAGAACTAGAGCTCCAAGCATCCTTACCTTGTCCTGAAGGATCCCGGACGAGCCCCCAAGATGAAAGGTTGCTGTTGAGTGAAAAGACGCAGGGATTCTTGGCCCCCAGAGGAGAAGAATTCAATCCGGGGCCAGAGACAAGGGTTGATCGCTCAGAGCTTTTGTGTAATAAAGTTTTATTAAAGTATAAAGGAGATAGTGAAAGCTTCTGACATAAGCATCAGAAGGGGGCAGAAAGAGTACCCCCTGCTAGTCTTCAATTGGATGTTATATATTCACTAGCAGTCTGTTAATGAAAGAAAGGAATGTCTTAAAACTCAGAATGGCACCAGGCCCCTCACCCATAGATGCATTTTGGATAATCTTGGCACCAAATGGTTCATCCTGGACCATAAAATGATTAATCTGAATCTTGTAGAAGGACAAATTTCCATACAAATAGTTTCATTTACATAGATTAGGGAAACAATATCTGAGTATAACATACTGATTTGTCAAGTAGGTTCTGAGCCAAGAGGTGGAACCGACTTGAAGACAGAGTTTGGAGTAAATGCATACATAGCACATTAGCATAGCTTAAGACAAACATTTCCATAAGAAATGTTATTGGTTATCTCAAGGTGTGAGAATAGTTAACTTCAGGTGAAACTAGGTGTCATTATGACAACACAGTATTTTAAGAGATAAAAATGTCTGACACTTGCAGGCTATTTCCTCTATCTGGAGACCCCTGGCCTTCCTGCCTGTTACCCTCTCACTACTACTGTGGACAAGAATCCCTTAGAAGAAGTGGAATAGCCCTCATAGTCAACAAAAGCGTCTAAAATGCAGTACTTGGTGCATTTCAAGTACTCATCTCAAAAACGAGAGAATGATCTCAGTTTGTATCCAAGCAAACCATTCAGCATCACAGTAATCCACGTCTATGCCCCAAATACTAAAGCCGAAGAAACTGAAGTTGACTGGTTCTATGGAAACCTATAATACTTTCTAAAACTAACACCCTCCCCCCCAAAAAAGTCCTTTTCATCATAAAGGACTGAAATCAAAAGTAGAAAGTCAAGAATTACCTGGAGTAACAGGCAAGTCTGGCCTTGGAGTACAAAATGAAGTACAGCAAAGACTAACAGAGTTTTGCCGAGAGAACACACTGGTCATAGCAAACACTCTCTTCCAACAACAAAAGAGAAAACTCTACACATGTACATCACCAGATGGTCAACACCAAAATCAAACTGATTATATTCTTTGAGTAGAAAATGAAGAAGCTATACACAGCAAAAATAAGACCAGGAGCTGACCCTGGCTTGAATCATCAGCTCCTTGTTGCATTAGGTATGACCTAAATTAAATCTCTTATGATTATACAGTAGAGGTGACAAATAGAGTAAAGGGATCAGATCTGACAGAGTATCTGAAGAACTACGGATGGAGGTTCATAACATTGTACAGGAAGCAGTGATCAAAATCATCCTCAAGAAAAATAAAGGCAAAATGGTTGTTTGAGGAAGCTTTACAAATAGCTGAGGAAAGAACAGAAGAGAAGTCAAAGAAGAAAAGGAAAGATATCCCCATTTAAATTCAGAGTTCCAAAGAATAGCAAGGAGAGATAAGAAAGCCTTCTTAAGTGAACAATGGAAAAAATAGAAAAAACAACAATAAAATGGGAAAGGCTAGAGATCTCCTCAAGAAAATTAAAGATACCAAGGGAACATTTCATGCAAAGATGGGCAAAATAAAGAACAGAAATGGTATGGACTTAACAGAAGAAGAAGATATTAAGAAGATGTGGCAAAAATACACAGAAAAGCTATATATATAAAAAAATAGTCTTAATGAACCGGATAAGCACAATGGTGTGATCACTCACCTAGAGCCAGACATCCTGGTTGTGAAGTCAAGTGGGCCTCAGGAAGCATTACTATGAACAAAGCTAGTAGAAGTGATGGCATTCAAGCTGAGCTATTTCAAATCCTAAAAGATGATGCTGTGAATGTGCTGCACTCAATATGCCAGCAAATTTGGAAAACTCAGCAATGACCACAGGTCTGGAAAAAGATCAGTTTTCATTCTAATCCCATAGAAGGGCAATGCCAAAGAATGTTCAAACACAATTGCACTAATTTCACAAGCTAGCAAAGTAATGCCCAAAGTCCTTCAAGCTATGCTTCAACAGTACATAAACCAAGAACTTCCAGATATACAAGCTGGATTTAGAAAAGGCAGAGGAACCAGAAATCAAAATACCAACATCTGTTGGACCTTACAAAAAGCAAGAGAATTCCAGAGAAACGTCTACTTCTGCTTCATTGACTACACTAGTGCCTTTGACTGTGTGGATAAAAACAAACTGTGGAAAATTCTTAAAGTGATGGGAATACCAGAGCATCTTACCTGCCTCCTGAGAAACCTATATGCAAGTCAAGAAGCAACAGTTAGTACTGGACATGGAGAAATGGACTGATTCAAAATTGGGCATGGAGTACAACAAGGCTGTATATTGCCACCCTGCTTATTTAACTTCTATGCCTGGGAAATATCAATAACCACATATATGCAGATGATAGCACTCTAATGACAGAAAGCAAAGAGTAACTAAAGAGCCTCTTGATGAAGATGAAAGAAGTGAGTGAAAAGCTGGCTTAAAACTCAATATTCAAAAAATTAAGATCATGGCCTCTGGTCAATGTAGAGGAGCAAAGGTAAAAACTATATCAGACTTCTCTTCCAAAACTATGTAAGAAAGAAGGAAGTGGAATGAAATATTTAAAGTATCAAAGGAAGAAGCCCATTAACTGAGAATTCTGTATCTAGAGAAATTATGCCTCAAAACTGAAAAAGAAATAAAGACATTCTGAGGCAAAAGTTGAGAGAATTTGTCATCAGTAGACCTGCCTTGAAAGAAATGTTTAAGGTTCTTCAGAAAGAAGGAAAATGATAAAAGTCAGAAACTTGGATCTACAATAAGAATGGAAGAGCATTAGAGAAAGAATAAATGAAAGTAAAATAAAACATTATTTTTATTTTAATAAAATTTTATTTTATTGAAATATAGTTGATTTACAATGTTGTGTCAATTTCTACTGTATAGCTAGTGATTCAGTTATATATATATATGCACACACATATACATACATGTAATTCAGTTTTATATAATCATTCTTTTTCATATTCTTTTTAAAAATTTTATTTATGTTAATTGAAAGATAATTGCTTACAATATTGTGCTGGTTTCTGCCATACATCAACATGAATCAGCCATAGGTATACAAAGAGCAAGGGCAACAAATAGAAAACAGTACTAAATATGATAGCTATTAATCCACCTATATCAATAATCACTTTAAATGTCAATGAAATAAATACCCTCAATTGAAGGATAATCTTTTTCCTCCTTGGCCACAGCACACTGTGTCCTAATGTGGTCTACCTTCTGTCTGCCAAGGCACTGATGCAGAGTCATGCATATGTCAGGCAATCAATGTTCATGGGAAATGCACACTGCTTGAAGTTAATTGAATTGTTCTTCTCTCAGTGTTTTCAAATCAAAACTTCTTTCCAGGTGCAATTTAAAATACCACTTTCCTTCCTGGACACTTGCTAGCCATTTGTTTTCCTTTTGCTCTGATCAATTGTTGCATTTCTTGGCCACCTCCTTGAATCTCACGAAGTGCACATGTTCTTTGTTTGCTTAACCATAGCTGGAGGCCTTTGGTGGCTTTTCTTTTGAATCTCTTTAAGAAGTGGTGACCTTGACCCTTAGGTAACCACAGTGCATTCCATCAGACTACGCCCCGAAGCAGAGAAAACAAATCTCAAAGTTGCCCAGAGACTGTGGCTGAGATCAAATGTGAGAAAAACAAGGCTGGCCTGTGAGTTTCTCTCTTGCAGGAGTGTGAACTGGGAACCATGAAGAGTGTGGGGCAGGCAGGGAGAGGAGCTGAATCTGAGAGGTTGAGGAGAGGCTGAGGAGAGGCTGTGGGGGCTGCAACAAACCACAAGCAAGATGAAGTCATAAGGGAGAAGACTCCATGGTTAAAGAGAAAGAATAAGGGAGAGAAACATTACAGGGAGTGAAGTGGGCAGTCAGTACAGAAAGATGAACAAACAAAAGCCCAAAGAAAGAAGGTAATGGGGCCATGGAAGAGGCAATGTGTCCAATATCTGTGTCTGGCTACATTTAGGGACACTCCCAATTTCCATTATTCCCACATAGACCTCCCAAAGTCCATGTTTCAGAAGGGGCTAACTTGAGTGGGCCTCTCCAGCTTAGAACCCTAACAGTCTTCATCAGAACCAGGATTTGGGAAGCCTGAGACATAACATTTTTGTGAGCCCTTTTTAAGAAAAGAGAATATAGAATTACTTTTGCAAGTTTTGCAAAGATATCCATCATCTACATGAACATATTGCATGGCGTCCTGCAAATAAGATGCCTGGTAGCTTAAATTCATTAGCATCTCAGCAAATTTGCTTCTGGACACATATTTGAGCTTTTGAAAGGAACTGAAACCATGCCACCATGCGAGAAAAGCAGAAAACTAATTCTATCTGGGAAGTATTTTGTAATTTTTGTTTCTTTCATATATATTATAGAACAATTTTGAAGACCGTTTGATCAGAATAGTTCCTGAGAACTTGAGACATTAATTTTAAATGTTTTTTTCTAGTGATGCTCATCTCACTTAAACCATTTGAGTCAGTTTATTTTAAATAAAGACTTTTACCTGGAGAAAAAACCCAAAATTAAAAAAAATAAAATACAGACCCTTTAGAGCAGATTAAAAAAAAAGACTCAGCTATAAGAATCTGGGGCTTCCCTGGTGGCTCAATGGTAAAGAATCTGCCTGCCAGTGCAGGAGATGTAGGTTCAATCCCTGAGTCAAGAAGATACCCTGGAGAGGGAACGGGCAACCCATTTTGGTGTTCTTACCTGGGAAATTCCACGGACAGAGGAGCCTGGCAGTCCATGGGGTCACAAAAGAGTTAGACACAACCTAGTGACTAAAAAAACAAGCTGTTTTTTAAGAGCTGTTGTATAAAAACCCAAATTGAAATATAAAAACAAAGATAAATTAAAAGTAAATGAATAAGGATATACCAGGCTCATATAAATAAAAAAAATAATGGAGTAGCTATAATAATTTCAGACAAAGGAGACTTCAGAGCAAGGAAAATTATCAGGGATAAAAAGGGACATTATATAATGATAAGGAGATCAATACTATAAGAATCTTTCTGCCTTTTAATACTGTTCGTGGGGTTCTCAAGTCAAGAATACTGAAGTGGTTTGCCATTGCCTTCTCGAGTAGAAGTAGAAACATCTATTTCTGCTTTATTGACTACACCAAAGCCTTTGACTGGGTGGATCACAACAAACTGTGGAAAATTCTTAAAGAGATGGGAATACCAGACCACCTGACCTGACTCCTGAGAAATCTGGAAGCAGATCAAGAAGCAACAGTTAGAACTGGACATGGAAGAACAGACTGGTTCCAAATAGGGAAAGGAGTATGTCAAGGTTGTATATTGTCACCCTGCATATTTAACTTATATGCAGAGTACATCATGAGAAACTCTGGGCTGGAAGAAACACAAGCTGGAATCAAGATTGCTGGGAGAAATATCAATAACCTCAGAGATGCAGATGACACCACCCTTATGACAGCAAGCAAAGAAGAACTAAAGAGCCTCTTGATGAAAGTGAAAGAGGAGAGTGAAAAAGTTGGCTTAAAACTCAACATTCAGAAAACTAAGATCATGGCATCCAGTCCCATCACTTCATGGGAAATAGATGGGGAAACAATGGGAACAGTGAGAGACTTTATTTTTGGGGACTCCAAATCTCTGCAGATGGTGGCTGCAGCCATGAAATTAAAAGATACTTGCTTCTTGGAAGAGCTATGACCAACCTAGACAGCATATTAAAAAGCAAAGATATTACTTTGCTGACAAAGGTCCATCTTGTCAAAGCTATGGTTTTTCCTGTGGCCATGTATGGGTTTGAGAATTGGACTATAAAGAAAGCTGAGCACCAAAGAATTGATGCTTTTGAGCTGTGGTGTTGGAGAAGACTCTTGAGAGTCCCTTGGACAGCAAGGAGATACAACCAGTTCATTCTGAAGGAAATCAGTCCTGAATATTCATTAGAAGGACTGGTGCTGAAGCTGAAGCTCCAATACTTTGGCCACCTGATGCGGCAAACTGACTCATTGGAAAAGACCCTGATGCTGGGAAAGTTTGAAGGCAAGAAGAGTACAACCAGTTCATTCTGAAGGAAATCAGTCCTGAATATTCATTAGAAGGACTGGTGCTGAAGCTGAAGCTCCAATACTTTGGCCACCTGATGCGGCAAACTGACTCATTGGAAAAGACCCTGATGCTGGGAAAGTTTGAAGGCAAGAAGAGAAGGGGATGACAGATGATATGGTTGGATGGCATCACCAACACAATGGACATGAGTTTGAGCAGGGTTTGCAAGTTGGTGATGGACAGGGAAGCCTGGCATGCTGCAGTCCATGGGGCCACAAAGAGTCAGGCACAATTGAGTGACTGAACTGACTCTGAGAATACATAAAAATCCTCAGTATGTATGCACCTAATGATAAGGCATCAAAATATGTGAGGAAAAATCTTATATAACTGCAAGGAGAAATAGATAAACTTACTATAATCTTACTATAATAATTTGAGATTTCAATACCTATTAGTACTTGAGAGATCCAGCAGGTAGAAAGTCAATAGGGACAGAGTTGAACTGAACAGCACCATCAATCAACTAGATTAATCAATTCTATAAGTATTTTATAGAATAGTTTATCCAATAACAGCAAATTGTACATTCTTCTCAAGATCAAACTGAACGTTTACCAAGATAGACAACATTCTGGGCCATAAAACATACCTTGATAAGGTTTAAAAGAATAGCAATCATACATAGTATGCTGTCATATCACAATGGAATTGAACTAAAATCAATATGAGAAAGATAGTTGGAAAACCTCATAATGTTTGTGATTAAGAATGGCCATCATAAAAAAAAATCTACAAGCAATAAATGCTGGAGAGGGTGTTGAGAAAAGGGAACCCTCTTGCACTGCTGATAGGAATCCAAATTGATACAGCCACTATGGAGAACAGTATGGAGATTCCTTAAAAACTAGGAATAAAACTATGATATGACCCAACAATCTCACTACTGGGCATATACCCCAAGGAAACCATACTTGAAAAAGACACATATACTCCAATATTCATCACAACACTATATACAATAGCTAAGACATGGAAGAAACCTAAATGTCCATAGACGGATGAATGAATAAAGAATATGTGGTACATATATACAATGGAATATTACTCGGCTATAAAAAGGAATGCATTTGAGTCAGTTCTAATGAGGTGGATGAACCTAGAGTCTATATATAGGCTCTTCACTCTATAATAGAGTGAAACAAGTCAGAAAGAGAAAAAATATCATATATTAGTGGATATATATGGAATCTAGAAAGATGGCACTGATGAACCTATTTGCAGGGCAGCAAAGGAGATGCAGACATAGAGAACAAACACGTGGACACATTGAGAGAGGGAGAAGGTGGGATGATTAGAGAATAGCATTGAAGCATATACATTAAGGAATTTGCTGTGTGACACAGGAAACCCAAACTCAGTGCTCTGTGATAACTTAGAGGGGTGGGAAGGAGTGGGAGGTTGGATGGAGGTTCAAGAGGGAGGAGATGTATGTATACTTATGGCTGATTCATGTTGATATATGGCAGAAATCAACACAATATTGTAATTATCCTCCAATTACAAATAAAATAATCTTAAAAAAATAAGTAAATAAATAACACATAGGTCAAAAAAGAAAGTACCATGAGAAATTAAGAAATATTTCACATTAAATGAAAAAATATAATGTCAAAATTCATGAGATGTAGCAAAAGCAGTTCCTTAGAGAAATAGGAAAAGAGTAAATTAAATCCTAGGTAAGCAGAAGAAATGAAATGGTAAAAATCAGAAGAGAAATCAATGAAATTAAAAAGAGATCAACAGAGAAAATCAATGAAACTAAAAGTTGCTTCTTTGAAAAGATTAATAAATTTGATAAATGTCTAGCCAGTACTAAAAAAAAAAAAAAAGATACAAGCTACTAATATTTGAAATGAAAGAGGGACAATAACTATTGATCCCATGGATATTAAAAGACAATAAAAGTATATGATGAACAGTTCAGTTCAGTTGTTCAGTCGTGTCTGACTCTTTGTGACCCCGTGAATCGCAGCACACCATGCCTCCCTGTCCATCACCAACTCCCAGAGTTCACTCAGACTCACGTCCATCGAGTCAGTGATGCCATCCAGCCATCTCATCCTCGGTTATCCCCTTCTCCTCCTGCCCCAACCCCTCCCAGCATCAGAGTCTTTTCCAATGAGTCAATTCTTTGCCTGAGGTGGCCAAAATACTGGAGTTTCAGCTTTAGCATCATTCCTTCCAAAGAACACCCAGGGCTGATCTCCTTCAGAATGGATTGGTTGGATCTCCTTGCAGTCCAAGGGACTCTCAAGAGTCTTCTCCAACACCACAGTTCAAAAGCATCAATTCTTCAGCACTCAGCCTTCTTCACAGTCCAACTCTCACATCCACACATGATCACAGGAAAAACCATAGCCTTGACTAGACGGACCTTAGTCAGCAAAGTAATGTCTCTGCTTTTGAATATGCTATCTAGGTTGGTTATAACTTTTCTTCCAAGGAGTAAGTGTCTTTTAATTTCATGAACAGTTATGTGATCACAAATTTGATAACCTAGGTAAAATGGACCAGTTCCTCAAAAGACACAATCTACCAAAACTCACTCAAAGAGAGAGAGAGATAATTTGAGTAGGCCTATGTTTATTAAAGAAATTGAATCAATAATCACCTTCCAAAACAGAAAGTGTCAGGCACTGATGTATTCACTGGTGAATTCTACCAAGTATATAAAGGTATTATACCAGTTCTCTATAATTTCTTCCAGAAAATAGAAGTCAAAGGAATGACTCCAAACTCATTCAATAAGGCAACAAGATATATTATAAAAAGCATAGGACTAAGAGGTCAATGCTCTGTGTTCTAGCCTTGACTTCTATTACTTATTAGTATGTACAAATTGCCAAACCTCTTTGAGTCTTAGTGTCTTCATCAGTAAAATATGATAATAATACTGTTTTGTACAACTCCAAAATTCGTATGTTGAAGTCCTAACCCTCCTTGTAACTTTACTTGGAGATAGGGCCTTTGGGGAGGTAGTTAAAGTTAAATGAGGCATAAATGCCTTCTAATCTAATAGTACTGGTGATCTCATAAGAAGAAGAAGAAATACTGGAGATATCTCTCCTTGCACAAGCACAGAGGAAAGGATAATGTGAAAACATACTGAGAAAGTGGTCATCTACAGGACAAGAAGAGATGTCTCAGCAGAAACCATCCCTGGTAACTTACTGTTGAACATCTGTCCTCTAGAATTATATGAAGACAAAAATGTGTGTTGTTTAAGCTACCCAGTGTATGGTAGTCTGTTATGGCAGCCTGAGCAGGCTAATACAAATAACCACCTTTTAATGTTCTGAACACTTAATTCAAAGCAAATGACCTTTGAAAAAGGGTAAGGTTTTATATGAATTTTAAGTATCCTTGTTAATATTCCTTCTTTTCTTGTAACTAAACCATTTAAAACTGTAATAGGTAACTATGTTATAAGCCTGCAACTTATTTACCTTTAGCCTTTACCTTAGCCTTTACAATGCAGGAGACCCGGGTTTGATCCTTGGGTCAGGAAGATCCCCTGGAGAAGGAAATAGCAACCCACTCCAGTATTCTTGCCTGGAAAATCCCGTGGATGGAGGAGCCTGGTAGGCTACAGTCCACGGGGTCGCAAAGAGTTGGACATGACTGAGCGACTTCGCTTTCTTTCTTTCTTTCTTTCTTTCTTTTAGTGTTTTGTATCCAGTACTGTAGTAAATATAAATAAATCTGTCTAACAGATACTCTCATTGTAATACAATACAGAAATTTGGTAAACATAAGAAAAGACAAAAGGATGGCCATAGTCTTGAATTTCAGTCAAAAGAGCAAATATTCTAGGCTTGAGTAGTGCTGATGGAACCTACTATGGCCTGTTGGGTGTCCCTGGTTTGAAAATTTTCTTTACATGTTACTATTTATTTATTATTGATTTACAATATTATATTAGTTTCAGATGTACAATATAATGACTCAATATGAAATAACATGCTCCATTTAAAGTTATTACAAAATAATGGCTATATTTCTCAATACTGTATAATGTATTCTTGTTGCTTATTTATTTTATACATAGTAGTTTGTACCTCTTAATCCGCTACTCCTATCTTGCCCTTCCCCTCTTCTCTTTCCCCACTAGTAACCACTAGTTTGTTCTCTATATCTATGAGTTTGTTTATGTATTGTTATATTCATTAATTTGTATTATTTTTAGATTCCACATGTAAGTGATAAATTAAAGTATTTGTCTTTCTCTGTCTGACTTATTTCACTAAGCATGATAACCTCTAGGTCCATCCACATTGTTGCATGTGGTGGAATTTCATTCTTTTTAATGGCTGAATAATATTCCATTACACACACACACATTCATATGATGGGGGCTTCCTGGCTCAGAAAGTAAAGAATCCACCTGCAATGTCAGAGACCTGGGTTTGATCCCTGGGTTGGGAAGATCCCCTGGAGGAGGGCATGGCAGCCCACTCCAGTATTCTTGCCTGGAGAAGTCCCATGGACAGAGGAGTCTGGTGGGCTATAGTCCACGGGATTGCAAAGAGTCAGACATGACTGAGCAACTAAGCACAGCACGTATAATGGACACTTGGGTTGCTTACATATCTTGTAAGGGATTGTAAATAATTATTACAATTATTGTAAATAATCCTGTTATGACCGTTGGGGTGCAAATATCTTTTTGAATTAGTGTTTCACTTTCTTCAGATATATACCAAGGATTGGAGTTGTTGGATCATATGATAGTTCTTTTTTCAGTTCTTTGAGGAACCCCCCCATACTGTTTTCCATAGTGGATGTACCCATTTATGTTTCTACCAACAGTGTAGGAGGATTCCCTTTTCTTCATATCCTCTAGCATTTGAGGATTTTTGATGATGGCTATTCTGACTGGTGTGAAATGATACCTCATTGTAGTTTTGATTTGCATTTCTCTGATTATTAGTGGTATTGAGCATCTTTTCATGTGCCTGTTGGCTCCACAGGTCCTCCAACCAGCCAAGGGAACCCATCTTCCTGGTGTCAGACCCCAGGGCTGGGGCGCCCAATATGTGACTCCAACCACTCACTCCCAGTGAGGATCTCTGCCTGGATAGTCCCCCTTCTCTTCTGAGTCCCCTTTCAGGGGTACAAGTCCCAGTGTGATTGCTCTCTTTCCTTCCTACCTGATTCCCACTTGGATCTTTCTTATAGCCTTGGTTGTACTGGAGTTTGCCACTCTCCAATTAGTTTTCAGTGAAAACTGCATCACATGTAGATATATTTTTTGATGTGATTGTGGGAGGAGGTGTGTTCCACATCCTCCTGCTCCACCTTATCGATCATAACTTACCTGTATGTTAGTCTTTAGATACCAACTGGCACCTGAATTAAAAATTTTAACACATCTCCATATCCTCTCCATTTTGTCTTTCTTTCCTTTTTCATCCAAAGTATTAAATCTACATGCTCTGTTTTATCCTTCAAAGGCATTAGCCAGGTATCAAAAACAGAGATGGAAAGAGACAGATTTAGTCCAAGGCACCAGTTTCCATTACTTTAAGCTGCCTCAGTGGTTTTTCTGATGGGGTTAAATTTCTCACACTTGGTCTCAGGCCCGAGGTATATGCAATACTTCAATCAAATTGCTTGCGACATATTAGAGTGAGTGCCTGGGAACAATGTGTTCCTCAAATATTTTTTTTTTTTAAAAAGGCTGAATACTTCTTGTATAAGCATTGAGGTAACTCGGAAAATTAATTTAAAAATATGTGTCATGAAGCTATATACCCCAATGTCAAAAGTGTTTTGTCTTTCACAAAACACAAAGATGCACAGTCTCTGTCTATGTTGAGAATTGTAGATTCCAGGAGTATCATGCAAAGCCCTCCATGACCCTATCCTGGCCCTCCCTTTGCACTCCTGTCACACTCTTCCTGTTGCACTCATTTGTGATGTACTTTCTGATTGCATCTCAGACCCTGGGAATAGACAGACCAATCTATCTACAATTCCCCCTTCAAAAAGCTCAAAAGTACATAGAGGAAACTTCTAAAGTGCCATACATAGTTAATGGAATTACAGGAGCTTACTTCCCTGGTGGCTCAGATGGTAAAGCATCCACCTGCAATGCAGGAGACCCAGGTTTGATCCCTAGGTCAGGAAGATCCCCTGGAGAAGGAAATGGCAACCCACTCCAGTATTCTTGCCTGGAAAATTCCATGGACAGAGGAGACTGGTGGGCTACAGTCCATGGGGTCGCAAAGAGTTGGACATGACTGAGCAACTTCACTTCACTTCATGTAAAGAAGTCACACATGAAGGAGAATCAGCCACCCCTGTTCCATTCCTGGCCACTGGTTTTTCTGACACCCTTGGGAGGTCTTGGATATGTGAAGTGTAAGTCCTGGTTTCTAGCCCTGCTGTATTGGTTTGGGACAAATCACTTTTTTGCAAAATATACAAAGTAATATTTTTCTCCTGCTTAACCATAGGGAAGAGTTTAACAAAGCTCAAAGAATGAGATATGACCATCAACGAATTTTCTCTTAGTAGTGAGTCTTTGTCCCTGAATAGGAGGTTCTGTCCTTACAACAACTTTAGGAGAAGCTTGAAATGCAGGAAATGTGCTGACATTCTAGCAAATCTGGGTAAGTGCAAAGTTGTCAACCTGGGACTGCAATGCTGGGAATATCATGTATCCAAATTTCACTTGCATTCCCCCTTGATGTCCCATTTCACCCTAAGACATCTGACGTAACAGCAGTGTGGATGTTTCAGCTGAGAAGAGAGAAAGCTATCTCAGTGAGGGGAGGGGATGCTCCTGCTAGATCAAAGGAATTCAAGATGACAGCCATTGAGGATTCTGCACTTTTATACTGTGCCCTCCGAGCAGTGGGTCTTATTCCTCCATGGATTCTCAAGGTAAAGGGTGGGGATGAGACATGAAGAAGGAGTGGAAGAACTATTGCTTAAACTGAGGCTTGGTGTTTGGAAAAATGATGTCTGGGAGGTTAGGCTGCTTGGATTCTGGCCCTAGTTCTACCATTGACTTGATGTGTGAACTTGGGCAAGTCATTTCTTAGTTCTGACACTCAGTTTATTTATACTATTTTTAAAAAGTGTTCAGATTAATTGATATCCAAGGTACTTTCTCACTCTGACCTTCAAAACTTTTGAGTCCTCAAGGTTATTTAGAGAGGGAACAAATACTAAGACTGTCAGGTATCTTAAATCAAAAGTTATAACAAGCAACTCCTGCAGCTCAATTCCAGAAAAAAACGATGCAATCAAAAAATGGGCCAAAAAACTAAATAGACATTTCTCCAAAGAAGACATACAGATGGCTAACAAACACATGAAAAGCTGCTTAACATCACTCATTATCAGAGAAATGCAAATCAAAGCCACAGTGAAGTACCATTTCACGCCAGTCAGAATGGCTGTGATCCACAAGTCTACAAGCAATAAATGCTGGAGAGGGTGTGGAGAAAAGGGAACCCTCTTACACTGTTGGTGGGAATGCAAACTAGTATAGCCACTATGGAGAACAATGTGGAGATTCCTTAAAAAACTGGAAATAGAACTGCCTTATGACTCAGAAATCCCACTGCTGGGCATACACACTGAGGAAACCAGAATTGAAAGAGACACGTGTACCCCAATGTTCATCACAACACTGTTCATAATAGCCAGGACGTGGAAACAACCTAGATGTCCATCAGCAGATGAATGGATAAGAAAGCTGTGGTACATATACACAATGGAGTATTACTCAGCCATTAAAAAGAATATATTTGAATCAGTTCTAATGAGGTGGATGAAACTGGAGCCTATTATACAGAGTGAAGTAAACCAGAAAGAAAAACACCAATACAGTATACTAACGCATATATACGGAATTTAGAAAGATCCTAACAATAACCCTGTATGCGACAGAGTGAAAGAGACATAGATGTATAGAATGGTCTTTTGGACTCTGTGGGAGAGGGAGAGGGTGGGATGATATGGGAGAATGGCATTGAAACATGTATAATATCATATAAGTAACGAATCGCCAGTCCAGGTCTGATGCAGGGGAAAAAAATTTGTAGAATATAAAATAATAACAGGAAACAATTTTACCATAAAAAACATAATGTATGTATTGTTATTAGCATTCCTTTCTATGCAATTTCCAGATTTCCCAGGATAAATATCTTATCTTATTGTCCCTAGAAACAATCCAAATGCCCTGGTAATTGCAATGTTTCACCATTCTAATTGCATCTCTTGAATTTCCTCATTCAATCAGAAAGGACTTTAGAACATGAATCTATTTTTCATCAGAAACCAATGCCCATTTTTTTTGCTTCAGAAAATATGGTCATTATAACTCTGTAGCACTCACCTGATCTTTCCTTTCTAGGTTTTTCTCATTGATATTAATAATTTTCAAAGTAGTTGAAACTTTTTATAAGTGTAATCTGCTTGGATCACTTATTACTCACAAATGTATTTGGGAAAATAAAGAACTATTCTTAAAACTAAACATTTACAATGAATGGTTAAGCAGACAAAGTGGCCAAATAGGTTTCTCTGCAGTAAGGTTTTAGAGATAATTAGTGGACAGAAGAACCTGTGGAATGGGTGGAGGGGAATAGCAGAAGCAGAAACAGAGAAAGGGAAGAAAGTTTCAAATATCCTTTGTGTGTGGCCTCTGCTTATAGGGATTGAGAGCCAGAAAGTTTATACTTAGGTGAAGGAGCAGACAAGTTATGTCTGCCTGAATTCTTATCTCCAGTCCAACCTCTCCTGAGTTAGAATGTCAAATTGCTTGTTCTGCCTCTCAGTATGGCACTTCAAACTTGTTTATGTTCCCTATAATACCTTTTTATTCTTCTGAATTTGCTCCACCATTTTTATTTTCCCAGTCACTAAGACTAATATCTCTGATTCTTCCATTGTCCCACTAAATCCAGTCAGTTGCCAAGTTGTGTGCTGCTGCTGCTAAGTCGCTTCAGTCATGTCCAACTCTGTGCGACCCCATAGAGGGCAACCCACCAGGCTCCACCATCCCTGGGATTCTCCACGCAAAAACACTGGAGTGGGTTGCCATTTCCTTCTCCAATGCATGAAAGTGAAAAGTGAAAGTGAAGTCACTCAGTCGTGTCCGACTCTTCACGACCCCATGGACTGCAGCCTACCAGGCTCCTCCGTCCATGGGATTTTCCAGGCAAGAGTACTGGAGTGGGTTGCCATTGCCTTCTCTGCCAAGTTGTGTAGATATTCCTTGATAATCTCTCTCACAACTAGCAATTCCTTTCCATACTCACTAGTTCAACTCTCATTTAGGCCTTTATAACTTCTCATTTCAAATATTATAATAAAATTATCTAGTCAATTCCCTCTAAACCTTAACTTCAATCAATACAAACATACAACAACATTTAGCTTAGTTTCTTTTCCCATCAGTAGTGTTAGACCAAGTTTACAGGAAGGTGACAGACTCAGTTTTTAGTGGTACAAGTGTATTTTATATTGAGAGAGGTAAAGAAAAATAACATTAGTTTGCATTCTTCCTAGAGTAGTTGGAGGAAATTTCAGGATTTCATCGTGGACTAAGGAAAGATGCTTCCATAATTAGATTGTGTCTAACTCTGAAGCACTCCCATCGTATATTTTATTTCCTAATTTGGATGTTAAAGTAGATCTGACACCTATAGCTTTCCTGTTGGCCACAACATAAGATTTGATCTTCTTTACTTCTTTCCTTATATACCTATATCAGCCGAATGCTTTTCTGTTGCTTTTAACCTTCTATTTTCATCTGATTGTCTCACAGATGTTGGGAAGTCAGAGATTTCCCTTAGGTTTTAGTATCTCCCTCCTCATTACCAGCCCTAGCCTCTCACCACAGTCATTTTTCCATCACTCATATGTACTTGGCCATGTGGCAGGCTTGCTGATGGCTCTGCAGCATCTCCCACAAATGCATGCTAAGATGTTACATTCAATCTGTCCACAGAATATACTTCCATCCTGCCAAAGCTGTTAAACTGTCTGAAATTGTAGTCCCTTCCTGTTATATGCAGTGAGGTACCTGCCAATGACATTAATATTTCCTAGTGATTTCATGGTACAGCAGGTAGAGCTCAGGTGGCTTGTAGCAGGAAAGTAAGACTATAGCAGCCCTGGGCTAGTTGTTTGGCTCAGAGCCTCTGAAACTCTTAAGCCTCAAGGCATGAGAAGTCCTTTGGGTGCTTCTTGAACCTATCCCAAAGACCAGAAAATATCTAGGCAGAGAAGGCAAAGGAAAGTTTAGGAGAACACAAACATCTTAGCTGTCAGGCAAAGTCTGTTTCCCTAGTGGGGGTTCTGGGGTGATCCAGCCAACCAATGGTTCCAGCTCAGGGCTGATATTTCCTCAGGGGGCCTGCTTGTCTGAATTTAGGGGCAACTCTGGAGGACTTGCCCAGTGTCCCAAGTATGTACAATGCTTCCACCTAACCCAGACCACATGCAGAAAGATCATGTCATAGTTGGCATATAACATATCAAGAAAGACATCAGTTGTCCAGACTTCAACTTGTTTTAACAAATAAAACATTTCTAAGAGGATATTCCAGAAAAACATACTAACTTAAGGTCTTAAAACAGATGTTCATTCTATAGGACTATGTTACTTTGCAGCCATTATTATTGAATGCTATAAGTACAGCCAAACTGATCCAAGGTTTAAACCATTGTGGCTCTTCAGATTTTACTTATAGCTTTACTGTAGGCCAGGAGAAGGGTGGATCAGATAACAGAGCATAATGCTGAAGAGGCAGCATTCTGTCATGCTTCAGTGCCTTGGTTTTCTGACTTAGGCAGACAAAAGCTTAGACCTCTGACTAGTTGAGTGATTTAACCTCTCAGAGCTTCGGTTTTCTCATCTGTAAAATGGTGATAATAATGTTGCTTACTTGATAGGTTTGTGAAGAGAAATAAAAGAGATATCACATGTAGATTCTACACAGTGTATATCATGTATTAAGCACTCAATAACATTACAACTGTAAATCCTTTACTACTTCTACTACTACAATAAATACCGCTATCACTGCTATTAAGGTAAGGTAAAGTCGCTCAGTCGTGTCCGACTCTTTGCGACCCCATGGGCTGTAGCCTACCAGGCTCCTCTGTCCATGGGATTTTCCAGGCAATAGTACTGGAGTGGATTGCCATTTCCTTCTCCAGGGGATCTTCCCGACCCAGGGATCGAACTCAGGTCTCCCTCATTGTAGACAGACACTTAACCGTCTGAGCCACTACTCCTGGTAATGAGAGCTTTCCTCAAGTGAGTTGAGCTGAAGAGGGCCTCAAAGTCATAGTTTCCTAGCTTATGTAGAGGGTGATAGTATCAAGGAAGAAGATTGCAGGACTATAATTCTAGTTGGGAACAGAGTAAATACCAGAAAAGTATAGAGACTTGTATGTTATTGTATTTCTCTTATCTCAGACAAAAGCTCTTCTACTCTTCATCAGTTTGCTATGTGACCTAGCCCAAACCACTCTTGATCTCTAGGTTTTGGTAATTACCCTAGAAAATAAAGCCTATTGCCACTTAGGCTTGTACCAGAGGCCTAATCTATGAATGGAATGCTATGAGCAAACTTTCTACAGTTTGGTCTACAAAGGGCATGATACCAGCCTTTAAAGTCATACTAAGCTAACTAGCTCCTAATCTAGAGATGTGCTATAGCCACCACCAGTATCTTTGTTAACCACAGCCAAAAAATAATATCTTGGGCTTGTTGTCAGATGGAAATAAGGTTTTAATTTCAACATAGCCATTACCTTGATATTTCACATTTGCCCACCTATGTTTGTTGATCCATAATGACTCTGAAAGAAATTTCATTAATTCATCCATAGCGTCACTCATTCAACAAATATTTATTGAACAACTTCAACATGCCAGACACTGCTCTAGACACTGGGGTTACAGCAGTGAACCAGATAGAAAAGGTCTCCGCTATCAGGAAGCTTATAGTCTAGCTGCTTTGTCCAGCCAAGTGTAGTATATTCAGAAACTTTATTGAGGCAAGTTCAGCTTAGAGTTTTGAAACAAATGATGGCCAATACTTTTCAATTGAATGTATCTTCTGAGAGGGAGGGTTGGGTGGAGAGGAAGGAACTGGTTTTGAATCTAGCCTGAGAAAAACCTCAGAGGGTAGTGTGGGAAAGGGCTTTAATAATAAAATGACTGTATTTTATCATATTAATTTGGTTTATATGTATTATGTAGCTAATATATTGTATAGCTTATATATATCATAAACATTACCTTTTGATATGTGAGAAGAAAGTAATTTGACTTTTAATTGTGTAGTTCATAAACTGGCTCTGAAGGCAGTTCTAAAGCAGCACTTTAAAAATATTCTGGGCAATTGGAATAAAATAAAAAGAAATATAAATATTCCCAAAGGGACTACTTTGAAAACTACAGCACACATTTGGATGTATAAGTTCTAGTATGTCTTTAAAATAAATAATAAATTAACAGTTAGTTTGCTATAGAAAAAGTGAAATAAAAAAGCTTGAACTAAAAAAATAAGTTTCTTACATGTATTCATTATATGTTTAAATTAGAGTTGTACAACTCAGTAAACAGTTATAAAATTAGCTTATTTTAAAAGTACTGAATCATCCCACACTTTCCCTCTCCCACAGAGTCCAAAATGGCATTGAAACATGTATAATATCATATATGAAATGAATCTCCAGTCCAGGTTCGATACATGATACTGGATGCTTGGGGCTGGTGCACTGGGACAACCCAGAGGGATGGTACGGGGAGGGAAGAGGAAGGGGCGTTCAGGATGGGGAACACGTGTATACCTGTGGCAGATTCATGTTGATGTATGGCAAAACCAATACAATATTGTAAAGTAATTAACCTCCAATTAAAATAAAATTTAAAAAGTACTGAATCAAATTTCTCTTTGTACTTAGTTTCTTTCAGTCAATTCACATACAGTATTGTGCCTACAGTTCTTTAAAAGTACGATATAGTAATCTGGCCATTCCCTATGCTACTCTGGAGGAAAAATGGCAACTCACTCCAATATTCTTGCCTGGAATATCCCGTGGACAGAGGAGTCTGGCAGCGGGCTACAGTTCACAGGGTCACAAAGTGTCAGACATGACCGAGCACACATGCATGCATACTATCAATTCAGCTCAGTCGTTCAATCATGTCTAGCTCTTTGAAACCCCATAGACTGCAGCACGCCAGGCCTCCCTGTCCATCACCACCTCCCAGAGTTTACTCAAACTCATCTCCATTGAGTCTATGATGCTATCCAACCATCTCATCCTCTGTCGTCCCCTTCTCCGGTCTTCAATCTTTCCCAGCATCAGGGTCTTTTCAAATGAGTCAGTTCTTCACATCAGGTGGCCAAAGTATTGGAACTTCAGCTTAAACAACAGTCCTTCCAATGAACATTCAGGACTGATTTCCTTTACGATGGACTGTTTGGATCTCCTTGCAGTCCAAGGGAATCTCAAGAGTCTTCTCCACCACAGTTCAAAAGCATCAATTCTTTGGCTCTCAGCTTTCTTTATAGTCCAACTCTCACATCCATACATGGCTACTGGAAAAACCACAGCTTTGACTAGATGGACCTTTGTTGACAAAGTATGTCTCTGCTTTTTAATATGCTGTCTAGGATAGTTATAGCTTTTCTTCCAAGTAGCAAGCGTCTTTTAATTTCCTGGCTGTAGTCACCATCTGCAGTGATTTTGGAGCCCCCCAAAAATAAAGTCTCTCACTGTTTCCCCATCTATTTGCAATGAAGTGATGGGACCAGATGCCCTGATCTTAGTTTTCTGAATGTTGAGTTTTAAGCCAACTTTTTCACTCTCCTCTTTCACTTTCATCAACAGTCTCTTTAGCTTCTTCACTTTCTGCCATAAGGGTGGTGTCATCTGCATATCTGAGGTTATTGATATTTCTCCCGGCAATCTTGATTCCAGCTTGGGCTTCATTCAGCCCAGCATTTCTTATGATGTACTCTGCATATAAGTTAAATAAACAGGGTGCCAATATACAGCCTTCACGTACTCCTTTCCCTATTTGGAACCAGTCTATTGTTCCATGTCCAATTCTCACTGTTTCTTCTTGACCTGCATATAGATTTCTCAGGAGGTAGATAAGGTGGTCTGGAGAAGGCAATGGCACCCCACTCCAGTACTCTTGCCTGGAAAATCCCATGGACGGAGGAGCCTGGTGGGCTGCAGTCCATGGGGTCGCTAAGAGTCGGACACAACTGAGCGACTTCCCTTTCACTTTTCCCTTTCATGCATTGGAGAAGGAAATGGCAACCCACTCCAGTGCTCTTGCCTGGAGAATCCCAGGGACGGGGGAGCCTGGTGGGCTGCCGTCTATGGGGTCACACAGAGTCGGACACGACTGAAGTGACTTAGCAGCAGCAGCAGCAGATAAGGTGGTCTGGTACTCCCATCTCTTTAAGAATTTTCCACAGTTTCTTGTGATCCACACAGTCAAAGGCTTTGGCATAGCCAATAAAGCAGAAGTAGATGTTTTTTTCTGGAACTCACTTGCTTTTTTGATGATCCAACAGATGTTGGCAATTTGATCTCTCGTTCCTTTGCCTTTTCTAAATCCAGCTTGAACATCTGGAAATTCATGGTTCACATACTGTTGAAGCCTGGCTTGGGGAATTTTGAGCATTACTTTTCTAGCGTGTGAGGTGAGTGCAATTGTGTGGTACTTTGAGCATTCTTTGGCATTGTCTTTCTTTGGAATTGGAATGAAAACTGACCTTTTCCAGTCCTGTGGCCACTGCTGAATTTTCCAAATTTGCTGGCATATTGAGTGCAGCACTTTCACAGCATCATCTTTTAGAATTTGAAATAGCTCAACTGGAATTCCATCACCTCCACTAGCTTTGTTTGTAATGATGTTTCCTAAGGCCCCTTTGGCTTCGCATTCCAGGATGTCTGGCTCTAGGTGAGTGATCACACCATCATGATTATCTGGGTCATGAAGATCTTCTTTGTATAGTTAGTCTGTATATTCTTACCACCTCTTAATATCTTCTGCTCCTGTTAGGTCCATACCTTTTCTGTCCTTTATTGTGCCCATCTTTGCATGAAAAGTTCCCTTGGTATCTCTAATTTTCTTGAAGAAATCTCTAGTCTTTCTCATTCTATTGTTTTCCTCTATTACTTTGCATTGATCACTGAGGAAGGCTTTCTTATCTCTCTTTGCTATTCTTTGGAACTCTGCATTCAAATGGGTATATCTTTCCTTTTCTCCTTTGCCTTTTGCTTCTCTTCCTTTAATAGCTGTCTGTGAGGCCCCCTCAGCAACCATGTTGTCTTTTTGCATTTCTTTTTCTTGGGAATGGTCTTGATCACTGCCGCCTGTACGATGTCATGAACCTCCATCCATAGTTCTTCAGGCACTCTGTCTATCATATCTAATCCCTTGAACCTATATGTCACTTCCACTGTACAGTTGTAAGGGATTACATTTGGGTCATAACCTGAATGGTCTAGTGGTTTTCCTTACTTTCTTCTATTTAAGTCTGAATTTGGCAATAAGGAGTTCATGATCTGAGCCACAGTCAGCTCCCGGTCTTGTTTTTGCTGACTGTATAGAGCTTCTCCATCTTTGGCTGCAAAGCATATAATCAATCTGATTTCGGTGCTGACCATCTGGTGATGTCCATGTGTAGTCTTCTCTTGTGTTGTTGGAAGAAGGTGTTTGCTATGACCAGTGTGTTCTCTTGGCAAAACTCTATTAGCCTTTACCCTGCTTCCTTCTGTACAGCAAGGCCAAACTGCAAGGCCTGTTACTCCAGGTATTTCTTGACTTCCTACTTTTGCATTCCAGTCCCCTATAATGAAAAGGACATCTTTTTTGGGTGTTAGTTCTAGAAGGTCTTGTAGGTCTTCATAGGACCATTCAACTTCAGCTTCTTCAGCATTACTGGTTGGGGCATAGACTTGGATTACTGAGATATTGAATGGTTTGCCTTGGAAACGAACAGAGATCATTCTGTCATTTTTGAGATTGCATCCAAGTACTGCATTTTGGGCTCCTTTGTTGACCATGATGGTTACTCCATTTCTTCTAAGGGATTCTTGCCTACAGTAGTAGATATAATGGTCATCTGAGTTAAATTTACCCATTCCAGTCCATTTTAGTTCACTGATTCCTAAAATGTCAATGTTTACTCTTGCCATCTCCTGTTTGACCACTTCCAATTTGCCTTGATTCATGGACCTAATATTCCAGGTTCTTACATAATATTGTTCTTTACAGCATCTGACTCTACTTCCATCACCAATCACATCCACACCTGTGTGTTGTTTTTGCTTTGGCTCCATCTCTTCATTCTTTCTGGAGTTATTTCTCCACTGATCTCCAGTAGCATATTGGGCACCTATTGACCTGGGGAGTTCATCTTTCAGTGTCCTATCTTTTGGCCTTTTCATACTGTTCATCGAGTTCTGAAGGCAAGAATACTGAAGTGGTTTGCATTCCCTTCTCCAGTGGACTATGTTTTTTCAGAACTCTCCACCATGACCCATCCATCATGGGTTGCCTGACATGGCATGGCTCATAGTTACATTGAGTTAGACAAACCTGTGGTCCATGTGATCAGATTGGTTAGTTTTCTGTTACTGTTGTTTTCAGTCTGTCTGCCCTCTGCTGGAGAAGAATAAAAAGCTTATGGAAGTTTCCTATTGGGAGAGACTGACTGAGAGGGACAATGGGTCTTGTTCTGATGGGTGGGGCCATGCTTAGCTCAGTTCAGTTCATTCACTCAGTTTTGTCTGACTTTTTGCAACCCCATGGACTGCAGCATGTCAGGCCTCCTTGTCCATCATCAACTCCCTGCGTTTACTCAAACTCATGTCCATTGAGTTGGTGATGCCGTCCAACCATCTCATCCTCTGTTGTCCCCTTCTCCTTTCACCTTCAATCTTTCCCAGCATCAGGGTCTTTTCAAATGAGTCAGCTCTTTGCATCAGGTGGCCAAAATATTGGAGTTTCAGCTTCAACATCAGCCCTTCCAATGAAGGGCCATTCTCGGTAAATCTTTAATTCAATTTTCTGTTGAAGGGTGGGGCTGTGTTCCCTCCCAAACTATGGTGGAGGTAATAAAGATAATGGTGACCTCCTTCAAAAGGTCCCATGCAGGCACTAGCACACTCAGTGCCCCCAACCCTGCAGCAGGCCACTGCATACCCACGCCTCCACCAAAGACTCCTGGACACTCACAGGCAAGTCTGGGTCACTCTCTTGTGGGGTCTCTTCTCCTTTCTCTTGGGTCTTGTTGTGCACAAGGTTCTGTTTGTGCCCTACAAGAGTCTGTTTCCCCAGTCCTGTGTAAGTTCTGGTGGCTCTATGGTGTGTTACTGGCGACCTCCTCCAAGAGGGCTTATGCCATACCCAAATCTACTGCACCCAGAGCCTCTAGCCCCCCGCAGCAGTCCACTGCTGACCCATACCTCCTCAGGAGACACCCAAACATAGTTCTTTCTCAATTTCTGTGGGGTCTCTGGGTCCTGGTGTGCACAAGGTCTGTTTGAGCTCTCTGAGCATCTCTGGTGTGTATGGGGTTTGATTCTAAACATGATTTTGCCTCTCCTATCTTCCTACTGGGGCTTGTCCTTTGCCTTTGGACATGGGATATGTCCTTAAAGTTGCTCCAGCACCACATAGTCACTGCTCCAGCACCTACCATCTTGCTGGGGCTTCTCTGCCCTTGGATGTGGGGTATTGCCTCACAGTTGCCCCAGTGCTGTGCTTTAACTCCTTTAGCCTTATTTAAATTCATTTTGTATCTAGCAATGAATTGCACTGATCTAATTATTTGCTGTGTGACATTTTTCATGTATATCTTGTACTTATGGTGACCATATTTTCCAAACTAAAAATCAGAGCAAACGTGAAAATTTTGGTAGACTATCTGAAACTGGCAGTGCCCTGAAAAACAGATTCTTATTCCTCTCTATGTCCCTCACCTATTCAATATTGGTTTCTATTGATAATATAGTGATAAAGAAAGATGCAAGGTGGCATCTACTAAGTTACAAGTGAAGAACATTGATGTTCTTTGCAGTGTAGAGTACAGAAAGGCATAGCCTAAGCACCTTATCACTGTGCATGAGGAATGATGTAAAAACGTTGGGAAAGGAAGAAGGGAAACAAGAAGTACCAGTGGCAAACGAAATTATATATATAAGGATTATATTATATAAGATATCATATAAAAGTAGTTTAAAAAAATGAGACCTCATTATTCAGAAGATGGAAGTTACAGAAAAGTTTCACTTACATCTATAAGGATGTGGATTAGATTAACTTGGATTTGTTGGCCAAATTCTAGAATACTTCACCGGGCTACATATATTCCTGCATACCAAAATTTCAAGTAAATTTAAGAAAGTAAAGGGTGATAAGCAGATAGAACTTGATATTTTGAGAGATTGTACAGCTAGATAAGATAGCTTGGAGAGGCATCTAGATTCGTTTAAGACTGGCAGATCCCATAAAGGATATCAAACTATCCATTAATTTTTAGCTCAATTAGTTAATAAGATAGCTAGCTAATTCATTGTGGAGCAGAATAAGATGATTACCTAATCCATTAAGGAGCAGAAAGCAGTCATTTCATCTAGACTCATACAGGCTGACAGCAACAAAAAGCAACAGCTTACAGTGAGGAAGAGATAACAAAAGTGGAGAGAATTATTTAAGAATAATAATCTGGACTCAGTTTAAGGGCTAATCTACCCACACACCTTAATTACACCTGAGAGAAGCATAGCATAGTACAGCAGTTAATGCTTAGAATGGTAACCTTGAGTCATCAAAACAAATTATATTCCATCTACTTATTCATGTGGAATTAATGATTTTTTACAAATAAGGCTGTAAGGTACCCTTCCTAATCAAATTGGAAAGCCTCACCACAGCAGAGATAAGATTTGTGTAAGATACAAATGATTTCCAAACATAAGTAGTTATTTCGAGGGGACTAATAGTGCAGATGAAAGGCAAAATGCCAGCTAATAAAATCTTTTGAAAAGTCACAAACAGAAATATGGTGATATAGTGCTCTTTTGCTAAATGCTAACAGCATTTCTTGGCGATTCATGGAAACTAGAGATCTTTGACATCCAAACAGAGAGAGAGTAATGGCTTTAGGTATTCTTTAGATTGGATATCATCAGCAAATTCTTGGATCCTTAAGGAAGCATTTTAAAATCTAGTTTCTCTCCTGGATAGTATTCACGATTAATGGGGCCAAGAGAGGGTGCATTTGGAAGATATCATTCACAGAATAGATTCTAGTATGCCAACGAAAACTGAAAGCAAGAGATAAGCAGTTTTCATCATGTGGCAAGTCACTGGGTGAATTTAGAAGACTTATTGGAAAAGTTGGTTTTGTCACTTCTTAGGTGGCCAATCCATGTTCCTAATCATACCTAGCTTGGTAAATAATCTTTGGCACCAATGGCTTATGCTGTGTTTGGCATCAGTGATCTGGTCCTAGATTTTAAACTCAGTTGGGATAAGGCCTATATCTAACTTCCTTATGTAACCACATTCTACCATCTTCCCCTCCCCTTGCCTAGTCACAGCAAAGCCTTGCACATTGTAAACTTCAATAAGTATTGCTAAAATAATGAATGCTTGTACATATGTTATTTACCTAGCAACATATAAACAGGATGCTATTAAAGTACAAGGTAAGTGGTTGAGAGATGCCAAGAACAAACTATTGCTTGCTCAAAATAGTACCCTTGGCTTTGGAAAATTGGTACATGGTCATAGACTATCTAAACTCCTCTGCCCTTAGGTTCTGAATCTAAGTGTCTTGGGAAATAGTGGAAATTCCATCCTTGGGGAATTTTAGCCAGATGATGGGCTGGATAAAACCTATCAGGAATATTATGAGGGGGTTCCTATAATAGACTGAGATGGAGAATAATTAAATAAAATAAGATTTAAGATATAATTTTTGATAACTGTGACAACAGGTAATATGGTACAAGAAATAAAGGTTCTGATTGAAAGGTGAACAAAAATCTGGCAAGGCCTTGTAAACCTAGTCCTACCTTGTCAGTAGAGACTTTCATATTAATCCTTATAAAAAATAAGAGCTTAAAGTTATCCAGACCAGACTTTTTGACTGACTTAGAGCATCTCTGTGTTACTTCAAGTGAAAACTAGCTTACAATGCTTAGCAGAACCAAAAATTCCTGAGTCTTCAACTTTTGGAGATGTGTGTATCCTATGTCTGTTGTGAGCCTAGCCAAAAACTGGGGATTGTGGGAGGCAGAAAGAAATGTAGAGCTTTGTTCGTGATCTAGGAACATGGTTAACATGATTAACATGTTAATCATTAACATGGTTAACATGATTAACATGTTAATCATTAACATGATTAACATGATTAACATGTTAATCATTAACATGGTTAATTTGATATTATTTTCCCACAAAGTACCACCCACCTTTCTCTGCCCGTTATTTTCCTCATTCTTCTGCTTAGATTTCTAGAACAACAAGCCTCTCTACCTCCAGGCTGTTCTCCTCAAATATAAATTTTACTGTGTAGCTAGAGGTTTTGTTCTAAAGCACAGATGTGATTCTGTCACTCCTTAGTTTACAAATCCTCAGTAGGTACACATTGGGGTTGACCATATGGGATTGATTCCTAATACTGAGAATTGTATTCAAGGCCCTTCACAGTCTGAACCTAATCTACATTAGGTTCAACTTTTAGTATTACTCTCATATTCCAGCTTTACTCACATTCCTTATTTCTTGAAAACCCCAGTGGCTCAGTGGTAAAGGAAATCCCATGGACAGAGGAGCCTGGTGGGGTAGCAAAGAGTTGGACATGACTGAGCACATATACATATACTAGCTTTACCCATACTCCCTATTGTTGGATATAGCACAGTCTAACATACTAGTATATTATCTCATATATTTTACTCTTTTGCTGGAATGTCCTTCTATATCATTTGCCACCTGAAAAAAAGTATAATTGCTCTTCATACAATAATTCTCCATTAAGTTTATTCCAAAACTCCCAGGCAGAATTAATTGCTCACTCTGCACTTTCTTGCTGGGGAAGATAAGTTGTATTTATGACCAGCTTTGTTTGTAAGCAACTGAAAATGTCTTTGTGCTGTAATTTGAATCCTGTTGGGAAGGTCTACTTTGTTGGCAATTTATAGAATTTAAGTATTAGAAGAAATCTTAATACTGGTTGGTCCAAATCCTTTCATACCAATGAGTGTCCTCCAAGGTACAGAAAGGTGAAATGATTTGTTCAAGTTCACACAGTCAGTACTAGGGTCTTAAGGGGTAAATTAGTGGCAGACTCTCATCCTAGCCACTTGCATCACGTTGCTCCTTGTGATAGACCAAAGTTCTTTTTTAGAATTGCCAATTTAGTCATATATTCTCCTTTTGGGGTTTATCATTGCCTTCTCCCAGTTTCTTTTAAAATATAGTATCCCATGAAGGGATAATATCTGAAGTCTCCAGAACTTCAATATAAATACATTTCCATGAGTCTGTTCTCTGTGTTTGTGTCTTTATTCCTGCCAGTGGGGAAAAGAGAGGGTGGAATGGATTAAGAGAGTAGCACTATGTGTAAAATAGATAGCTAGTGGGAAGTTGCTGTATAACACAGGGAGCTCAGCCTGGTGTTCTGTGATGACCTAGATGGGTGAGATAGGGGATAAAGTGGGAGGGAGGCTTAAGAGGAGGAATATATGTATACTTATGACTGTTTTATGTTGTCGAATGGTAGAAATGAACACAACGTCATAAAGCAAGTATCCTCCAATTAAAAAAAAATACATTTCCTCTGCAACAGAAGGCACTAGCAATAGCATGAGAGTAATAAGATAAAATGTAATATAGGAAAGGCAAACTGTGCTAACTTTTTAATTTTGATCCTGAATCACTTTTCCCCTGAGAAATCAGAGAATGAATAGAGGCACAGGAAGATTAGAGGACCTTAAGGGTAGCTCAGATGGTAAAACATCTGCCTGCAATGCAGGAGACCCAGGTTTGATCCCTGGGTTGGGAAGATCCCCTGGAGAAGGAAATGGCAACCAACTCCAGTATTCTTGCCTGGAGAATTTCATGGACAGAGGAAACTGGCAGGCTACAGTCCATGGGGTCACAGAGAGTTGGACATGACTAAGCGAATAACACACACACATACAAGGGATCAAATGTAGTGTTTTTCAGCAGCTCCTTAATTTTTCTGTCCTGGAAATGTCCTATTGACTCTGGTATTGTGATGACACTGGGAAGCTCACGCAAGGCCAAGGTGTGTCCTGTTTTTAAACAGATATCAGCAAATTGGGGAAATTTCAAGGGAGTTATTGAAAGATAACTGGGATCATTCAAATGGATTCTCGGACTTCCTAATGGATAGGGGCAGCTTGAAATCTCTAGGGATAGTGAGACTGATTAAGGTCTGAGAGAGAGAAGTGGGCTATGATAATAGCCTTCAAATATGAGAAACTGAGAACAATTATTTGGAGTGATACCAGAAGAGAAAAGTAAGACTAGTGATATTAAAGTGACAAGGAGTGGTAGAATATATGCTGACAAGGTAGAAAATATCTTACTATACAAAACTAATGAATCATGCCATCATATTCTCAGGGGAGGAGGTAGAAGCTTTAAAACTTGAAAAATGCATAAGACATAAAGTGTGGGGTAAGATAGTATTGGGAACAAGCATGAAGAGTTCTAGCTTGCCTGACAAGATGGATGTTTTCTAGGGTAGACTGTCAGTTCTCAGGAAGTCTGAGAATATTTGCTCCACAATCTTTTGTATATTATGGAAATAGCCACTGAAGTGGGAGGTAAAAGGTGAATATAAGGTGAGGGATATTGATAGACATTATTTGGGGGCCCAAATTTTTCCACATCTTGAGGTACAATAGCTAGCAATGGTGACTGTTAAAGGATTGCCCAGATCTTGATGTATTGCTTCTTCAATTTTAAATTTCAAGATTTTTTTCCCTTTGCCTCTATTTTCAGAAGTTTACTTATGATGTGTCATGGCATGTATTTCTTTGGATTTATCCTCTTTGGGAAATTACTTAGCTTCTTGATTCTAGGGTTTTATATCTTTCAACAAATTTGAGAGATTTTCGGCTTCACTTTCTCCTTTTCTGAGATTCAGTGTTACAAATGTTGGATCTTTTGCTCTTATTTTACAAGTTCCTGAGACTCTATTCATTTTTTTTTTCCCCTGACTATTTCTTCTGTTGCTCAGGTTGCATTAATTCTATTCATATGTTCTCAAATTCACTGATTTTATCTTCTGTCATCTACAATTGACTATTGAGCCCATTCATAAGCTAAAAAAATCTGTTATTGTATTTTTATTTTCACTTTTCTTATTATAATAGGTAATTTTTTTATTGTTTCCTGGATATATATTTTCTATTACATTAGCAGATTCTGAGTGCTATTTAAATATTTTATTTTAGCAGATATTCACTCTATTTAGGTTTAACATGCAGGCTTTATAATATTTTTGTGAACTTTAGTTTCAATGAAGGTGTAATTTTAGCAACCTTTCTATTGCTAGTCTCATCTACTTGGTTTATCTTGTGCTACTAGGGGTCCCCTGGTCTCAGTTGATGTTAACTGAAGAGACAGATGGGTTTCCCGAAGAGAGGTCATCTGGTGCTAATAAGTAGGGAAATGGAGGCTCTGCTGCTGCTGCTGCTGCTAAGTTGCTTCAGTTGTGTCCGACTCTGTGCGACCCCAGAGACTGCAGCCCACCAGGCTCCCCCTTCCCTGGGATTCTCCAGGCAAGAACACTGGAGTGGGTTGCCATTTCCTTCTCCAACGCATGGAAGTGAAAAGTGAAAGTGAAATCACTCAGTCGTGTCCGACTTTTAGCGACCCCCATGGACTGCAGCCCACCAGGCTCCTCTGTCCATGGGATTTTCCAGGCAAGAGTACTGGAGTGGGGTGCCATTGTCTTCTCCAAATGGAGGCTCTAGCCTGTGATAATGAAGAGTGATTTGTACTCAGGTGGAGATGGTTTTTGTTGTGCAATCTCTGTTAGTGCTACCCAGGCATCCAGTATTTTTTGGTAGGGAGGGGAGTATTAGGCCTACAGAGAAGGAGAACACTTCTCCTGGCTACTTATTGTTAGTGGAGAGATCAATTCCCCCTTTCCTGTGGTGTTAGGCTGGCCTGGTGTTGTAGGCCAGACTCCAGGGGATCTAGGGGAGAAACAAGCCTACTTGCACTGCTGCTGCTGCTACTAAGTCGCTTCAGTTGTGTCCAACTCTGTGCGACCCCATAGATGGAAGCCCACCAGGCTCCCCCATCCCTGGGATTCTCCAGGCAAGAACACTGGAGTGGATTGCCATTTCCTTCTCCAATGCATGAAAGTGAAAAGTGAAAGTGAAGTCGCTCAGTCATGTCCGACTGTTCGCGACCCCATGGACTGCAGCCTACCGGGCTCCTCCATCCATAGGATTTCCCAGGCAAGAGTACTGGAGTGGGGTGCCATTGCCTTCTCTGCTACTTGCACTACCTTCTGCTATTAAGTTGGGGGTCAGGAAATGCCAAGCATGGGTTATTTTCTTCTGTTGAATGGCATGATGTAAGGCACCCTGCTGCTTTTTTCCTGCAATCCTAGGGGTCCTTAACTAGTTCTACCTTTCAGAATTCTTCTTTGTTTGTCACTTGTAATTGTAATTAATGGATAGGAAGTCCCGTGTTTATATCCTCTTTTATTTTCACTTGTTTAAAAAAGGGAATTTTTGATAGTCACTAGGATGTAGGGCTCAGAGAAAGCTACTCTTGCCTGGAAAATCCCATGGGCAGCAGAGCCTGGTAGGCTGCAGTCCATGGGGTCGCTAAGAGTCAGACACGACTGACCGACTTCACTTTCACTTTTCACTTTCATGCATTGGAGAAGGAAATGGCAACCCACTCCAGTCTCTTGCCTGGAGAATCCCAGGGATGGGGGAGCCTGGTTGGCTTCCATCTATGGGATCGTACAGAGTTGGACACGACTGAAGTGACTTGGCAGCAGCAGCAGCAGCAGCAGGATGTAGGGCTAACTTTGGCTGAGGATCAGTTGAAGATGAGATGGATCTTGAGAATATTTGATCACTGTAACTACAAGGCTATGGACTTGACAACACGATGAACCAAAATTGGCTGAGCAACTGCATGTTATTTCTAGAGTAGTAGGATTCCTTGAGGAGTACTCTTTCCATTTGGTCATTTATATGTCTTTGGGCTGCTAAAGGAATAATTGGAGGTCGGCCTACACTGCTCTGAGTACCTAAGGAAATTTTATACAATGGGGAAAGTTGTGGAAAGGGATAGGATGGGAGAAATCCTTGTAGTCTAACCTGTAGTTTGCTTGAAAATAGTGTTCAGATGAAGTACATTGCAATACTGTAAAAGATAGCTGCCCAAATGAGAAAAGTTACCTAGTTGTTGGTAACTAAAGTTCCTCGAGTATGAAGTTTGTGTGCTTTGCCTAGCTGCCAGTTTGAAACTAACATATTATGAAAAAATGCACTAAACACTGCAGAAAATATAATTTCAAAGGTAAAACTGAAACAGAGTATGGACTATATACTCTCTAAGGTGACTTCTAGCTTTAAGATTCCTCAGTCACTTGGGGGCAGTGATCTTTATAGCAGTTGTCCTTTTGAGTCACCTTCTTAAATATTTTATATCTCTGAAGGAGCCATGAAATAACTTCCTAGGTAAAATCCAGCTGTCATTACTGTTTCTGTCTTGGTTCTGCTAACTGGACTTCATCTGAAACTACTATGTGCATTTCTTCTGGTTGTTTCCCACTCATACTGTCTGGTGCTTCACCTCACTTTGCTCTTATTTTTTGTTTTTCCACTCTAACATTTTGGATTCTTTGTGAGTTTACTTTTATCCTCACTCCAATTAAATCCACAGCCTTTCTCATCAGCATTCTGGGTCCTCTGATGATCCCTCTTTCTGCCAGCTCACTGTTACTTCTATGTGCCATTGATGAATAATCACTCCAGTCAGTTTAAAACTGATTTTAGGAATCATTTCTTTGAGTTCTGGAATATTCCCATATTTGTTAGAAAACCTTCCCTTGTCAGCAACTTCTATCCAGTAGTCCTATTTCACTTGTATTATATGTGTGTTAGTCACTCAGTCATGTCCAACTCTTTGCAACCCCATGGACTATAACCCACCAGGTTCTTCTGCCATGAGATTCTCCAGGCAAGAATACTGGAATGAGTTGCCATTTTATTCTCCATTTATATTATATAGGGAAAGTCTAATTTCAGTGTTCTATTATAACCCTTCAGTTCAGTTCAGTTCAGTTCAGTTCAGTCACTCAGTCGCGTCCGACTCTGCGACCCCATGAATCGCAGCACGCCAGGCCTCCCTGTTCATCACCATCCCTTGGAGTTCACTCAGACTCACGTCCATCGAGTCTGTGATGCCATCCAGCCATCTCATCCTCGGTCGTCCCCTTCTCCTCCTGCCCCCAATCCCTCCCAGCATCAGAGTCTTTTCCAATGAGTCAATTCTTCTCATGAGGTGGCCAAAATACTGGAGTTTTTAAGCTGTCATATCAGTGTGCATTAAAAAAAAAACTTATCAAGATTGGTGAATTTTTGTGCAGTCATAATACTGAAGATGGAAGAAAAAAATCAATACCTTCAGCATATTATGCTTTATTATTTCAAGGAAGGCAAAATTGCAACTGAAAGGCAAAAAAGTTTGTGCAGTGTATAAAGAACATGCTGAAACTTTTTTGCCTTTCAGTTGCAATTTTGCCTTCCTTGAAATAATAAAGCATAATATGCTGAAGGTATTGATTTTTTTCTTCCATCTTCAGTATTATGACTGCACAAAAATTCACCAATCTTGATAAGTTTTTTTTTTAATGCACACTGATATGACAGCTTAAAAACTCCAGTATTTTGGCCACCTCATGAGAAGAATTGACTCATTGGAAAAGACTCTGATGCTGGGAGGGATTGGGGGCAGGAGGAGAAGGGGACGACCGAGGATGAGATGGCTGGATGGCATCACAGACTCGATGGACGTGAGTCTGAGTGAACTCCAAGGGATGGTGATGAACAGGGAGGCCTGGCGTGCTGCGATTCATGGGGTCGCAGAGTCGGACGCGACTGAGTGACTGAACTGAACTGAACTGAACTGAACTGAAGGGTTATAATAGAACACTGAAATTAGACTTTCCCTATATAATATAAATGGAGAATAAAATGGCAACTCATTCCAGTATTCTTGCCTGGAGAATCTCATGGCAGAAGAACCTGGTGGGTTATAGTCCATGGGGTTGCAAAGAGTTGGACATGACTGAGTGACTAACACACATATAATACAAGTGAAATAGGACTACTGGATAGAAGTTGCTGACAAGGGAAGGTTTTCTAACAAATATGGGAATATTCCAGAACTCAAAGAAATGATTCCTAAAATCAGTTTTAAACTGACTGGAGTGATTATTCATCAATGGCACATAGAAGTAACAGTGAGCTGGCAGAAAGAGGGATCATCAGAGGACCCAGAATGCTGATGAGAAAGGCTGTGGATTTAATTGGAGTGAGGATAAAAGTAAACTCACAAAGAATCCAAAATGTTAGAGTGGAAAAACAAAAAATAAGAGCAAAGTGAGGTGAAGCACCAGACAGTATGAGTGGGAAACAACCAGAAGAAATGCACATAGTAGTTTCAGATGAAGTCCAGTTAGCAGAACCAAGACAGAAACAGTAATGACAGCTGGATTTTACCTAGGAAGTTATTTCATGGCTCCTTCAGAGATATAAAATATTTAAGAAGGTGACTCAAAAGGACAACTGCTATAAAGATCACTGCCCCCAAGTGACTGAGGAATCTTAAAGCTAGAAGTCACCTTAGAGAGTATATAGTCCATACTCTGTTTCAGTTTTACCTTTGAAATTATATTTTCTGCAGTGTTTAGTGCATTTTTTCATAATATGTTAGTTTCAAACTGGCAGCTAGGCAAAGCACACAAACTTCATACTCGAGGAACTTTAGTTACCAACAACTAGGTAACTTTTCTCATTTGGGCAGCTATCTTTTACAGTATTGCAATGTACTTCATCTGAACACTATTTTCAAGCAAACTACAGGTTAGACTACAAGGATTTCTCCCATCCTATCCCTTTCCACAACTTTCCCCATTGTATAAAATTTCCTTAGGTACTCAGAGCAGTGTAGGCCGACCTCCAATTATTCCTTTAGCAGCCCAAAGACATATAAATGACCAAATGGAAAGAGTACTCCTCAAGGAATCCTACTACTCTAGAAATAACATGCAGTTGCTCAGCCAATTTTGGTTCATCGTGTTGTCAAGTCCATAGCCTTGTAGTTACAGTGATCAAATATTCTCAAGATCCATCTCATCTTCAACTGATCCTCAGCCAAAGTTAGCCCTACATCCTGCTGCTGCTGCTGCTGCTGCCAAGTCACTTCAGTCGTGTCCAACTCTGTACGATCCCATAGATGGAAGCCAACCAGGCTCCCCCATCCCTGGGATTCTCCAGGCAAGAACACTGGAGTGGATTGCCATTTCCTTCTCCAATGCATGAAAGTGAAAAGTGAAAGTGAAGTCGCTCAGTCATGTCCGACTGTTCGCGACCCCATGGACTGCAGCCTACCGGGCTCCTCCATCCATAGGATTTCCCAGGCAAGAGTACTGGAGTGGGGTGCCATTGCCTTCTCTGCTACTTGCACTACCTTCTGCTATTAAGTTGGGGGTCAGGAAATGCCAAGCATGGGTTATTTTCTTCTGTTGAATGGCATGATGTAAGGCACCCTGCTGCTTTTTTCCTGCAATCCTAGGGGTCCTTAACTAGTTCTACCTTTCAGAATTCTTCTTTGTTTGTCACTTGTAATTGTAATTAATGGATAGGAAGTCCCGTGTTTATATCCTCTTTTATTTTCACTTGTTTAAAAAAGGGAATTTTTGATAGTCACTAGGATGTAGGGCTCAGAGAAAGCTACTCTTGCCTGGAAAATCCCATGGGCAGCAGAGCCTGGTAGGCTGCAGTCCATGGGGTCGCTAAGAGTCAGACACGACTGACCGACTTCACTTTCACTTTTCACTTTCATGCATTGGAGAAGGAAATGGCAACCCACTCCAGTCTCTTGCCTGGAGAATCCCAGGGATGGGGGAGCCTGGTTGGCTTCCATCTATGGGATCGTACAGAGTTGGACACGACTGAAGTGACTTGGCAGCAGCAGCAGCAGCAGCAGGATGTAGGGCTAACTTTGGCTGAGGATCAGTTGAAGATGAGATGGATCTTGAGAATATTTGATCACTGTAACTACAAGGCTATGGACTTGACAACACGATGAACCAAAATTGGCTGAGCAACTGCATGTTATTTCTAGAGTAGTAGGATTCCTTGAGGAGTACTCTTTCCATTTGGTCATTTATATGTCTTTGGGCTGCTAAAGGAATAATTGGAGGTCGGCCTACACTGCTCTGAGTACCTAAGGAAATTTTATACAATGGGGAAAGTTGTGGAAAGGGATAGGATGGGAGAAATCCTTGTAGTCTAACCTGTAGTTTGCTTGAAAATAGTGTTCAGATGAAGTACATTGCAATACTGTAAAAGATAGCTGCCCAAATGAGAAAAGTTACCTAGTTGTTGGTAACTAAAGTTCCTCGAGTATGAAGTTTGTGTGCTTTGCCTAGCTGCCAGTTTGAAACTAACATATTATGAAAAAATGCACTAAACACTGCAGAAAATATAATTTCAAAGGTAAAACTGAAACAGAGTATGGACTATATACTCTCTAAGGTGACTTCTAGCTTTAAGATTCCTCAGTCACTTGGGGGCAGTGATCTTTATAGCAGTTGTCCTTTTGAGTCACCTTCTTAAATATTTTATATCTCTGAAGGAGCCATGAAATAACTTCCTAGGTAAAATCCAGCTGTCATTACTGTTTCTGTCTTGGTTCTGCTAACTGGACTTCATCTGAAACTACTATGTGCATTTCTTCTGGTTGTTTCCCACTCATACTGTCTGGTGCTTCACCTCACTTTGCTCTTATTTTTTGTTTTTCCACTCTAACATTTTGGATTCTTTGTGAGTTTACTTTTATCCTCACTCCAATTAAATCCACAGCCTTTCTCATCAGCATTCTGGGTCCTCTGATGATCCCTCTTTCTGCCAGCTCACTGTTACTTCTATGTGCCATTGATGAATAATCACTCCAGTCAGTTTAAAACTGATTTTAGGAATCATTTCTTTGAGTTCTGGAATATTCCCATATTTGTTAGAAAACCTTCCCTTGTCAGCAACTTCTATCCAGTAGTCCTATTTCACTTGTATTATATGTGTGTTAGTCACTCAGTCATGTCCAACTCTTTGCAACCCCATGGACTATAACCCACCAGGTTCTTCTGCCATGAGATTCTCCAGGCAAGAATACTGGAATGAGTTGCCATTTTATTCTCCATTTATATTATATAGGGAAAGTCTAATTTCAGTGTTCTATTATAACCCTTCAGTTCAGTTCAGTTCAGTTCAGTTCAGTCACTCAGTCGCGTCCGACTCTGCGACCCCATGAATCGCAGCACGCCAGGCCTCCCTGTTCATCACCATCCCTTGGAGTTCACTCAGACTCACGTCCATCGAGTCTGTGATGCCATCCAGCCATCTCATCCTCGGTCGTCCCCTTCTCCTCCTGCCCCCAATCCCTCCCAGCATCAGAGTCTTTTCCAATGAGTCAATTCTTCTCATGAGGTGGCCAAAATACTGGAGTTTTTAAGCTGTCATATCAGTGTGCATTAAAAAAAAAACTTATCAAGATTGGTGAATTTTTGTGCAGTCATAATACTGAAGATGGAAGAAAAAAATCAATACCTTCAGCATATTATGCTTTATTATTTCAAGGAAGGCAAAATTGCAACTGAAAGGCAAAAAAGTTTGTGCAGTGTATAAAGAACATGCTGTGATTGATCAAGTGTGTCAAAAGTGGTTTGTGAAGTTTTTTGCTGGAGATTTCTCGCTGGACAGTGCTCCGTGGTTGAATCAGTTCAGTTCAGTTCAGTTGCTCAGTCATGTCCAACTCTTTGCAACCCCATGAACCGCAGCATACCAGGTCTCCCTGTCCATCAACAACTCTGGAGTCCACCCAAACCCATGCCCATTGTGTCAGTGATGTCATCCAACCATCTCATCCTCGGTCGTCCCCTTCTCCTCCTGCCCTCAATCTTTCCCAGCATCAGGGTCTTTTCCAATGAGTCAGCTCTCTGCATGGCCAAAGTATTGGAGTTTCAGCTTCAACATCAGTCCCTTCAATGAACACCCAGTACTGATCTCATTTAGGATGGACTGGTTGGATCTCCTTGCAGTCCAAGGGACTCTCAATGAATCGCCAGTCTAGGTTCGATACAGGATACAGGATGCTTGGGGCTGGTGCACTGGGATGACCCAGAGAGATGATATGGGGAGGGTGGTGGGAGGGGGTTCAGGATTGGGAACTCATGTATACCCATGGCAGATTCATGTCATTGTATGGCAAAACCAATACAGTATTGTAAAGTAAAAATAATAATAATAAAATAAAAAATAAAGAGGAAAAAAAGAGTCTTATCCAACATCACAGTTCAAAAGCATCAATTCTTCTGCACTCAGCTTTCTTTATAGTCCAACTCTCACATCCATACATGACCACTGGAAAAACCATAGCCTTGACTAGACGGAACTTTGTTGGCAAAGTAATGTCTCTGCTTTGTAATATGCTATCTATGTTGGTCATAACTTTCCTTCCAAGGAGCAAGCGTCTTTTAATTTCATGGCTGCAACCACCATCCACAGTGATTTTGGAGCCCAGAAAAATAAAGTCAGCCACTGTTTCCACTGTTTCCCCATTTATTTGCCATGAAGTGATGAGACCAGATGCCATGATCTTAGCTTCTTGAATGTTGAGCTTTAAGCCAACTTTTCCACTTTTTTCTTTCCACTTGAAACTTATCATGATACTCAAAATATCCAAATCAGACAATGAAAATAATTTTCACCAGCTTGGATGTGTTAACTGCTTTGATGTTTGGGTTCCATGTAAGTTAAGTGAGCAAAACTGCTCTTCACCCAAAGAAGATGATGTGTACTTGGTAAGATTGGAAGGCGGAGGAAGCCCAAGATGGTGGAGGAATAGGACAGGGAGACCACTTTCTCCCCCACAAATTCATCAAAAGAGCATTTGAATGCTGAGAAACTTCCACAAAACAACTTCTGGATGCTGATGGAGGACACCAAGCCCCAGAAAGGCAGCCCAATATCTTTGAAAGGAGTTAGGACAAAATATAAAAGACAGAAACAGAGACAAAAGATTTAGGGATGGAGACCCATCCTAGGGAGGGAGTCATAAAGGAGGAGAAGTATTCATATAATAGGAAACTCTCTCACAGGCATGTCTGTGGGGAACTTTGTAATTTCAGAGGGCACCATAACCAGGTATGCACCTAACCACAACTAGTGGTGAAGAAGAGTCTCAGACGCTCCCATCCACCACCAGCAAGTGGGAACTGGGCAGGGAGGCATGGGCTGCACCATTGGTTCATAGTAAGGACTGGGCTTGAATGCCCTGAAGACAATCTGAGGAAACCAATGTGACATACCAACCCAAGCCATAGGATCTCCAGAGAAACAACAAAAAAGGACCTTTGCCTCAAAAGACTCTAAGGCTACATGGTGAACCCTGGCGTGATCACAGAACAAAGGATTGGGAAAATACCAAAGGAAAACAAGGTGGCTGCTGCTTAGGGCTCTCTCTCCCCAGAGGCAGAGAGGCAAGTGTGAGACATCCAGAGCTGGAAGGCAATGGGCTGCTGCAGTATTGCCCCTAGAGACTGCATCTTCCACCAAACTGTGAGAAGGCTGCTAGTGGCTAACCACATCTTCCTGGGATCCTGGACAGTTTACATCTGCCAGGAGTTTCACAGCCTGAGATCAGCCCCACAGAGGAGACACACTGCACACCTGGGACTGTGCACTCATGAGACACCTAGGAAACTGAACCGGGACCTGGGAGGTGCATAAGATGCATGGCCCACCTAGGACTGTGCACTCACCAAGCACCAGGTCGCCTGAGCAGCTTGAACCTGGGAAAGGCACAAAATGCACAGCCCACCTAGGTCTGTGCCCTTGAAGAGCACCCGAGAACCTGAGTGGCTTAGATCTGGAAGTGTACGAAACACAACGTCCACTTGGGACAGTGCCCTTGCAGAGCACCTTGGAGCCTGAGCAGTGTGGACCCAGGAAGTACACGCCACCATGGGCTGTGGCAAGCCCAGTGTGGTCCATTCACTGCGAGCACTCCCCACACATGCCAGCAGTATTTGTTTGCAGTCCCTCTCCCTCTTCACAGTACAACTGAACGAGTGAGCTTCCATAAGTTGCCACTTTTACCCTCTCATGTCAGGGCGGAAATTAGACACTGAAAAGAATGCAAACAGAGGAAGGCAAAATAAACAAAGAAGGGGAACCTCTCTGGAAGTGACAGAAGCAACAGATTAAAATCCTGCAGTTAATTCTGAGACTATGCATTTGAGAGCAAATATAAGTGAGAACAAGTACAAGCTGGAACAAGGAACTATCTGACCCTGAACTGACCCCACATTGCCCACAATAGCTACAGAGAAATTCCTAGTTATATTTTTACTGTTATCACATTTCAAATTTTTTTAAAAAAATTTAGTTCTTTATTGCTCTTTTAACTTTCATTTTTACAGCCTACTATTACATTTCAAAAAAACCTTATTTTGTTAAAAAAAATTCCATATCTATTTTTTTAATTCTGTGATTGATTTTGCTTTGTATTTTTACATTGTATTTTTTAGAGTTTAACCTCTATTCTAGGTTTTTAATCTTTGCTTTTAGATATTTGTTATCAATTTTGTACCTTTAAGAATCTAATCTTCAGCATCTGTTTTTGTTTAGGGATTTCATTACTGGCTTGATTGCTATTGCCTCCTTTGACTCTCCCTTTTCTTCTTCAGGTCAACTCTATCTCCTTCTTCCCTCTTCTCTTTTCTATATACCTGTGAATCATCTCTCTGGGAGTCCCTGGCTGTGGAGAGCAATTAGGAATTTGATTACTGGCTTGATTTCGCTCTCCCCTTTTGATTCTCCTTATTCTCCTCCTGGTCACATGCTGGGGTCCAACCCCTACAGGATCCAGGGGAACCCGAAGGAGAAATGGCATTGATGAATGATTTAGAGAGAGATAAGGAAAGAATGTTGTAGATAAGAAAATAGAGAGAAAGAGGCTGATATTCCTTGGTTTACACAGAAAGCTAATAAAGTCTTAGAAGCCCAGGCAGGAAAATGAATGCAGAGAGCCTCTGTGTTCCAAGGGATCAGCCTGAAAAAGAGAGGGAGGGAGAGGGAGAGAGAAAGAAAGAAAGAGAGAAAAAAGAAAAACACGGGGTGACCAAGCTTCTTCGGTGAGCGAGGCCCATTACTTTATTTTCAAAAGGGACTTTTATACCTTAACCTGTATATAGAGGGAAATGAAAGATGCAAAGTCATACAGAGTCAGCCCAAACATTACATCTGTTTTGTCTTTATCAAAACCAGGATTTTTTTCTGCATACTTTTCCCATAAACAATATTGTGTACATTATCTTCTGGCCTTGGAGGCCTGTGAACATTTTATGATCCTCTTTTGATAAAGGCTGCTCAACCAGAAAACTTATTTTCCCTTGAAATGTTTTTTCTTTATATTTCTAATCTATGTCAGCCTCAGAAAATGTTAAACAGAGTTACATTTCTCACAGAGAAAAGGTGCAGTGAGTTACAAGAAAGAACCAATTAGCTCAAAAGTCTGATGTGGCTAATTTCAAGGCTACACTTGTTTTTCTTACATTCCAGCTATGTTAACTAATGCACTCCCAGGTGCACAGTGGATAAGAGATATGGGAACTTAGCAACAAGCATTGGCCCAATAATGAAATCCTACACCAGCACTACTCTAATAACTTTTAACTCTTTGAGAGGCTCTATGTTTTAGGCTTCCTGTGCCTCTCACTGTTGGGAGGCTGTGAACAATCATATGTGTAGCTGCAAGAGTCTGGATAAACCTGCCAAGCAAGCTAGAATGCTAACAGAGGGGGTTTGAATTGAAATATTCCTCTCATGTCCAGGAGACTTATTAACTAGAACCCTAAGTTGATTTTCTCTGGAGAAAGGTGGTCAGGGATAGCCCCCTGTTAATGTCAGAGGAGTTGGTGAAAGTCATGAAATAATAAAACAGACAGATTCTGGTTTTGGGGTAGATGCTTGAGAAGGGGGGGCCCTCGAGGCCTGATCTCACCTTTGCCCGTCAGGCCTCTTCCTCATGACCTTTGCCATGGGCAGATTCCCCACACTGGCTCCTGGCAGTCATGTCTACCTCCCTCCTCCCTCTTCTTTTCATTATATAATGAAAAAAATCTCTTTGGGTGTCCCTGGCTGTGGAGAGTTGTTTCACCATTAACCTAGGGGATTTATCTTCTGTGCTGTATGGATGAAAAAGTCTTGAGGCTACTGTAAGAGAAGGACCAAAATCCAGAGGTAGGAGGCTTAACTCCAGAACTTTAGAAAATTAGAGAACTCCAGACTCCAGGGAACATTAGAAGAAAAGAGTTCATGCAAAATTCTCCAGACCTACACTGATACCAAGCTCCACCCAGAGCCAACAAGTTCCAGTGAAAGACATGCCACACTAATTCTTCAACAAACAGGAACAAACAATCCTGGACATTAAATGAAGGGCTTCCCAAAGCCATACCAATCCCATATACACCCCAAAACTCAGTATTGGACACGTCACTGCATTCCAGAGAGAATAGTTCCAGGTCCACCCACCAGAACACAGACACGAGCTCCCCCAACAGGGAAACCTTGAAAAGTCACTGGTTCAACCCCACCCACAGGAAGCAGGCTCCAAAATTAAGAGGAACCACGAACTTCCAGCCTGCAGAAGGTGCACCCCAAACAGCAATCTAAGCAAAATGAAAAAGCAGAGGAATATTCAGCAGGGAAAGGAACATAACAAAAACTCACCAAACCAAACCAAACAGGAGGAGATAAGGAGTGTATCTGAAAAAGAATTCAGAAAAATGATAGTAAAGATGATCCAAAATCTTGAAAATGGAGTGACAGATAAATAGACTAGAGAACAAGGATTGAGAAGACACAAGAAATGCTTAATAAGGACCTAGAATAAATAAAGAAGAGTCAAACTATAATGAACAATGCAATAACTGAGATTAAAAACACTCTGGAGGGAACCAACAGTCGAATAACTGAGGCAGAAAAGAGGATAACTGAGATGGAAGAAAGAATGGTGGAAATAAATGAAGCATAGAGGAAAAGAAAAAGAATTAAAAGAAATGAGGACAACCTCAGAGACCTCTGGGACAATGTTAAATGCCCCAACATTCGAATCAGAGGTGTCCCAGAAGAAGACCAATAGAAAGGGCATGAGAAAATGCTTGAGGAGATAATTGTCAAAAACTTGCCTGAAATGAGGAACGAAATAGCCACCCAAGCCCAGGAAAATCTGCAAAGTCCCAAACAGGATAAACCTAAGATGAAACACCCAAAGACACATACATATTAATTAAACTAACAAAAGTTAAGCACAACAAGCAAATATTAAAAGCAGCAAGGGAAAAGCAACAAATAACATACAAGGGGATCCCCATAAGGATAACAGCTGATCTTTCAATAGAAACTCTTCAGGCCAGAAGGGAATAGCAGGAAATAATTAAAGTGATGAAATAGAGAAACCTATAGCCCATAGCCAAGATTACTCTACCCAGCAAGGATCTCATTCAGATATGAAGGAGAAATCAAAAGCTTTACAGACAGCAAAACCTGAGAGAATTCAGCACCACCAAACCAGTTCTTCAACAAATGTTAAAAGATCTTCTCTACGTGGGAAACACAGAAAAGGTTTATAAAACCAAACATAAAACAACAGAGCAAATGCTAGCGAGATCATACTTATCAATAATTACCTTAAAAGTAAATGGGTTAAATGCTCCAACCAAAAGACAAAGACTGGCCAAATGGATAAAAAAATAAAACCCCTATATATGCTGCCTACAAGAGACCCACCTCAAACCTAGGGACACATACAGAATGAAAGTTAAGGACTTGAAAAAGATATTTCATGCAAATGGAGACCAAGAGAAAGCAGGAGTAGCAATATTCATATCAGATAAAATAGACTTTGAAATAAAGGCCATGAAAAGAGACAAAAAAGAACATCACATAATGATAAAAGTATCAATCCAAGAAGGAGATATAACAATTATAAATATATATGCACCCAACATACAAGCACCTCAATACATAAGGCAAATGATAACAAGTATGAAAGGGGAAATTATCAGTAAAATAATAATAGCGGGGGACTTTAATATCCTACTCACACCTATGGATAGATCAACCGAACAGAAACTTAGCAAGAAAACACAAGCTTTAAATGATACAATGAACCACTTAGACCTAATTTATATCTACAGGGCATTTCACCCCAAAACAATAGATTTCACCTTTTTCTCAAGTGCACATGGAACATTCTTCAGGATAAATCACACCCTGGGCCATAATACAAGCCTTGGTGAATTTTAAAAAACTGAAATCATGTCAAGCATCTTTTCTGATCACAATGTGCTATTAGATGTCAACTACAAGAAAAATCTACTAAAAAACACAAACATATTGAGGTTAAACAATATGCTTCTGAATAATCAACAGATCACAGAAGAAATCAAAATATGCATTGAAACAAATGAAAATGAAAACACAACAAGCCAAAACCTATGGAATTCAGTAAAATCAGTGTTAAGAGGGAGGTTCATAGCAACACAAGCCTACCTCAAGAATCAAGAGAAACATCAAATAAACAACCTAACTTTACACCTTATAACACCTAGAAAAACAAGAACAGAAGAACCCCCAAATTAGCAGAAGGACAGAAATCATAAAAATCAGAGTAGAAATACATAAAAAAGGAATGAATGAGACTATAGCAAAGATCAACAAAACTGAAAGGTGGTTCTTTGAAAAGATAAATAGACAAACTATTAGCCAGATTCATCAAGAATAAAATGGAGAAGAATCAGATCACTAAAATTAGAAAACACAGAAATACAAAATATCATGAGACCCCTAAGAGCACTTATATGCCAATAAAATGGAAAACTTGAAAGTAATGGACAAATTCTTAATAAAGTATAACCTTTCAAAACAGAACCAGGAAGAAAAGAGAAAATTTCAACAGATCTACCACAGGCAAGGAAATGGAAACTGTAATAAAAAATTTTTCAACAAATAAAAGCCCAGGACCAGATGGCTTCACAGGTGAATTCTACCAAAAATTTAGAGAGGAGTTAACATCTATCCTACTAAAAATCTTCCAGATAACTGCAGAAGAAGGTAAACACCCAAACTCATTCTATGAGGTTACCATCACCCTAATACCAAAACCTGACAAAAATGCCACAAAAAAGAAAACTATAGATCAATATCACTGATGGACACAGATGCAAAAATACTCAACAAAATTCTAACAAATAGAATTCAACAACATAGTAAAAACATCATGCATCATTACCAACTGGGCTTTATTTCAGTGAGGCAAGGATTCTTCAATATTCACAAATAAATCAATGTGATACACTATATTAACAAATTGAAAGATTAAAAAACCATATGATTATCTCAACAGATGCAGAGAAAGCCTTTGAGAAAATTCAACACCCATTTATGATAAAAAAAAAAAACTTCTCCAGAAAGCAGCCAAAAAAGGCACATAGCTCAACACTATAAAAGCCATATACGAGAAACTCACAGCAAATATTATCCTCAATGGTGAAAAATTGAAAGAATTTCCTCTAAATTCAGGAAAAAATACAAGGGTGCACACTTTCACCACTACTATTCAAAATAGTTACGGAAGTTCTAGCCACAAGCATCAGAGAAGAAAAGAAAGAAAGGGAGTCCAGATTGGAAAAGAAGAACAAAAATTCTCACTGTTCACATATGACATAATCCTCTACATAGAAAACACTAAAGACACCACCAGAAAATTACTAGAGCTAATCAATGAATACAATAAAGTTGCAGGATATAAACTTAATACACAGAAATCCCTTGCATTCCTATACACTAGCAATGAAAAAAAACAGGAAGAGAAATTAAGGAAGCAATCCCATTCACCATTGCAACAAAAAGAATAAAATACTTAAGAATAAATGTATCTAAAGAAACAAGAGACCTATATATAGAAAGCTATAAAACACTGATAAAAGAAATCAAAGATGACACAAATAAATGAAGAAATATACCATGTTCACGGATTGGAAGAATCAATATAGCGAAAATGAGTATAGTACACGAAGCAATCTATAGATTCAATGCCATCCCTATCAAGCTAACAATGGTATCTTTCACAGAACTAGAACAAATACTTTCAGTTTGTATGGAAATACAAAAAACCTTGAATAGCCAAACCCTTCTTGAGAAAGAAGAACAGAAATGAAGGAAACAACCTTACTGAGTTCAGCCTATACTACAAAGCTACCGTCATCAAAACAGTATGGTACTGCCACATAGACAGAAATATAGATCAATGGAACAAAATAGAAAGCACAGAAATAAAACCGCACACCTACGGACACCTTATCTTTGACAAAGGAGGCAAAAATTTACAATGGGGAAAAGATAATCTCTTTAATAAGTGGTGCTAGGAAAACTGGTCAACTGCATGTCAAAGAATGAAACTAGAACACTTTCTAACACCATGCACAAAAATAAAGTTTAAATGGAATAAAGATCTAAATGTAAGACCAGAAACTATAAAATTCTTAGAGGAAAACATAGGCAGAACACTCTCCAACATAAATCACAGCAAGATCTTCTATGACCCACCTCCCAGAGTAAAGGAAAAAAAAAAGCAAAAAAAAAAAAAAACGGTACCAAACTGAACTCAAAGAAAACTGGAAGTGGTCAAACAGGAGACAGCAAGAGTGAACATGGACCTTCTAGGAATCAGTGAACTAAAATGGACCAGAATGGGTGAATTTAACTCAGATTACCATTATATCTACTACTGTGGGGAAGAATCCCTTAGAAGAAATGGAATAGCCATAATAGTCAACAAAAGAGTCTGAAATGCAAAACTTGGATGCAATCTCAAAAACAACAGAATGATCTCTGTTCATTTCCAAGGCAAACCATTCAATATCACAGTAATCCAAGTCTATGACCTGAACAGTAATGCTGAAGAAGCTGAAGTTGAACCGATCTATGAAGTAGTACAAGACCTTCTAGAACTAACACCCCTAAAAGATGTCCTTTTCATTATAGAGGACTGGAATGCAAAAGTAGGAAGTCAAGAAACACCTGAAGTAACAGGCAAAATTGGCCTTGGAGTACAGAATGAAGCAGAACTAAGCTAATAGAGCTTTGCAAAGAGAACCCACTGGTCATAGCAAACACTCTTTTCCAACAACACAAGAGAAGACTCTACACATGGACATCACCAGACGGCCAACATTAAAATCAGATTGATTATTTTCTTTGCAGCCAAAGATGGAGAAGCACTATACAGTCAACAAAAACAAGACGGGGAGCTGATTGTGGCTCAGATCGTGAATTCCTTATTGCCAAACTTAGACTTAAAAAAAAGTAGGGAAAACCACTAGACCATTCAGGTATGATCTAAATCAAATCCCTTAGGATTATACAATGGAAGTGAGAAATAGATTTAAGGCATTAGATCTGATGAGACAGTGCCTGATGAACTATGGATGGAGGTTCATGACATTGTACAGGAGACAGGGATCAAGACCATCCTCAAGAAAGAGAAATGTGAAAAACAAAATGGCTGTCTGGGGAGGCCTTACAAATAGCTGTGAAAAGAAGAGAAGTGAAAAGCAAAGGAGAAAAGGAAAGATATATGCATTTGAATGCTGAGTTCCAAAGAATAGCAGGGAGAGATAAGAAAGCCTTTCTCAGAGATCAATGCAAAGAAATAGAGGAAAACAATAGAATGGGAAAGACTAGAGATAACTTCAAGAAAATTAGTGATACCAAGGGAACATTTCATGCAAAGATGGGCTCAATAAAGAACAGAAATAGTAGGGACCTAACAGAAGCAGAAGATACTAAGAAGAGGTGGCAAGGACATACAGAAGAACTGTACGAAAAATATCTTCATGACCCAGATCATCATGATGGTGTGATCACTCATCTAGAGCCAGATATCCTGGAATGTGAAGTCAAGTGGGCCTTAGGATGCATTACTATCAACAGAGCTAGTGGAGGTGATGGAATTCCTGTTGAGCTATTTCAAATCCTGAAAGATGATGCTGTGAAATTGCTGCACTCAATATGCCAGTAAATACAGAAAACTCAGCAGTGGCCACAAGACTGAAAAAGATCAGTTTTCATTTCAATCCCTAAGAAAGACAATGCCTAAGAATGCTCAGACTACCGCACAATTGCACTCATCTCACATGATAGCAAAGGAATGCTCAAAATTCTCCAAGCCAGGCTTCAGCAATACATAAACTATGAACTTCCAGATGTTCAAGCTGGTTTTAGAAAAGGCAGAGGAACCAGAGATCAAATTGCCAACATCCGCTGGATCATCGAAAAAGCAAGAGAGTTCCAGAAAAACATCTATTTCTGCTTTATTGACTATGCCAAAGCCTTTGACTGTGTGGATCACAAGAAACTGTGGACAATTCTGAAAGAGATGGGCATACCAGAGTACCTGACCTGCCTCTTGAGAAATCTGTATGCAGGTCAGGAAGCAACAGTTAGAACTGGACATGGAACAACAGACTGGTTCCAAATAGGAAAAGGAGTGCATCAAGGCTGTATTTTGTCACCCTGCTTATTTAACTTCTATGCAGAGTCCATCATGAGAAACGCTGGGCTGGAAGAAACACAAGCTGGAATCAAGACTGCCGGGAGAAATANATACCAGACCACCTGACCTGCCTCTTGAGAAATCTGTATGCAGGTCAGGAAGCACCAGTTAGAACTGGACATGGAACAACAGACTGGTTCCAAACAGGAAAAGGAGGACATCAAGGCTGTATATTGTCACCCTGCTTATTTAACTTAATTGCAAAGTACATCATGAGAAATGCTGGGCTGGAGTAAGCACAAGCTGAAATCAAGATTGCTGGGAGAAATATCAATAACCTCAGATATGCAGATGACACCACCCTTATGGCAGAAAGTGAAGAAGAAGTAAAGAGCCTCTTGATGAAAGTGAAAGAGGAGAGTGAAAAAGTTGGCTTAAAGCTCAACATTCAGAAAACAAAGATCATGGCATCCGGTCCCATCACTTCATGGCAAATAGATGGGAAGACAGTGGAAACAGTGATAGACTTTATTTTGGGGGGCTCCAAAATCCCTTCAGATGGTGATTACAGCCATGAAATTAAAAGATGCTTACTCCTTGGAAGGAAAGTTATGACCAACCTAGACAGCATATTAAAAAGCAGAGACATTACTTTGTCAACAGAGGTCTGTCCAGTCAAGGCTATGGTTTTTCCAGTGGTCATGTACAGATGTGAGAGTTGAACTGTAAAGAAAGCTGAGCACCGAAGAATTGATGCTTTTGAACTGTGGTGTTAGAGAAGACTCTTGAGAGTCCCTTGGACTGCAAGGAGATCCAACCAGTTCACCCTAAAGGAGATCAGTCCTGGGTGTTCATTGGAAGGACTGATGTTGAAGCTAAAACTCCAATACTTTGGCCAGCTGATGTGAAGAGCTGACTCATTTGAAAAGACCCAGATGCTGGGAAAGATTGAGGGCAGGAGGAGAAGGGGGCAACAGAGGTTGGATGGCATCACCGACTCAATGGACATGGATTTGGGTGGACTCCGGGAGTTGGTGATGGACAGGGAGGCCTGGCGTGCTGCCGTTCATGGAGTCGCAAAGAGTCGGACACAACTCAGCAACTGAAATGAACTGAACCTTGCATAACATGGTGCCCATGTTGGTACCCATGTTACTTGGGCCTATGATAAGACTGGACTTTATTGGAACACTTGGCACTATTTTGCTTTGTGACCTTGTACAGCCAGTTAACCTCCATCAGCGTCCATCTTCAGGTGGACAATACCATTTACCCTGTATTGCTTTTGTAGAGGGTAAGGTTGACTGGCAGCCTTTGCCTGACAAGTGGGTGAACTGGCTCCCCTGAACTGCAGTTTTGCCTGTCTGGTTTCTCTTGGTGCCTGTAGCACATCTCTGAGTCCAGTTGACCAAGCTTCTTCAAGGGGTGATTACTCCAGGCAGTGGGTCACCTCCTCTTTTGTCTTTTCTGGTGGTTACATGGATGTTGGTATTTGAGATTAGACCCAGCCTGATGCTCTGCTTCTACCATTAAGTTGTGTGCTTGAATGAGCTTTAATAAGGACACAGCAGTGCGGAAGCATTGCCATCTAACTTTTGGTGAACAAACTTAAAATTCAGAACCGATGGGAAAAGTTAACTTTGGGGAACAGATGGAGAGAAGTTTGAGAAGCACAAATGTGAAGATCAGGCACTTTTGGCTTCCTTACTCAGCATAAAGGGGGAAGGGACCAGTTCTTTTGTTGGCACTGAGAAGTGGCAGGGGTCCTTGAGATGGAATTAGAAGGAGGGCAGAATTAGAAGAGATGCCCAGATGACCAATTTCCCAACCACAAAATGCCATATTTCGGATAGCTGCCTCCATGCTGATGGTCGGATATAAGAAAATGTAAACAATTTTCCATAGCAGTATATGAAGGTCAGGAACTCAGGGAAATTTGGAGTTAATATAAGCAACCTTGTTTATCCTTTCTCATGTATTTGGATGTGATCTAACTTACTTTCCCCAAATATAACTTCTGTCAAGGTCTGTGGGGCTCTTGTTTGGGGCCCCAAAACCGACTCACTTTTGGTCAGGTGTGTGTATTCTTGTTTAATAGGCAAATAATTCTTTATACTTTACAACAACTTAGTATGAAATAAAAGAAGCCTAGGGTGCTTTGTGATATCTGACTATGTGTGTTTGTGTAGGTGATGGCTGTGAATACAAACTCCTGATGTGTCAGTAGAAGGAGCCTTTCTGTCCTGAAGAGATTGAGTTGTAGACCTAAAGGACTCCCCATTGTTGCTTGAGATGATTGGTTTAAGGATTAGCAAAAATGTTGAATTATTTTTCTCCTCCGGCTGTAGCTGTCAGCCATCTATAGGATTGTAGTGTGTGAAGTTTAAGAGGATGAGGTTAGCCTCTTATTCTTATGAGTATGCAGTTAATCCCTGGAAAGCCCATCAATAACCCAGCTGTAAGTTTCTTTATAAAACAAAATCACCCTAGGAGAATAATGCATAGCCTGCTACCACAGGAAGTAAGTAAAATGACAACAAACATGGATCTTCCTGGTCTACCAGCTTCTATTTAGTGACTTACCTGCCACTTAAATTCCAATAGTTCAGCCCTTTTATTAATTTTCCAAAGGGATGGAGCAATACAGCCGAGAAGTCTTCTCTGCATTTTTTTTTTTTTTTTTTTACCGAGAGTACAGCTAGGTATCTCTAACAAATACAGGGCTTGGCTTCAGTGTCTGAGTTCCTCTGAATAGGCAGTGTGCTTTTAATTTATTAGGAATCTTGCTGACGCGTTGTTTTCTTGTTCATGTCCCCATATATTTTCATATGATTTTTATTTGGATTTATTAGAAGGCATTATAATATTTTCCCTCTTTTCAGGGGAAGAAGTCTTCAGAATAGAAAGTAGAGCATCTCATTTTAATTATTAGATCTGTGCAGGTTTTTTTAATTGATGGGTGATTTATGTACCATATCATTCACCCTGCTTTTTTTTCCAAAGAGTTTTTAAAAATGTGGGCCATTTTTAAAGTCTCTATGGAATTGTTCACAATATTGATTCTATTTTATGTTTTTTGGTTTTCTGGCTCTGACACGTGGACTTCCAGCTCCCCAACTAGGGTTTGAGCCTGCACCCCTCGGCATTGGAAGGCAAAGTCTTACCCACTGGATCCCCAAGAAGTCCCTCACTCATCCTTTTAAAAGCACAGTGCTCGGTGTTTTTAATATATTTACTAACGTGTATAACTATCACTAATATGTAATTCTTGAACATTTTCATCACTCCAAAAATAAACCCATATTCATTAGCAGTCAAGACCCCCTTCTCCATCCCTTCAACTCCCTGGCAACGCCTAATCTTTCTATCTCTTATGGATTTTTCCATTCTGAATATTTCCTATAAATGGAATCACATAATATGTGGCCCTTTGTGTCTGGCTTATTTCACTTGGCATAATGTTTTCAAGGTTTTTACGTGTTGTAGAAGGTATTTCGATTCTTTTTTTGATGAAAAATATTCTGTTACATTAATATACTGCATTTGTTTATCCGTTTAGTCACTTGCTGGGCATTTAATTGTTTCTACATTTTGGCTATTATAAATAATGCTGCTGTAAATATTTGTATGAGGATGAGATGGTTGGATGGCATCACTGACTCAATGGACATGAGTTTGAGTAAATTCCGGGAGTTGGTAATGGACAGGGAGGCCTGGCATGCTGCAGTCCATGGGGTTGCAAAGAGTCAGACACGAATGGACTGAGTGAGTGAACTGAAACATTTGCATAAAAATTTTTCTGTGGACATGCTTTCTTTTATCTGTTATTTATATCTAGGAATGGAGTCTCTGGGTCATATGCTAATTCCATCTAACTTTTTAAACAACCCAGTGGCTGTACCATTTTACATTCCCCCCTAGCAGTGCGTGAGAATTCCAGTTTCTCTGCTTCTTCTCCAACACTTGTTATTGTCCATTGTTTAATTCTAGTCCTCCTAGTGGGTGTGACATGCTGTCTCATTTGTGGTTTTGATTTATATTTCTCTGATGGCTGGTGATGGTGAGCATCTTTTTATTGAAGTCTTATCTGATTTTAGAAGTGGATCTACTTAAGTAAACATGACTTGTAAAAACTTACTCTAGTTTAGGTCTTTAAGTCATGATGGAAACAGGCGCCCAGGGCAGGTAGAATGAATAAATCAGGGTGATGATGCAGAACAGGTTGGCCTGTGCAGATTAGCTGAAAAGCAGAAACAGAAAAGATGAGTTTAGATCCTTGTCAGAATTTTAGGCCTTCATCTGGGTGCCTGCCTACATGTAGGTCCATCAGTTTTGTTTCTCTGTGCTCCTGCATCAAAATGGGGCCTTTCAGTGGATTTATTTATTTACTTACTTTTTATTGTCTTCAAGTGGCTTGTGAATTCTTGGCTCCAGCAAGCAGTTCCTGCCTATTTATCACCTCTGCCCCTCTTCACACGAGAGGCCATCCACATAATGGGAGGTTTTCAGATAACTCCCAGACTAGTGTCCTTGATGTTTCTGCTGCCACACAGCTCTTCCCCACTTCTCCCACTTATTTATCGTAGCATACCAATTTTCTTTTTCTGCACTCTCCCAAGATAAGAACTGAGCATTTTAAAGAACGGAGAAATAGCAGAAAATCAAGGAAGAGTGATTTGAAGAAAACTGTCAATAAATGCTACTTTTCACTCCCCCCACCCCCCGCCACCTTTAAAAGTGTTTAAATACCAAGTGCTATAAATGCCACTTACTGTCACACTTTTAGCATTGGAGATGCTATTTTGGGGCATGGTTTTAGTTCTGGTTGGGTTTAGTTTGTGGTCTATGTGACATAGTTTTCCCAAAGGTTGTAGAGTGGGTTAAATTTCAGAAATTCAGATTGATTCAGTGGTTGGTAATGAGGAACTTACTAACATCTAGCGGGGATGAGGGGGATATTGGTCTTCATTTTTCTGGTTTCCTTTCTACTTATAGGCAGCTCTGTGGTGATAAATCCTGTGCTATACCTGTTTTAGAAACAAAAATGTAAAAACCACCTCACTATATTACATTAAAGCTCTGAATATAAACAGCAAAGTCAGTTTCATTATAGCAACATAATTGACCTGGGCCGCACTAGGTAAAATGTGAATTAAAATTCTAAATGCATGGCTGTTGTTTGACATGGATGAGGTTATTTTATTCCTTGTGGGTTTTCAGTATCATTAACTCAGGGTTTGGTGTTTGTTTTCCTCATCTCATTCCCAGCCTGTTCAAATTGTTTGGGTAAGAATGAGTGCATTCATCTCCTCATGCCCTAAACTAAACCTTTCCCTAATCATCTCTGCGGCACCAGAACAGTCCATAAAAGTTCCCAGTGTAGCTCTTTCTCCAAATTGTTTTGTAAAATGTGAAGTTTCTGTTTGTTTTGAATTGTTACTGGAGTCAGCATAAGCAGCTGCTCATTTTGGGGGGTTGTGACAAGGTACTTGATGGAGAAAGGACAGTGAAGAGTTGAATACTGAAAAGTACTTTTGGGTTTTAAACAATTTGGCAAATCCTTTGGCATATGAGAACATGGATTCTAACATAATGGTACAGAATTCTAGCTTAGATCTAGACCAGAATTTCTCAGTTTCATTTTAGGCTTATGAATTCTCTGTGATGAGGGCTGTTCTGTGCATTGTACAGCGTTGAACAGCATCCCCAGCCTCTACCTACTGGATGCCAGTAGCACCTCTCCTTATCTCTCCCTCCCAGCTGTGACAACCTTAAATGTCTCTGCTGCTGCTGCTAAGTCACTTCAGTCGTGTCTGACTCTGTGCGACCCCATAGACGGCAGCCCACCAGGCTCCCCCGCCCTGGGATTCTCCAATGCATGAAAGTGAAAAGTGAAAGTGAAGTCTCTCAGTCGTATCCGACTCTTCGCGACCCCATGGACTGCAGCCTATCAGGCTCCTCCGTCCATGGGATTTTCCAGGGAAGAGTACTGGAGTGGGGTGCCATTGCCTTCTCCGCTTAAATGTCTCTCAGTTCAGTTCAGTCACTCAGTCGTGTCCGACTCTTTGCAACCCCATGAATCGCAGCATGCCAGGCCTCCCTGTTCATCACCATCTCCCAGAGTTCACTCAGACTCACTTCCATCGAGTCAGTGATGCCATCCAGCCATCTCATCCTCTGTTGTCTCCTTCTCCTCCTGCCCCCAATCCCTCCCAGCATCAGAGTCTTTTCCAATGAGTCAACTCTTCTCATGAGGTGGCCAAAATACTGGAGTTTCAGCTTTAGCATCATTCCTTCCAAAGAAATCCCAGGGCTGATCCCCTTCAGAATGGACTGGTTGGATCTCCTTGCAGACTCCTTGGATCTCCTTGGACTCCTTGCAGTCCCTTGGAGCTCCAAGGGACTCTCAAGAGTCTTCTCCAACACTACAGTTCAAAAGCATCAATTCTTCGGGGCTCAGCCTTCTTCACAGTCCTAGATGTTGCCAAATGTCCCTGGAGTAGGGGAAAAGGGTGTCAAAATTGCTTTGTTTGAGAACCACCTGTTTAGATTGCTACATATTGCCTCAAACCACCACTGTTCATCAAAAATGCCTTTTCTGATAGCTTTGTAAACTGTTTTGCTTGTGTGTTCTGTGGTTATAAATCTATAGCCAATAACTTAAAAAAAAATTTACTAATTAGTGCAAGCTAATGAATGGGTAGAAGGTTGAATTTTCCCAGCCTTGCTGTCATGTTGAGAAACTATTTTAGTTTCCCCAATGATTTGGGCAAGTTTGGGTCTATGGGGGACTGATGCATGTAAATTCCCTTAATTGGCAGAGCCATTGGGTTTTTTGAGGTGTTGCTGGCTGTATAACAGTGTCTTTTATTTTAACATGTATTTTTGAGTAGCATTCATGTTTTTTTTTTCCTTATAGTGAAGGTGATGGATATTAGGCTGTCTCAGGTAAACTGTGGGGAGGAACAAAAAAGCACAAAACAACATGTTCTTTCAAGAACACATGGGACAGGTCAGCTGCTCTTTTGGAGTCAGCTGTTTTAATCTCCTGGATGTGGGCCCTCTATTCATTTCAATGAATATTTTATCTTACAGACAACACTTCTTCTTTATTAAGCGTCTTCTGAGAGAAGCCGGAACTATCTCTGTTTCAGCTTGATTCTTCCTTATCAGCTTCCTTGGAAGAGAGCTAGAGTGAAAGATGTTTTCATTTCTCATATGTAGGGTGTTGGGAAGTGGAGACTGGAGAGATGGCACTTGTGAGTTGTAAATCTCAGAACAAATTCCCATCTGTCACTGCTGCCGAGGCTGCGTTGTGGAGATCATTTTATTTCCCAGTAAACATCTGACAGTAAAGTGGATTGTCTCTGGGTGTGCAGTGTTGCGTACCCTCAGGAGTATCTCCTTACCTGGGAAGGGAGAAAGGTGAAGTCATCAGTGGAGAAAGAGCTTGCCTTTTTCTTTCCGCTGCTTGGGAACCCTGGGTCTGTCACTCCTTATGAACATGTCTGGGCTGCTGGGGTCACAGGAGAGATGCTGTTGAAGGGAATGAAAGGTTTTCAATCATCATTCTGGCTGAGAACCCATGGCAAGCCACTCTTTCATCTGTGAAATGGGAGCCATGATTCCCGCCTGCCCTCCCTCTGGTGTGTTCTAAGCTGAGGCCAGATAAGGAAGCTGGAATTATGATCTAGGAGCTCTGCATGGCAGGATAAAGAAGTAGAATGTGAGGCAGCAGTGCTCATGTTTCCTGGGTCTGCAGCATGTTCAGTAGCTGTGATTCATCCTGTTGCTATCTACTTAAGTATTTCTTTCATTTTGTGAGAGAGTTATGCTTTTTAAAAAAAGGTGGAAGAAGGCACTTTGAAGATGGCCAAGCTCAGGATGGAAGAACCTCATTGCCTCTAATAATAGACTGTCTTCGTGGGCCTGAAACTCTAGAGCAGGGTAGAGGTGTGGTTACCTATGGCCAGTGTAAGCTGTTGGACAGCTCTGTTGAGAGCCATTTGCCTAAATGTTGGGTTTAACCTTTCAGGTCTGCTTCACAGCTGGGGCAAAGCCCCTTTATTTTGTAAGCTTAGTCTTCTTTTTAGTAATGAGAATGCTTTCCAGTTCATCTTTCTAAAAACCAACTTGGCTTTGACAGAAAATTCCCTTCCTTCTAGCATCTTCAAATGTCACCTGAAACTGCCTTTACCCTGACATAAAATCCCACGTCTGGAGTCATTTTTGGTGACTCCATTTAGGGGGGAATTTTAGGGGGGTAACTGGGAGGGCGGGGTGCAGGGAAGGGTGATAGGATTGTATCCTCTACCCTGTAGTTAAAGTTCTTCCCCTCTGCTTAGCCTCGCTCATCTTCTTTTAATCAGTGCTGCTCTTAATTACCCCACTGCACCCACTTCTGTATGCATCACTGCCTTCCCCCTGCAGCAGCCGGACATAGCTCTCACTCTCCAAGTAATGATAGTAATCGCTGGTAGGGCAGACCTGTTCCTCATCCTTCTCTGAGCACATTTCTTATGGCAGGTGTCTAGTTCCTAATTAAGTGCTAATGAGCATGCCTAGTGGACCGTGATGCCTCTGCCAGCTTCTTCAGTTTTATGTCCTGCTATTGCTGAGCTCTTAAAAGGTGACAGAGCAGGAATTAGTGTCTTTGGGATGACAGGAAGGTGATTTTATGCATAAAGAAATTGTTATTATGATCTCAAATGGTGAATGAATAGTTTATAAATACTTTCCAAGAATACTATTAATGTTGCTCTCTCTGACCTCGCTCCCTTTTCCAATTTCCTTCTCATTAGAACTGTGCTCTCTTTGGAAGGAATGGAAGTTTAAAGAGGTTGGCTTCTAAAGATTTTTAAAAAGATACCAGAAGTGGTTGAAAATTCACTGTAAGATAACTGTAGACACTGATTTCTGCCTTTTAGCTGCTGCTTGCTCTTGAGGGCTGGAAACCTGTTTAGTATTCAATCAAATATCAGTAGTTGGGGTGGAAATTACTGAAGATCTGGCATAGAGATCTAATATATTCAGTACACGCAAGGGGGTAATAAATAAAACGAGTAATTGAGTCCCAGGGAAGTGAGCACAAATCAGAATCTTAAGAATTTCCTAACATTACACCTTAGAAATTGAGCTTTAATCGTTTTTACTATCTCATCAAAAATGAGTTTTATGTTGGACAGCTGAAATGCAGCCAGATTTATGGTGGAGGGGCCATTTCTGGGATACTTTTTCATTTCCTGTAGTGTGTCTTAAATGTAATATATTAGAGCAATGGTACTTTTTAATATGAACCGATTTACAACTTCTGGAATGGGTTAAGCGATAGAGGCAAAGGCATTTAGGAACGAGGACTTGGTCATCAGAGTGTTTTCCTCAGCAGGCTTCTTAGCCTCACTGTATCCCGGTGTCTTCCTCTGTGACATGGAGAGGGGCCGGTTTGAGGCATGAAGCTCAGGAAAAAGGAAGGGATAATCAAAGTTCTGCCTCTGTGGTTTCTTTCAGTTGTCACATGCATGTCTTCCTGAAGCCTCCCTCTGTGTGTGGTGGTACCATGACGCCCTTCCTATGTTGACTTCACTCCCCTCCCACCTGGTGGGAGAAACTCAATGCCTTGAGCCTGGCCACCTGTGAAATGGGAGTATCAGTACTTCCTCATTTCTGTGAGGGTTTGATGAAGTAAGGGCACACAAGTCCATAGGAGTTGCTAGTTCTTCCTTCTTTCTGGGTTTGTTAACTAAAGTTAATATTTGGTTTTGTCTCATCCTACCATTGTGTTAAGTTAACACAAGAATGCTGGGGTAGAATGGAATCGCCTAGTAACCTGTGACTCGTTGAGAATATAGATACTATATTGTAGGATGTATATCTGTGCCTCCCCTGTTGTAACCTTTCTGAAATCAGAATGAACCCCAAATCTGTGGCATCTTAGATTCAGTGACGGCACTGGATTTCAACCCTGGAGCTGCCTAGAGATGGGACTAACTAATACGTGAGGGCTTACTTAGCTATCTCAGCTTGCATAGCTATGCTCTCAGGGTGTGAGTTAGGCCAGAAAGTGACGATGTTAGTCTGAGGATTATGTTTTGGGAAGATTAAACTTAGCAGGTGCAGGCTTTTGATGGACTGAACGTACTAACCACATTTTTTTTTTCTCCCTTTCCTCCCTCTCTCTCTCTCTCTCTCTGTATAAGTTAGGCCAGAAAGTGACGATGTTAGTCTGAGGATTATGTTTTGGGAAGATTAAACTTAGCAGGTGCAGGCTTTTGATGGACTGAACGTACTAACCACATTTTTTTTTTTCTCCCTTTCCTCCCTCTCTCTCTCTCTCTCTCTCTGTATGTGTGTGTGTGTGTAACCTGATCTGTCTCCTCCATCCTCTCATATCATGTCTGGTTTCTACCCGGATGCCGCCGCCGCCGTCACCACCACCACCTTTTCTTTCTCTCTCCCTCTTCCTCTCAACCACCACCTCCAACAGCAGCAGCAGTTGCAAGCTCAGCATCTTTCTCACGGCCACGGACCTCCAGTGCCCCTCACCCCTCACCCTTCGGGACTTCAGCCTCCTGGAATCCCGCCCCTCGGCGGCAGTGCCGGCCTCCTGGCGCTGTCTAGTGCTCTGAGTGGCCAGTCTCACTTGGCAATTAAAGATGACAAGAAGCACCACGATGCAGAGCACCACAGAGGTGAGAGGCCGGGCAAGCCAGATTAGGACCTTGTCCTAACACTCTTACAGTGCTGCAAAGTTTGTGCACCGCTAAAGAAAGCCCCAACCCATACAGAGCGCAAACAATGAGCTAAGAGGAACTGTCTGTCGCAAAGCTTGGCCACTGAAACACAGTTCACCCTGGAGGTTTTCAGGGTTTAACGTGGGCATCTGTAGATTTCTCCATCTCTTTAGATGGCAGGCATCTTGACATCTTGGCAACTGCCTCGTTAATGCCAGTGGCCTGTACCATATTATGGAAAACTGTTAACTGCTTAATTGGGTAATTTTCAAAGAAAGTAATGTTGTTAAATGGGGCGAAATAAGAAGTTAAATTTGAAAGTGAATGTGTTCAAATGAAAGGTTTGATAATTGCATCTGTTACTACTTAGTTTCATAGGCTTTAATTCTAGTATGCATTAAATATTGGGCAAAATTGCACTTGACTAATTTTTTGAAAAAAAAAAAGAGTAATTTATTCTGTCAAGAAATTTTTAAAAAATAGGCTTTTGTGTATGGTTAAACTGTAAATCTTATGTTTACAAAATACTGTAATTTTCAGGAAATCACTGTATTAGGAATGTGCAATGACTTATATAAATAAAAGCCATTTTTAAAACTGTTTGGGGCTTGTGTTCTAATTATTCCCCCCTTTTTTTTATTTCTGTTCTTGCCTCTGTGTCTGAACGGGCATGTCTGTGCGTTTCTTGGTAACCTCGGGAGCAGACAGAGAACCAGGCACAGTAAGTACCCCGACTTTATGTGCCTGGTGCACATAAAAACACGTTCCTCCTCCTACCCCAATGGTGCACCCCAGCCGCCTTTCTGTACATATAGGCACAGACACATGTATTCTACCCTATCTCTCTCAGCAACTTTTTTTTTTTTAATTTTAATATGTCTGTTCTCTCCCCCACCCCCCATCTTTTGTATGAAAGTTTTATCGGATGAGAGGGAGGCAAAGCTAAGATTACTCACTTGAAAATACACTTTGATCCTTATGTGCCCCATTTAAAAAATATGTTTATCATTGCACTTCGAGTCCAGGTTTACTTCTAATGTAAGAGCGTATTCATTATTTTCTTAAGTCAGTTCTGCAGGCAAGAGGTCATAATCCATATGTGAAATCGGTTAGTGTTGTGTTATTTCTACCTAAACCATCATTATCCTCTGCAAATGCATCTTAGTTCCTAGGTTTCTATGTCTGGTTTTCTTTTCATAATCGTCCTTGGAGTGTGAACTTGAACTTTAGTTTAATCCAAAGAACTGAGTCTTTGAGTAATCTCTCAAAACCAAGAAAATTGAGTTCACGGAGCTCTGTGCTTATTGAGTTCATTTTTTCACCAGCCTAAATCTCAGTATATATACTGAGTTTCCTGCATAATTATTATAGAAAACTCATGGTAATGGTTATATAAAATGGAGAAACCGACTTTATGTTTGATCTGTTCACTTATCTGCCAGTTACTTGTGGGGTTGCTTGTCTCTCGAATGCACCTCTCACATGTTGTGGAGCAAACAGTGAGAAACTGGCCCCTTTTCAGCTAAGATAACCTGTAGGTTTTGCCCCTTCCCTCCTTCCTTTCTTCTTTCTGAACATGGCAGTATTTTGATGATCTTCAACCTAAATATGGTTTAAAAATGGGATGCTGAACTTTTGAATCACTCTGATACTTTCTTATGAGTTTGGGGGGAAGATATGTAGTTTTTTTCAGTTTGAAAAGTTTAGATCCCCCCTCCCTCCACCTTCTGTGTACAATAGTAACTGTTTTCAAAATTTTCTTTGGGACTGAGCTTGGTATACTTATGTGTCAGAATATATTAGGAGAATAGATAATGGTGAAAGGATGAGGTAGCTTGCTTTGAAATTCTTGTTCAAAATATTAGGAAGAAAAAAGAGGGGAGAAAAAATTAGAGCTAGGGAATAAAATCACCTACTCCCAAAGTACAGACCTAAGTAAACTGATTTATGGAGGAGCTAACTTTTGATTTATGGGGAAGTTGTACCCTTAAAGAAGTACAAAATAGTTCTTCAGTTTCAGGCAGCTGTGGATTGTTTTTAAGTCCAGCTAGTTTAGTTATTAGTAAGTCCATATTGAGTTAGCAGTCAGTGAACTTTCAAGTCCAAATGTGGTAGATACATTGCATAAGCCAATCTATAAAGTAATATAAAATACATGGTTACTTAATGTGTTATTTGTATGTCTCCTTTTTTACACCAAACTTTTGTCAAGTCTTAATTATAATTTCAACATTTTCAGACGTATATATACTGAGTTTCCTGCATAATTATAAAAAACACATGGTAATATTGTATAAAATGGAGAAACTAGACTAATTTGTAACCTAAACATTTAATTCAGTCTGTAGAGAGGAATTAAATTGTTCACTGTCTATATACGTGGGATTTTGCTGCAGTTATGTAAAATTAACTAACTCTCTTCAAACTTTATGTAAAGTTAAATATGAGACTCAGAATGAGATGATGTGTACTATTAACACCTAAAATATTATAGTACTTAACTATTTAATAAAGTGGTTTGAATTATGAAGTTGAATTTTACTTGGCAGATAGTCAATTGATTATACAGGTGTTTTGTTTTTTCACTCAATGAAGGGTTAAGAGCAGTGGCTATCTAGGGCAATGATTTTCACACCTTGTGGTCTCAGAACCTTCATATACTTAAAGTAATTGATGGTCCCAGAGAACTTTTGTTTATGTATGCCATATATTTTGAAAAGTCTCTGGGTTAGAAATAAAACAGATTTTTAAACAGATAAAGAGTTACTTAATTGTGTTAAATAACATTTTTAGTGAAAACTAATTTCTAAAATTAAAAATTAGAGTGGAAAGAGTGGCTTTGTTTTTCTGCACATTTGCAAATGTGTTTAACGCCTGGGGTAGCTGAGTTCTTGTCAATTTTTTGCATTCTGTTTGTTGCCATATATTGTTTTGGTTTAAGTATTAAAATCTGCCCACAAAGAGACACCTTTGAGGTTCTTGGACCAAACTCTTAAGAACCTCTGCCGTAAATAAGACCAAGGAGTTCTGAGAAATTCTAGGCTGGCATATAGTTTTATTTTTTTCCTACTCTTCTTTCTATGTTGAACAGACATTTTTTATATCCAGTGCAAAAATCAAGGACTTAGAATAGATCCAGAGGGAACTATTGAGTGTGTATGTATTGTTATCTCTGAGTCTAAACTATTCCATTCGCTAGTTGAAGGTTTTATGGTGGGAAAACAAATGACTTATAATGTAACCTGTTTTGTGTAAAACCCAAGAAAGGAAAGAGCTAAGAGCAGAGAGGACACGATTTCTAAGTTTCTCATTTCTGAAAGGGATGAGTGGTAAAGCTAGTAACTTGACTGCTAAGTCACTTCAGTCGTGTCCGACTTTGTGCGACCCCACAGACAGCAGCCCACCAGGCTCTCCCGTCCCTGGGATTCTCCAGGCAAGAACACTGGAGTGGGTTGCCATTTCCTTCTCCAATGCATGAAAGTGAAAAGTGGAAGTGAAGTCACTCAGTCGTGTCTGACCCTCAGCGACCCCATGGACTGCAGCCCTCCAGGCTCCTCCGTCCATGGGATTTTCCAGGCAAAAGTACTGGAGTGGGGTGCCATTGCCTTCTCCGAGTAACTTAAGAGAGGTGTAATTTTCTGTTTGGCTATTGATTTTAAATTAAGGTTTGACTACTGTTTTTCTAATTCACAAACCTTTTTTTTTTTTAATTTTAACATAAGCCTATTTATCAGAGTGCTACTACTGAGCAAAGAAATGACCTGACAAAAGCCTTTTTTTCTTCAAGAGTAATAAAATTTAGATACTCAAGTTAATTTAAAGATGAATTGCACCAAATTCATTTTGGCTGAAGAAAATCTCCTTTAATTTAAAGTCTGCTTGAAAGACCTGGAGTTAGAGAATTGACAAGGAGCTGTATGGCTTTTAAAAAATTGTGATAGGGTGTTTATTTAAGTACTCATTCATTTAACAAATATTTATTGACCATTTACTATGTGCCAAGCACTGGCTGAGAGCACTGTGTATACTTGCTGCCATTTTACAGTCATGTCTTGTGATGTCAGAGTCAAATTATGTGTTGAATGAAAAGCACTGAAATACCTCACTCGTGTGATCATTATTTGGAACGTCTAGAAAAGGGAGGAGACTTGAGCGGGCTGTCTGGGAGAGACTCTAGAAGGGGACGGTCTGTAAACTTAGGCAGGTTCCTGAGTGGACTTCAGAAGGCCCTTGAATACCCCTAAGATTGTATGTAGAGTACTATGAGTGAGTGCTCTTATGTAATGCTGGGAAAAAATGATAGCTCCCATTAAATTCTCCAAGAGGGGTTCCTGGCTCTGAAAAGTCTTAAGTACTTTTCACTTTCTTTAGGTCAGAATAGTGCATCACTATCATTTTCTTCCTAGGTGGTACTAGTGGTAAAGAACCCACTTACAGGAAACAAGAGATCCAGTCCAGTCCCTGGGTCCGGAAGATCTCCTGGAGGAGGGCACGGCAACCCACTCCAGTATTCTAGCCTGAAGAATCCCATGGACAGAGGAACCTGGCAGGCTACAGTCCATGGGGTCACAAAGAATTGAACATGACAGAAGTGACTTAGCACACATCATTTTCTCAGACACAAAGCACAAGGAGGTTGGGTGCTTCTGTTCATATAGATCATCTTTCTGAGGGACGCCATTACCACTCCTGCAACTGATTTCTACAGTTATCGCGTTCACATTTAGAACTTTTAAAGAAATGGTTATGACAACCATCACTTGATGTTAAGATGGTGTCTTGATTTTTTTCTTCTCTAGCTGTTGTACTTGACTAGTTAATTGGCAGAGGCAGAACCAGATCCTAGTTCTGGACCACCCACCCCTTCCCTTTTTCTGAAATGACACTGTGGAGAATAGAGGGCAAGGAGGGAATAAGCTGTGAGGCTTGCTTTGGGGAGTACTTCACTCTTGGCCTATTTCTGAAATTTTATTTTTTTGAATGTCACATTGTCTCCTCGTGGCTTTTTATGACCATGGCAGTGTGGGGGTGTGTGGGAGGGAAAGGAGCAGTGATAGAAAGAAGGTAGGTTTTGGACTAAGGCAGACCCAGTGGAATTCTGGCTGCACAGGCAGTATTCCTCCTCCTTTTGGACCTTCTTGTCTGATCTGTAAAATGTTGATGGTGGCTGCCTGCAGGGTGAGGGTGTAGGACCCACAAATGGGAAGTCATCAGACATGCCGTTGCAGGCCTTTAGGAAGGTCCTGCCTGCATCTACCTGCAGGGGAGCCAGACAACAGGAAACATGTCGTTGGTCCCCCTCAGCATAGTTACTTGTGGTTTCCTTTCCTTTTCACACAATGTGTGAGGCTTCTGTGGCGATGAGGGCCCACTTGACTGAGTGGCTGGTCCTGATGTTTTTCTGTGTGTCAGCATCACGAAACACACCCCAGTCTCTTAGGAATTTGATCAGTTGAATGATGCTGGAATTCATCAAAGGTAAATGGGGGTTCAGAGGAGGTGTTTTCACCTCAACATTGATGACTTTATCTTGGCCTATGCTAAGGAGTTGTGTGGAGGTAAAGGATAAAACTAAGATGAATTGCCTGAAATCGCTATATTTAAGGCACAGTAGGAAACACTTAAATTTTCTGAAGCAGTGGCCTCAGTAGATTTTTCTTTTGGTAGAACTTAAACTCTGTACTTAAAAAAATACAATAGATCCTCTGGGAAACCCAGCATCACTGCTGTGAGAAGGGTGAACCCCCAAGGGAAGGAGGACCCTGGAGATTTCTTGCTTGTTGGGAATGGTGTATTCCTGTGCCAGGTGAGGTGTTTGCTCATCATTTTCAACATCCCCTCCTTAACATAGTACAGCAAACTGTCTGTACCTTTCCGATGAGGAGAGACGGGTGTAAGTGCCGTCAGATATCAGATACCACAGTCCAGTCCTGACTCATTGCTTTCTAGTTTCAGCACCTTTTTCTTTGCAGTGGAAGCTTCTCACCAGGGGCTGGCAAATGAAGAGGGGCAGTAGCACCTAAGCGCACGTTACAAACATGCTTCTAAAAACGTTTGAAATACAGCTTGATTTTTGCTGTGACCAAGGTCCTGATGAGGGGAATAAAGGTGTTATGAGGTCATTTAAAGAGTATTTTTAAGTAATGTTTCTTTTCAGCTCCACAGCTTTTATTGAAAACGTTTTGTTTTACCTGGAGAAGGAGGGTGGAAAAGCAAACTGTGGACATAGAGAGTGACGCTGAAGGCATTTCATGGTTTAGCACTTCTTCCAGCCCAGATGTCACTGGGTGTGTGTTTGTAGCTCTTTTATCTTGGGCATCCTCTCGAGTCACACATCTGCATCCAACAGTGCTGAGTTCCCAAATGTAGGTGCAGGAACATGTTTTTTGTTTTTTTTTTAAATTTGTTCTCCCCATATTTTGCCTTCAAAGAATGTGAAAAATAGATGTTTACCCTTCAGACCTGCTTCACAGCCAGTCTTCCGAGACATGTTTTCTATGTTTCCACACGTCTCCGTTTGCTTCCACTTTTTGCCATTGACAAGTGGGGATTCTGTTAGTTTTACAGGTTAAAAGTGCATTTGTCACACAGAAGGCGTGAATGACCAACTGGACCGCAGCACAAAGTACGCAGAGTGATGGCTTAATTGGTGCCAGGTGTGGATGAGGCGGCGCACAGATGTGATGGGGTGTGTCGTTACCTAATTGTTTTAATGTTCACTGAGAAGTTAATTGTCAGCATAGAGTGTGCTAGCAAATTAGGTTCCCACTGCCTTAGTGTAACTGAGGATAAATGAGGTGTCATGAGTTTCCAATCTGTACCTCTGACACAAACACTTTTCCTGTGAGGAGGAGACTGTTCCCAAGGGGAATCAGCATGGCAGCTAAAGAAATCCATTTGAATAATGTGCATTATTTTCACATTAGGGAAACCTGTCTAGCTTTTACTGTCTCCATGAGCGGGTTTTCCTTTCACATTTGCTGCTGGTGGCTTCAAGCTTTAGATTTGGTTGGCGAAAGAATTGCTTTAAGGTCTCAGAGTAGATGAAGGAGATATGAATGCTCTTATAAAGTGTTCTGGCAACACTAACAGTGTAAACCAGCTCTCTTTCATATATCTGGAGTTCACCTTCCAAAATACCTCAGTATACATGAACAGCCATTCTTGTTAAATTGCCCAAGAAAAGTAAAATTCTTGGAATAAGACTATAAAGGCTGTTTATTAATGATAAACATAAGTCTCTCTATGTTGGTCTTTAGTAGGTGGGTGTTCAGAGCATGAAATAGAAACATTATTTTCCAGAATGGTCAGAATAAAGGTAACACAAAGTCCAAATCTTGATATTTTCTTCTGATTCGACTGAATGCTCTTTGAAATTCAAAAGATTCTTCTATTTAAATTGTAAGTTCTTGTAGGAAGGTATGGTTTGTTACTTACATGTCTGGATTTTATTTTTACTTTAAAAGATTACATTGTCCACTTCTACCCACTAGTTCAAATACCACCAACTCTGTAGTTAACCTGGGCCCACTCATCTTGAGCAGGGACCGATTCTGGTGTGTTTTTATGCAACATGTTTCCCCTATTTGGGAAACTGTGCTCTGAATCTGACCACAGGTTATAGCATTCGAAGGCTTCCTGTGCTTTCTGGGTAGCCTTTTTGCTCACTCTCGTTTCTGTTCTTAACCATCACATCACTGTTAGTGCAAGAAGGGACTCTCGGGAAGCACAGGGTAACCATAGTGAACAATTCACCTGTTGTCAGTTCACATGCCCAGTGAGGTTTTAGGCTCTCAAATATTCCAGAAGAGATGGGTCCCTCCTTATGGTTCACACCTTTTCTCTGTTCTTAGACCTCATCTAATCATTTCATGAATAGTCTCTTTATATAAATGGAGAGAAAAGCATGCCAGTTGGGATAACGGGTCTTTTAGACACTCTGTCTCTGGGCTGAACATTCCAGGGGGATCTTGTTTTCTTTAGAGACTTGTTTCATCTGCCTCTCCCTTTATCGTTTTACTTGGCTCTATTCCCACCAGTGTGTGTAACTTGAAAGGTGCAGAAAATCATCACGGCTTTCAAATTTTAGCTTATTTTGAAAACAACGTGTTTTTAGATCTTGATTTGCTCAGATTTGTAATATCCCCCATGGGCTGTATGAAACTTCTATTTTTGAGTTCTTGTAGGGAAGACATAAGGTAAATAAGATGATTTTGTTTGGTTCTTAAAAAAATTTTTAAACAAACGAAAACTTATATACAGTCTGGAAATCCCAGCTCTCAGAACATTTGTAGTAGAAGTCTGCCCAGTAATTACAGTGTTTGAAAAATTCTGGCAGATAATTAAATTTTACCAGCTGCAAGGTGAAATAAAACATCAAGTTTCTTGGCTAGAATTAGAGTCTATCATTCAGTGTGGTAACACTAGTTTTCATGTTGATTAAAAAACTCTAATTCACAATTAAATATTTATTTGGCAAATAAATATTTGAAAAGTGAATTTTACTTGATGAATGCTGTTTGGAAGATAAATACCTTTCAAAATACAGACGCTAGCGGGAGAAGCAGTAAATAGGTATATGGAACCACTGTTGGCAATAATTGATGGGGCATGAAACTGGGGCTGTGGATACCTGGGCTATTTTGTTGCTCTCTGCTGGGGTGTTTTTTTAGTGTGATTCTTGGGTTATAAATGGCAGGAATCGTGAGTGGAAAGCCAGGAATTTGGGATTGTTTTCAGGTCATTTAAAAGTAAGCTGTAAAATGTTTTTGGTGTTTGATATGTTCACAGTTTTGTTATGGTGGGCATGTACCAAGTAAGGCAAGATGTGTCTGTGTTTAGGAGGTGGGGGATATCCAAGAAAGCATGCATTAGTAGTTATATCACATTAAAATTTTAGGCTCACTAGGTTAAAGAGCCAATATGACTTTTAAGTGACAGGTATTTGGGGGGGGGGTCAAGTATTTGGGTACAAGTATTCAGTGTACATAAACTGAGTTTAAAAATCACTCTTTTGGGAATGCAACACTTTGACTTAATGGACAGAAGCCTCTTGACTTCAGGAAAATCACCTCCCCTTCTGGACGTCCTCTAGATAAAACAAGGGGGATAAAGGCAGTGAATGTGTTTTTAGGTTGCTTTAGCCTCATCAGAGGTTTGGTCCTAACTGTCTTCTGTGTTTAGAATGCATGACTTTCTCAGTAACTTGAAGCAACCTCAGTTTTATTCTTTTACAAACAGGCTCTTCTTAAATGTTGATTGAATATTAAATTTTAATGTTGAATATGATTCTGTCTTGTCCTCTTTCAAATCTAACAAATCAAAGTAGAACCGTAAATTTTGAAGGACCCAAAGGGTATTCAGTCAGCACCCAGGTATAGTCTCTTCATTCTTAAAATGTGTGTAAAATGTCTCAGAACAGCCATCAGAATGACTATTCTGCTGCTGAGCCCTGAGGAACATAAGACAATGTGTGAGAACAAAGCATAGCCCAAGGGAAGAAGCCTTAACGGTATCAGGAGACATCCAGCACTACCCATGTGGTCACTTGCGGGTTCTGAGGATCAAATGAGGGAATTGTGACAGATGAAGGTCACCTAGGCAGTAGTTAAGCAAAACTGTTGCTGCCAGCAGTGAATTGACGTTCATTAGGCTGGAACCATTACCTTAAGTCAAGAACAACAATGAAAGCAGTGTCAGAGCTGGAAGATGCTGGGGACAATCACTGTAAACAGGGCACATGGGAGCCACAACATAGTGGTTTGTCACAGGTGGGGCTGCAGCGTGGGCCAGGCACCCCCTGGCTCCAGACTGTGGCTGTCCCAGGCCTCTCCAGCCCACACTCCTTGCTGCCGTGTTTTGAATCAATTTTATACCATCAAAGGTATGATGAGACATTTCATTTCATAACTTGTCTCAATCTTCTATCTGAATGGAGCCAATTTTCAGATAAGCAGGAGTGCTAATTACCAACCCCATCTAAATTTAGAAGTACTTTCAGAGCTTTGCAGAACTCATTCAGATTTATAGGCCTCACTTAAGCTGCTCAAACAGGAATGAGAATGTAGCTTCTGACATGGAGATGCAGAAGCCTCACAGCTCTCCAAGGTCCAGCCAGAGGAATGTTATTGTTTCTAGCAAAAATTGCATTGTTCCTAGAAGGCACGTCGTTTACTTTTGTGATCACAGTCCCATTTGACGTTAGAAAAAAATCAGATCATTGGAAAGCTGTCTTTGAGTAGCTGAGTGGTTTGGAGACCCCGGAGAGAGAGACTTTAAAATTGCCAGTGGACACCAACACTGCTGTGTTCTGCTGGGCGCATGGGTACGTGTCAGGTTGAGAATGATGCAGCCTGGCCCTCACTGCTTCTGGTCTGAGTCTGGAGGAAGAGACTTGGGGGCTGATATAATCTAGAACACAGACAAGCATGTTTGGACACTTTTTCCACGTGAGCACAAGCTGCTGCTCCCCTCCCCAGTGTGTGTGTTAGCACTTCACAGGAGTTTTGTTAGGTCTCCTGCGTCCTGTCAGGCAGTGGGTCTGGGTCAGAGGGGTTAGTTTTTAGCAGACGTTTGCCAAGTAATTAGTTCAGGGATCCAGCCAGCTCACCTTTCAGCCCCACACTGTGCTCGAGACATTATTCTGAGCTTCTCTGTATTGAATTGTGTTGGTTCCTACCACTGCTTTTATGTAAGCCTCCCAGCATTTGTGGAGCTTGAACGGTCATGAATGAAAGCTCAGCTGCTTCAGAGGCAGCCTCTGAAGTGGGCAGAGGGGCTTCAGCATGCCTTTTGATTTCCTCCTGAGTGTGGTTGAGCTGAGAATGTTCCCATGGTGGGGTCCCCAGTTTTCACAGGGCACGGAAGGAGGGTGGTTTGAGAGCAAGCCACCTGGCTAATTTCCTTGGGTTGGTTAGGACAGAAGACCCATCCAGGGCCTCTAAAATTGGACCTTTAAGATTTGCTTCTGGTACTTATTGCATTAGAGGGGGTCTTACTTCAAGGTTTTCCCAAGCCCCTTTGTATTTTAAATTACAGCCTAGAAAGGTAGCGTCACTGTTTGTTGGCCGCGGACTGAGTTCTCCAGCATCTTTCAGAAATTGAGGTTATCTGGGCTTTGAGAAAGGAAGTTTTTGCACAGCCAGTTCAGCATTGTTCAAGGCAGTAACACATCACTGAACAAATTGCCCTCTTGCATATGCTAATCCCACACTTAAAAGAACTCATTGTAACATGTTCTGATGCTTTAGCCCAAGGGGAGATGGGAATTGAAGGGATGTCAGATCGTGTCATGTGACCCTCAAATATCTAAAATGCCTGTTTTCTTTGGGTCAGCAGTTCATACTCAGCACATGTGAAGGAAAGTATCCTGTGTGGTTTGTGGAAAAGATTAGTCCTTGTTCCTGCTTTTGCGTGTGGGAGCTGGCCTTGCTGTTGAAGATTCACTGGCTGGAATTCCTGCTTTGGGTCTTAAATTTCAGTGCTCTTGGCAAGGAACACCAAATCTTATTTTCAACAATAAATTAAAAGAATTCAAAAGAGTTCCTTCATTGTGACTGTGGAAAATGTGATTTGCCTTTTAGGAAAGCATGCTGTTAATCCCACCCGCTCTCTTTGTGTCTTTTTAGAAAGGCCCACTTTGACTCTTACAGTGACAGAATACGTCTAATAGAGTGATCTCAGGTTTTGCTCATAGACCATTCGTATTCCAGACCAGGGAGTCTCAGTGGGAAAGAATAAAAACACATCCACATATAAACAGCAGGCTCCCATTTCTCTTAAGAACAAACAGAACAGAGGAGCATTTTAAGTGAGTAGGGCCAGAAGGATCCAAGAGGCTTTGGATGGCTTGATTGCATAATCAGGGTCTCCCTTTTAAGTGCTTAAATCTCTATAAATGTTTGCCATCTATGTCTTCTGATGAGACGAATTAAATGGAATGAAAGGCTGTGTAGGTATCACCTTTCCAAATCGGCTGTCACATCCAGGTTGGGTTTTCATGTGTACAGAGAGACTTGGGAAGAAATCTTTGATTGATTTTTTTTTTTTTTCGTCTTGCAGAGTAATTCTCTCTTGGTCCCAGACAGTTTAAGAGGCACAGATAAACGCAGAAACGGGCCTGAGTTTTCTAATGACATCAAAAAAAGAAAGGTGGATGATAAGGACTCCAGCCACTATGTAAGTAAATAAAGGGCTTGAAATAATATTTTGTCTTCTTGCTAACCTTTTAAGTGAGTCTATAAAAGATCTGATAATTATTCAGGTCCAAATTAGGTCTTCAGTCAGAGTCTGTCCTCTGCTACAGCGAGTGGTGCAGTGATAAAAGTCCATGGTAAAAATGGAAGAAACACCGGGAGCATCTTGTTCAAACCTGCAGATAAGACCACACAGCTCGATGTGAGGACTCTTGATTCAGATCTGGCTAAAACCACATTCATGAGGAGAGCAAACCAAGCCAAATGGCCATTGACTGTGGTCTCAGGGTCATAACATTGCATCTGACAGATGCCTTGTCATTTCCTTGTGTGTCTGTGAGTTTCTATTTCAGGATGGACACATTCTCAGAAGCAGTGAGAGTAGAGGGTGAATTAAGCCTTTCCCGGTTGCCCCTGGAGGAGAACGTGTCCACCTCCAGCTGGCTGCTGTGCAGAGGTTTCCACGCCGGACCTCTGTCTCCAGCTAGCTGGCACAAGCTGAGGGCTAGTATAGTATTTAGAAATGGGTAACAGTTCTTGAGGAGCACCTCGAGGTAGTGCCAGGTACTGTATCCTTCTATGTGGCTTGTTTCACTTAGCTCTCAAAACCACCCTGTATATCTGGTACCATCCCTCCATTTCAAAGATAAAGGAATGGCAGCACAGAGCTTTTAAGTGATTGGCCCAAGGCTGGAATTAGTAGCAGAGCCTGGAGACAGTCTGACTCTAGAATCCATGCTCTTGATAACCATGCTAGGATTCCCAAAGCAAGAGCCTAGGACTGGATGTTTTGCCACAGAATATTGGTACCTACTTTGTTCCATAATAATACTCTAAGAACCCGAATTGTTGATCTCCCCACCCCAGCCCAAGCCTTTTTAGTATGTATTTGCCCCTTATCTTTCGCCCAGAACTTGTGTTGTACATAGATACTTTTATATAAGACATTGATTGTTCATCAGCCATGACATACCGAAATTTGCACACTTGCCAATGATACAAATCCAAGTTGCTCTGTGCAAGGCTCGTGTGGGTAAATTATTTAGTAGTGAGTGATGTAGAATCCATGGCTCCTCATGACTTTTTTTTAACCTGCTGCTATTAGCTGTGTCTAGTTGTATTAGTAGTTGAGGGCAATGTATTGAGATGATGTTGGAGAATGTGGAGCGAAGGAATCAGACCTTAGATGTTTGATAACAGATAGGTACTGTACTGTGAAGGTTTATGTTTGGGGGATGATCCGATACAAAGAACATTTACATTTCAGATTACTTAGGCACTCACTTCACAGTTCCTTTTTAAATAAATGAGTTGTTTGCTACTTCTTCCCAGTTGGTCTGTACATTACATTAACCTTTTTTTTTTTTTCTACACTTTTTTCCTAAAGGGAAACCCCTTCAGCTTATATTTTGTCACTGTCACCCTGGGTTTCTTTCTTTCTTTCTTTTAATCAGTGTTTTTTGTTGTTGTTGTTTCATTTGGCCGCACTGTGCAGCATGCGGATCTGGATCTTAGTTCCCTGCTGCTGCTGCTGCTAAGTCACTTCAGTCGTGTCCAACTCTGTGCGACCCCATAGAAGGCAGCCCACCGGGCTCCCCCATCCCTGGGATTCTCCAGGCAAGAATACTGGAGTGGGTTGCCATTTCCTTCTCCAATGCATGAAAATGAAAAGTGAAAGTGAAGTCGCCCAGCCATGTCCAACTCTTAGCGACCCCATTAGCTCCCTGACGAGGGATCAAATCCACACCCCTGCAGTGAAAGGGTGGAGTACTAACTGCTGGACCACCAGGGAATTCCCATACCCTGGGTTTCTTAGTACCTGAAAACGTTTGTGATTTTCTGTGGGCTTTGTTAAGAGAGAGCATATGTTTTTTAGTATTAAGTTTTTCTTTTATTGTATGAAAAAATACTTCTTTCAACAGACTTATTTGAAATTACCCAGGTTTTCTCTTGGTTGTAATTTCTTGTTATTGCTAGTGAATTGCATGGGACCTTTATAACTATGACTAAAGCATATCTAGTCACACATTATTGAAGAAAGTCAATTGGGTCTCCCTCATATAACACTTTAGGTATGACTAGATAAAACATTTAAGACATGAATTTAGAGTTGGGGGTATCTTTCTAGCTGGACTTGGGGTCCACAGAAAGTTAATGAATTTGCACTTATACTGATATTTCTCAGACATTATTAGTGTATTCTTATTTGACAATGACATCAGTATAAGAACTGTGTAGATCATAAACCCGCGGCCTGCTCCTTTTTGAGAATTAGGGCCCATTTGCGATAACCTGTTTTTTTTTTTGTATGTCCGTTGTATGACTCTGCACTAAAGAGCATAGGCCTTTTGGCTAAGAAAGCTTCTTAACCTTAGTTCAGGGCTTCTTCAGCCTGCCCTGAACTTGATGTAGGAGTGATCACGTTATTAAATTGAACAGCTTTTTTTCTGAAGCTTTTTCAAATTCAGTGCAACCATGGAGTTTCCTCTGATGAGCCAATTTTATGGCTTCGTGTCAAGACCTTAAAAGCCCTACTGTAGGATGCCAGTGCCCTCCAGATACTGCCATCCTATCTTCCTTCCATCTCAAGAATATTCCAAGTTGATTGCTAAAGAGCCAACGTGAGGATAGATTAGATCTTGGTAGTTATTTCAGCCAGTACTTAGCTTTGTTGTTTGTACTTCTTTTTTTGCTTTGTTTATTTTTTTGCTTTATATAACTTTTTTTGCAGGAATTAGTAACCCCATGGGAACAAGGTCCAAATTTGTCTTTGTAATTATGAATTGCCCATGAACACTAGAATTGTTGACAGCCTTCAAGGTGATACATGTAAAAGCAATGGTATGAAATTGTGTTCTTAGTTTGAAATCCACTGGGGAAAGATCTCTTAAAGAAGGACATGTAGTTTTCGGATTATAAGAGATTCAGCTGTTGCAAACATTTATTGAGTCTTTACTGTGTGCCAAGTTTTACAAGTTGCCATCACCTATATACACACTGTGACTATATGGCTGGTGTGCTATTGCAACAGAGTTCCTGCCTGGGGCTCTGCACCTCCCCGGGTCAGATGAGAAGGGAAGAAGGTGATCTTAATTACCAGGGCTGGTTCTGTAAGGGAACCTGTAGGCATGTCCCAGGTCATTTTCTAGTCTGTCTGCTACCAAGAACTATAGGTATTTCATTGAGCCTCAATCCCTTTAGTAAATGGCATTAAAATCTCTCTCTCTTTTTTTTTTCAGGATAGCGATGGTGACAAAAGCGATGACAACTTAGTTGTGGATGTTTCTAATGAGGTAACCATTCTCTTCATCAAACTTTATTTTAGAGCAACTTGTGAGAGAAAGGATGTGGAGCCACCGTATGTTGGTCTTTTGCAGCTTTACACATTAAGAATTTACTGAGTGTTCATAAAGCAGTAATGGTCTGAAAACAACACACACTTGTTTCTTTAAAAAAATAATCTGTCTCCCTAACCATTTTGGATTCCTAAATTGGTGTCTGGTGCTCCTTTCTGTCCTGTGCCCTCTGGGCAAAGTGTGTGAGCATGAGGAGAGACACAATTGTTTCTAGATTTTTTTCTTTACGGTGTTTCCACCGGTGTGCTTGCAGACACCATCCTGTTCGTTGTAACAACAATATTAGGTGCATGTGCTCAAATCGCCCAAATCTCAAGGACTTTGAGCACTCTCCTTTAATTTGGAGAATGGGTATGGAAACAGAGTGTGTAAAGGGAAAGATCCATCTGTTGTGAGTGAAATCATGAGACCTTTGCTTGTGCTTCTGGAGGACCCCTCATCTCCCCGTGCAAGCCCCGCCCATTCACCCAGGGAAAATGGGATTGACAAAACCCGCCTGCTGAAGAAAGACGCCTCCAGCAGCCCGGCGTCCACTGCCTCCTCGGGAAGTTCCACTTCTTTGAAATCCAAAGAAATGAGCTTGGTAGGTCATAAGAACTGTCACTTGCCTATTTAGCAGTTCGGTTTTCTTGGGGAACCACAGGTTCCCTAATGTATTTGAAATATGGGGTTTTTAATGACTGAGTTATATTTTTAAGGGTTTTAAAGTGAAACTCATGGTTCTGCTCTCTGTCCCTGGGTGATTCCTTTTTCCCTCTGGGTTGTCTCTTCTGGGCCATAATTAAAGCAAGATAAGCTTCCGTGCCTGTTGCCTGCTTTCTTGGGGGATGTGTCTGTGGCACAGACTCTCTGAAACTTCTTACTTGACAAATGGTTTGAACACCTTAGGTCCTATGAAGTCCTTCACTTTCTTAAGCGGTGCATTTCCCCTGGTTTTAGACTGACCCGTCCTGTTGGGTCATGTTGTGATTGGGTTACCAGGCAGATGGTGATGTACTCAAGGTGGCACCAGAGGTAACCTGGAACTGGGGGAAGGATGAGGGTGATATCAGGCCTATTCATGCTCTCAGTCATTCACCAGACATTGTGGAGTGTCTCATCTCTCCACTCACCATAACTACACCATAACAACTCTGCAGTTAATCCCTGTGTGGTCCCTCAAGGCGTTATCCCATTTCACTGATGGGGAGGCAGGCCTCAAGTTGGCAAGCTTGAGGAGCTTGCCAAGTTCACACAGCACATGGACTCCCAGGCCAGAAAGAGCTGGGGTCTCTCTAGCCTGTGTTCTTTGCTATCCCAGAGCACTTCTCAGACTGGCTAAAAGGACACGAAAGGTTGAGATGCAGAAGAAGGTGCCCTGTGACCCTGTTAGCATCTTGACCCCCGAAGGCCTCTTACACTAGTGGGTCCACACTGTTTATGTAGGCAAATGGGTGCTGCTGCTGAATGCCAAAGGGTTATTTTTTTTAGTTACATCTCTTAAAATGATAGGGCTAGTTCTAGGGCTTTTGCCTCTGAAATGCTAGTTTGCCTCTCATCAAGTTGATGGCTTAGCTGTCTCTCACTGTCAGTCTCAATCCCACTGCCACTAAAAGGCAAGGGTGGAAAGGTTGGTAGGGGGGTTCCTCCCTCTGATATTCTCAGTGATGGAGGCATTTGTTTCTGGGTGACCGAGAACTTTCCTCTGGGTGGTCATCATTCTTACTTGGACTAGATCCAAAGTCCACAAGCCTGATGGAAAAATACTTTTTAAAATAAAATCTGAGGAGGAAGGCGTGTGATCATGTTCTGTGTCTCTAGCTAGAGTTTTAATTCTGGCAGGAAGAGGAAAGGTCAACATTTCTCACTCACAAGTTAATGCTGTCAACATTGTGTGGATTTATGAAAATTGGCCGAGGGAGTAGCTAGAAGGTGCCCAGTGTTCCAGCTGCTGTTGTGATAAATTGTGTAATATGGCTTGGATTAAAAATAATACTCATTTAATTTGTTTAATGATACCAGCATGAAAAAGCCAGCACGCCTGTGCTGAAATCCAGCACACCGACGCCTCGGAGTGACATGCCAACGCCGGGCACCAGCGCCACTCCAGGACTCCGTCCAGGCCTCGGCAAGCCTCCAGCCATGGACCCCCTCGTCAACCCAGCGGGTAAGGCATTGCCCCTCGTGGGCTGTGTTTTGTTTTTCTCTTTCCCAACTTGATTTGTTTGTTCATCTCATTGGGCATTTCCCCGTGAATATGAGAGGTGCTTTCTGCCTGCCTCCCTCCTTCTTATCTCTGAAAAGCTGTGATAAGAAACAGATGTTTGTCCTTGGGTTTCAGCAGCTGTACCCTGTTCAGTCTCCGACTGTTTACATTTGGCTTTTCTTTTATTTCCAAATAATCCAAATCCCAAGGACTTCAATAAAGTTTCTGATAATTATTCCGCACGTAAGCTCCTTACCAAACTATCATTGTGTGTCTGAGATTGCTAATGTTGACTGAAACAGCCGGTCTGGCTGGCCCCAGTGTGTTTCTTGTGTGCTTCAGTTGGCCAGTGTTCTGCTGGTACATCCCTTAGGAATCAGTGGTCTCTCTTCCAGGAGAAATTGGGAGGGTTTCACTGAGACTCCAGCCCCTGAACAAACTCATAACTTTTAACTGTATCTTCCTCCCTGGGAGAGAGAGAATGTAATACCCTGGACCAGGCGGTAAAGAGGCCCCAGAATATTCATCCTAAACCTGTGCTCTTGTTTACATAAATCCAGGATCAGATTTTTATTTGAAATTGGTACCAGAAATGGAAAGTTCAAGCTGAAGGAGAAATCATGGATTTTTATCAGGAGAACCTTCTGAGTTTAAGTCAGAAGGTAGTGCATTCTGTCAGTTAGGTACAATAATGCTGCTTAATTCCCCTGGTTTCCCAGGGTTGTCAAGTGGATGTACAAGGGGGAAATGTGTGGGCAGTGCTCCCCTTGGAGTCCATTCTTTCCTGGAGAGGAGTTCAGCTGTAGGGAAGAAGGGACCGGGACCCTGTGTAGGAATTGGAGGTGATACCCTCCCCCCCACAACACCCCCCTGGACCCCCACACCCCACCCCTCAACCTCACCCCCCACACCACCAGCCTTCCCTCCTTCTCTATAACAGGAGGCACTGAAGAGGGCCCTGAAATTGATGATCAGGCTGACTTGAGTGGCCAGGTGAGTCACTGTGGCTTGTGCTTCATTGCAGCAGCTGGCCTGAGGACGCCCCTGGCGGTGCCCGGCCCATACCCCGCACCATTTGGGATGGTGCCCCACGCGGGCATGAATGGTGAGCTGACCAGCCCCAGCGCCGCCTACGCCAGCCTCCACAACATGTCACCGCAGATGAGTGCAGCTGCGGCTGCTGCCGCCGTGGTGGCTTATGGGCGCTCCCCGATGGTGAGGATGGCAGGGACTGAGGTTGAATGCGGGTGGGGACCTGCGGAGGGCCAGTGGCTGGCAGCCCCCACACCTGCAGACAAAGACCCAGTGTCTCCACTGCTCCTTCTTGTCCACCTTCATCAACGTGCCGCTTCATTAAGTTAAGGCCAGACACTTTTTGTTTTACTGTTTTTGTGGATGAAAAAAGGCAGTATTTAGGAGCTCATTCCGTGGTTTAGGGGACATCTGGTTTTCTCCCACCAAAGTAGGTTTTTTTTTCCTCTGGAAGGTGATGAAATGACTCAAGTAGCTCACAGAAGCCTTTTCATTCGTTTCTTGACATTTTTTTTTTCTCCTCTTTAATTCTTAGGAAAAAATATTTGAGACGCTGTTATTTTCTCTTTCCGTGCTTATATTATTCTTTAAACCCAATTGTGTGACTTTGGTATAAGCAGTGATCTCAGCTCAACAGGGAGAAACACAGAGGGACTGAAGTTGTGGGGCAGGGTCTCCTCTTCGTCTGCCTTCTCTAACACTGTAAATGACCTCATGTTTGACCAGGAAGAGGTAGAACTTTGAGTAAAGGGAAAAGTTGACCGTGTGGTCCTTGATTGCATCAGGAAAAGGGACTAGATTATAACTCATAGCAAATGAAAGTCCCCAAATCATTTCTGTTGACTGTTTGAAATATGGGATGTGCATTTCTCTCCTCTCCCTTCTTCATTACCTCCAGTAACTGGAGATGATATTAAAGTGCATCATTTTCCCCTTCCTTTTCACTCCTAGGAAAGGCTATGCAGTGGAGGGCAAGAGCACTTAAAGCAAAAAGGGCAGCCGAGGGACTAGGTGGACAAAAAAGAGAGTCCATGTGTGAATTTCTAAACATTGACTTAGACCAGTGGCATGAAACTGGGGTTGATTTTGCCCCCTTGGGACATTTGGTCGTATCCGGAGACACTTTTGTTCATCAGAACTGGGGGATTGCTATGGGCATTTAGAGGGTAGAGGCCAGTGATGCTGCTAATTATCCTGCCATTCCAGGCCAGCCCTCAGCCAAGAATTATCTGGCCCAAAACGTCGATACTGCTGAAGTTGATATTCACGTTGTCCTGGCTCAGACAGCGTATGTTCTTTGTACTTGTTTGAACAGGCAGAACATCCTAAGTCCACAGGACGTATTTACCATGGGAAGCTGGTTCTCAATGCACACATGGATCATGTGCCATCCTGCCTCCCAAAAAAGAAGTGTGTCTTGTGGTATTTAGTAGAGGCTGTATTATTTCTTGCATTATAATTTTTCTTTTGGGAAATGTTAGCACGCGTCCCTGTTTCTGTTGCTTTGGGGATTTCTGAGTTTCTAGTAAAAAGTTTTTAGAGGTGTCACAAAGTGCCTACCCTGCATAAACTGAGTCTTTGATGCCTTATTCTGTTTCCAGGTTGGGTTTGATCCTCCCCCTCACATGCGTGTACCTACGATCCCTCCAAACCTGGCAGGAATCCCTGGGGGGAAGCCGTAAGTACCTCTAACTCTTGGGTTCTGTTTTAAAGGCAGTTATTTAGTCACAGGTATCAGTACACTAGAATTCCAAAGGGAGCACAGGCTTGGGTGTTTCCAAGGAGATTTCCAGTGTCTTTTCCTGAGGAGTGTTAACACTTGCTATAAATAGACACCGGGTAGGTGTCATGCCTCTGTCTTCTCACTGTGGGTGATCTCATGCATTTAGTTATTTCTGGAGAGAAGCTGTTGGAGACAGGGCCAAGGAGGGAGGTGAGAACCAGGGATGGTCGGTCCCCCTTGCTTGACCCTTCCTCAGAAAGCTGCTCTGCCTTGCCCCTGGGTTGGAGGGTGCCTGTTGGAGGTTTTCCACAGGACTGTGTTGTGGGTAGTAAGCTGTCACAGACTTGAAGTCACAGAAAAACGAAATGTGCTATTTATTTACCCAGCTCAGTGCCACCTCTTCCTTATTTTGGTGGAAGCAAGAGTTGTGTGAAATATGGGGGAGTTCCCCTGCCAGTAAAGTTTTGCTGGATGCCTTCCTCTGAGAGAGCCAGGATTATAAAGTATAATATGGCATGATGGGAAGCAGTGAGAGGTAGGTTAAAGGGCAAAAGAGCATTCAGAATTTGAAAAGCCCTATGGATTATTCTTCCAGGGTCACTGAAAACCACCTATTTTCCATAATATGTTAGTAATTAGAAATGTGATTTCAAATAATTCGTAAAGTTCTTCATTTTTGTACAAAGCAAGCTTGAAGTACGAGAGTCTGCCTGTCTTCTCAGCAAACACTCTTGTTTCCCTAGGTAGAAGATGGCAGAAAGCTGGTTCCAATTCACTGATTTTTTTTTTTTTTTTCTCCCAAAAGAGGTACATGTCACAGGCCTTCAGTTTTTTTTTTGTTTTTTGCTTATATCCTTAACTTTCGAACGGTTGCATTCAGCTATTACTTACACGTCTGTTGCATATTGCAGTAGTCCGAACGGACTACTCAAAAGGATGACTACTTGGTCATCCTTGTATGGTTTTTATTGCAGCCTTGCTTCAGAAGACAGAAATCCTTACTCTATCACCTGCTTTGAGAAGGCAGATTCCCACTGCTCCTCTTTTCTTGCATTTTGATATCTATTTCATGATCGTTTGACTCATGATGAACTGAAGCTTTGGTTTGTACTAGGACCTAGTAGAGACGTTAAGAATTTACAGTGACATCTTGGCCCAGGGAAGAGCAGGACTGGGAGGTGGGGCAGTATTGCAAATACTTTCTTGGCTGGTAGATCTCTTCTGACTGAAAGGTTTCAGCGAACTACTGAACCTGTGAACTACTGTGTTGTACTTTGTTAGGAGGCCTTAGGTGCTTATTGGTATTTCTTACCTGCGGTTGCTGGCGAAATAGCTAGCTGTCCTGTGTCTTTCCGTCTGGTGAGTGGATAAAGGGCAGATGAGTACTGTTGAGCTAAGAGACAGTCATTAATAGTAACTGATAAATCTTCAGGGAAATATTAGGCAACGAAGGCCAAGTTCAACTAACCATTAGGGAAAGCCAGTTTCTGCGGTCAGAGCTGTGGGGGGTGTGTCCAAGACCCCACCCTGGATGTGAGATGTGGGGAAGGAGGGGTAGGGTGGGCTGAGCTGAGAGCCATAGAGTTGGTCCTGAAGGCTGGTATGAGAGATGGTTAACTCAGACTCAGTGCCTAACAGTTGTGTGTGCAGTTAGACACCAAGTTTACACCTTTAGTGAACATGCTTCTTAGAGCCAAAAGAGTCATGTTCTTGACTTGCCAGCACCTTGGACTTCCCCGTGTTCACAGCTCAGACCGCAACAGTGAACTGAGAGGCAAGGCTGTGAGACTCATGTGTAACGGTGGTTTTCTCCCATTGATCAAAAAGGACACTGGTCTGTGGATCAGAGGCATTTTTGGATTCTCTTTCAAGATTAAGGTATTTTCTTTTAAGATATTATGGGAGGAAGATCCAATTAATTGGTAGCAAAGGGAAAAAAAGGACTTGCCCACTGTCTAGGATCTGGGCTATGCAGTCTTAGTCCATGTATTAATCCATTAATTAATTTGAGAAGACATACTGTTCTCATCTTTTAGTAAAGTCATACTGCCCGAGGCAGTGCTGTTCAAACCAGCTATGATGACAGACCAGTTTTTCCCTGAAATGACAAAGACTGAGACTCCTATAAAAGATAGATAAAGATGAGTAGGGGGATAAGGTACAAAATACCAGTCCCAGTGTTTTATTACAAGAGACAGCAGTTGTGAGTTGACTTGAGTTGCTGTGTAAAAGTCTCTGGGAGAGTGGGCACCTCACCAGGGGGTGAATGTTTGCCAGCCACACTGAGCAGTGCCATCTGAGGATCATAAGAGAAATGGTGACAAGCCACCATGTCTAGGGTAGGTGAACAAAGTGGTAAAAATTTTCCAGTGTCTTTCTCTGAGAAATTCCAATGGAAATAATAATTGGAAAGGGCAAATGGAAGCTCTTTGTACAAAGTTTGATGGAGAGCTGTGTGTTAGGTACCCAGCAGGCTCCAGGAAAGACAGTGTTGGTCTTCCCATCTCTGGGGGGGCTACTGATGTTGGGTGGACCTTAAAGAAACAGTAAATACTTGAGTTACGTTTGTGACAAGTGCGGAGTGCTGTGAAGGCAGAACAATGGTGATAGACAGACAGGTAAAGAGTGACAGAGTTGGTAATGGCTTCCTTGGGGTAGGGTGGATACGCAGAAAGCTGAAGTTCACGCAAGAGGATAGGGCAGAGCTGGGCAGAGGGGGCTGGGAGGGTGGGCTGTTGCAGGTATAGGGGACAGCAGGCTCCCAGCACAGAGAAGGAGCTTGACAATTCACGGGCAGATGGATGAGTGTCTGAGAAGTGTGGTACAGCCGGGAGAGTTCATTTACGGCCGGAGGGGCCTTAGAAGTCCCTCCAGTGTGAATGCTCATCTGTGGTTCAAGTTTCTTATAATGGCCTCACCAAGTGTCTGAGCATCTCTGACCCAGCTTCTCTAGTGATGTCAGCTCATTTTCCCTGGCCCTTTGAAAACTCTTTGAGCCCCTGAATTGAACTCTGTCTCCCTGGAACTTTTACCTGTCAATCCTGTTCTTACCCACTCCCTGGGACCACACAGTGCTCCACTGATCCAGCCTGTTCAAGACAGACAGCTCTTGAGATCTTTGGAGACCACCGTCTCTCCACCAGGTGTGTCTTCTGGCTGAGTATGTCTGCTGCTTCAGCCCTGACTTATGGGATATGATTTCAGGTTCCTAGGCCATCTGTCAGTCACTCCACTTCCTTTCCTGTCTTCTACAGATGTCATCCAAATTTGCTGAATAGGCTAGAGGACCCTATCGGGAGCTTAAGCCTGATGATGGGGAGATGGTTTTAATCAAGTAATCACAAAGATAAATGTGTAATTAAATTGAGGTAGCTGTGATCATACCATACCAGCCAGGTATGACCTAAGTCAAATGCCTTATGATTATACAGTAGAGGTTGCAAATAGTTTCAAGGGATTAGATCTGGTAGATGGGGTGCCTAAAGAACTATGGACAGAGGTTCATGACATTGTACAGAAATCAGTGACCAAAATCATCCAAAAGAAAAAGAAATGCAAGAAGGCAAAGTGGTTGTCTGAGGAGGCTTTACAAATAGCCGAGAAAAGAAGAGATGTGAAAGGCAAGGGAGACAGGGAAAGATATACCAACTGAATGCAGAGTTCCACAGAATAGCAGGGAGAGAGAAGAAAGGCTTCTTAAATGAACAGTACAAAGAAATAGAGGAAAACAATAGAATGGGAAAGGCTAGAGATCCCTTCAAGAAAATTGGAAATATCAAGGGAACATTTTATGCAAAGATGGGCACAGTAAAGGACAGGAATGGCAAGAATCGAACAGAAGCAGAAGAGATTATGAAGAAGTAGGAAGAATACACAGAAAAAAACTACACAAAAAAGGTCTTAATGACCTGAATAATCACAGTGGTGTGGTCACTCACCTAGAGCCAGATAACCTGGAGTGTGAAGTCAAGTGGGCCTTAGGAAGCATTTCTATGAACAAAGCTAGTGAAAGTGATGAAATTCCATCTGAGCTATTTAAAATCCTAAAAGATGATGCTGCGAAAGTGCTGCACTCAATATTTGTGCAGCAAATTTGGAAAACTCACCAGTGGCCACAGGACTGGAAAAGGTCAATTTTCATTCCAGTCCCAAAGAAAGACAGTGCCAAAGAATATTCAAACTACCATACAATTATGCTCATTTCATGCTACCATGGTTATACTCAAAATCCTTCAAGCTAGGCATCAGCAGTACTTGAACCAAGCACTTCCAGTTCTAGTAGCTGAGTTTAAAAAAGGCAGAGGAACCATAGATCAAATTGCCACATTCATTGGGTCATAGAAAAAGCAAGGGAATTCCAGAAAAATATCTACTTCTGCTTCATTGACTACACTAAATCCTTTGACTGTGTGGATCACAACAAACTGGAAAATTCTTAAAGGGACGGGAGTACCAGACTATCTTACCTATATCTTGAGAAACCTGTATGCAGGTCAAGTAGCAACAGTTAGATCCTTACATGGAAGAACTGGCTGGTTCAAAATTGGGAAGGGAGTACAACAAGGCTGTATATTGTCACCCTGCTTATTTAACTTCTATGCAGAGTACATCATGCGAAATGTCGGGCAGGATGAATCACAAGCTGGGATCAAGATTGCCGGGAGAAATATCAACAACCTCAGATATGCCGATGATACCACTCTAATGGCAGAAAGTGAAGAGGAACTAAATTGCCTCTTGCTGAAGGTAAAAGAGGCTTGAAACTCAACATTCAAAAAACTAAGATCATGGCATCCTGTCCCATTACTTCATGACAAATAGAAGGGGAAAAAAGTTGAAACAGTGACAGATTTTATTTTCTTGGGCTCCAAAATCACTGTGGATGGTGACTGCAGCCATAAAATTAAAAGATGCTTGCTTCTTGGAAGGAAAGCTATGACAAACCTAGAGTGCATTTGAAAAAGCAGGGACATCACTTTGCCAACAAAAGTCCATATAGTCAAAGCTATAGTTTTTCCAGTAGTCATGTATGAATGTGAGAGTTGGAACATAAAGAAAGCTGAGTGCTAAAGAATTGATACTTTTGGATTATGGTGCTGGAGAAGACTCTTGAGAGTCGCTTGGACTGCAAGGAGATCAAACAAGTCAATCCTAAGGAAATCAACCCTGAATATTCATTGGAAGGACTGATGCTGAAGCTGAAGCTCCAGTACTTTGGCCACCTGGTGCTAAGGGCTGACTCATTGGAAAAGACTCTGATGCTAGGAAAGATGGAATACAAAATGAAAAGGGGGTGGCAGAGGATAAGATTAGATAGTATCACCAACTCAATGGACATGAATCTGAGCAAACTCAGGGAGATAGTGAAGGACTGAGGACTTTGTGCTATAGTCCATAGTCCATGGGGTCTCAAAGAGTCAGACATAACTTAGCAACTGAACAACAATAACAAGAACTGTGACAGAAGAGTATTGTTTTCTGAAACTCTGAAAGGCTGATCCCATTTGGAGGGTTAAGGGAAAATTCTCGAAGAGTTTGAAGGCGAAGGGCATAAGCCTCTAGGTAGAGAAACCAGCATATGCAAAGGCCCTGTGGCCTTTCATTGTTTCTTATCAAAGAGCATGACATTGCCACTATTCTGTACTTGTTTTGGTGTCACCATGATCTAAGATCTCAGTAGGCTTTCCCAACCAACCTGGACATTTTTCTCTCTCCCACTTCTAACTTCTCTTGACTTCTTTTTGTTGAAGGCATCATCCCAATTCTTACATCTGTACCCAGACTTTAGGTTTGATGCTTTCCATTTTACTCAGTCTTCTTATTTCTTAAAATCCTCACCAAGATTGTAGGTGAGAGTTTTCCTTAATGAAATATTTATCGGATCTTGTCTGTTTCTTACTCAGAAATCTGCAAAAGGTTCATATAATCTCCTGATGTAATGCCTCTGATAGAGTCACCTCAGTTTGTTTTTCCAGCCTCATGTCCTATATGCATTGCATCTCATGTTCTAGCTGAGTGGCATAACCTTGTATTCCATGAATGGCTTGCCTCCTACCTGGAGCAGCTTCCTCTCTAACTTGTCTCTACCTGTTCCTGCAGAAATATTTTCTTTCCTTTAAAGACCACTTCAGGCTGCTGCCACCTCCTAGAAGCCTTTGCTGATGCCTTTCCCACATATGATCTCTCTCCACCAGCCCCTTGTAAGTCTTGTAACACTTTCCACACTTTGGCCTTGAATTATAATCATGTGTACAAGTTCTATCTCTATTTGCTTCTTCCCCACTAGAATTAAAGCTTCTGAAGTCCTCTTGTCCCCTTGAGCCTTGATAGCCAGTAAACAAATGCTTGCCTCGTTGACAAGGTGGGGGATGAGCCCAAGATTGTGTAAGGCCCTATGATTCATCCTTTTCCAAGGGGGAATGCAGTTTGCATTTTAGAGACATGCAATGCTGATTTATAAGCGGTTGCTCTCACTGTGTTTCCAAACCCTCAAGGCGAAATTTAATTGTTGCATTTTGTCGGCTTAATTTGAACTTACTTTGAGTTTTAAAAAATTTATTCCCTGAACTCTATGGAGCTCACTGATAAAAAAAGAAACCTGAAGTTTAGACAGATTGACATCTTTGTTATACTTTGTGCTTCCCTCCCCTCATGATGTTTTTTCCTGGCCCAAGGGTACCACTTTCCTCCCCACAAATACTTGAGGCTGGGGTCTACTTGCCTCTACAGTAACATCTAGAGGCCAGTTGTAACTCACCCTAATAATAGTTTGACTCAAGATTCCAGCTAAGTTCCAAGTTCCCTCACCCTGTGTTTTAATACTAGACGTGTAATTGAGAAATCTTCCACCCACTTGTTTAGTGTTTAAATAAACCTTTTAAACTACCTTTTTGGAGTTGGAGCCTAATGGGAAGAGAAAATCTAAACTACATTTGGGGTAAAATTGCCTCTTAAGAAAATATGTTTTGCAGCATTGAAAAAGGCCATCCAGCTTCTAGCTAGAAAACGGTTTTGTGGCCAGTCCCCTCTCTCTCCTCTCCATTCCTGATTTTGCTTCTGATCCCTATGCTGACCATGTCTAGATTCCACACTTGGTTTATTTAGTGGATTTGGAAATCAATTCAGTACCCCACCCCCAATTTTACTTATTATGATATTTGTTTTTTTTTTTTGTCTATTAAGTGCATAGAGGAACATGCTTATTTTGTGCTATATTGTCACCATGTGTGTTTAACTCCTGTTTTTCTACCTTTGAATGGTCTAGGACTGTGTCCCTAATTTCTTAGGTTTATATTGAAGTGTGAGTCCTTTCCTTTTGATCTGAGTTATATTTAGCTGCTGGACAATCATCCCTTCCTTTTCTCTCCCTTTTTACCTCTTCAGAAATGGCTTTCAGCTTACTAGACATAGCTTATCTCTTAAGTGAATACTGCTCTTTACCTTCAGTGGTTGGTTCCTTTGCTAGGACTTTTGAATGGAGCTTTGAAGTGGCTGTATTTTAAACTTATCTTTGTCTTACTTTTTGTCCACGTGTCTCTTGGTTTGTATCTTGTGCTGCATAGGAGCCCTGTTGCTGCCCCAGCACATTTACAGTTTGGAAAAATCTAATTGATGGAGGAAGTAGGGCCTTAGAATCATAAATGCAGACTTTAATCAGAGAACTTCTAGTGTATCAGCTAGACCATCTCTTCTTTACTTTGTCTAGTAATTTTTTTTATATCCATTTTAAGAAGTTCTGCATTCCCCTTTTTAAAATATGAGGATAGCTGTGTATTCAACTAAATTAGGGGGAAAAGTTTCCCATCTTAGTAGTTTAACGTCCTCTCTTTGTATTTTGTTACTAAAGCCCTCCATTGATGTAGAAATGCTGTCTTCAAGTGGGGTGAGGACTGCACCTCGATCTACATGTTTGCTGTTTGGGGGGATGCTCAGAGGCCAAACTGAGAAAATCCTGTGAAAGAAGTAAAGGATTTAACAGATGTTATAAGTTAGGCATACAGACCCTAAAAAAAATATTAAAGGTAGAGCTTGTTCGATTGGCAAAGAAAGATTTTTATCATTAGTAGATGAATTATATACCTGAGGACTTTCCCCGCCCTGAATCTTAGAATAATATGGCTCTGGTTTTCTTATGAGTCCACATCCCAACAGTCCCAGCCGCCATCTTCACTCTACTAGTTCTTGAGGCTGAGAGCATCATCCAAAATCATAACTTAACATTATTCTCATCTGTCTTAGAATGAGCTCGATGCCACAGCCCTCAGCCCTCAGGGCTCCTTCATGAAGCTCATGGATGATGCCTGGTGTTCTCTTTTTGTGTTGGGAAGGTGTCTCCATCCTGGTGGGCCCCACAATCCCTCTTGAGGCGAGTGTCAAAGGTAGGGCTGACTTGGAAGTGAAGGTAGAGGTTAGAGCCCTACTTCTGTGATTGGCTGACCCCTCCTTTGTATGAGCTGAGTTAGACCTGTTATGCATGCTCTCTTGTCCTGCTTTCCCTCCTCTGTAAATAATAAGGGATGGCGAGCTGCCTCCTGTGACATGGGAGCCAAAGGTTGAATCTATATTTTGCTTCCTACTTTCCTGCAAGTACTTTCCCACATGACATCATTTCCCCCACACCTCAGCAGTCACAGGGTATGTTTTGTCACAGCACGCTGTAAAAATAGGGAAATGCAACCCAGATAACTTCTGTATGGTCTCCACATCTCACTAGTGACTAAACCGAAACTCTGGCCCGGGTCCCCTCACTTCCTAAGCTTCACTGTATGCTCTTCAGCACCCAGACTCAGGAACCAGCTTGTCACACATGACCCACAGCAACTTCTGCCGCAGCTGATGTCTGAGGGGGTCTCACGTCCACCAGGTTGTGCTGATGGGGTGGCCTGTGGATTTCACAGTTACTGTTCTCATTGCCTCTTGTTCTGCTCTTCGTCAGCTCTGTATCTCTGGGACTGCCTCTCCCCTTTGAGAAACCACCTCCTAGGCACATTTGGTATAAGTTTTTTTGGGAGGGTTGGCTGGCAGAGCCCAAGTGGACTCCCCGCCTTTTTGTAGCTACTTTCCTTACTGGAGCAGTCTTTCATGCCTCGATTCGTAAGTGATTAGGTGGCAATTAATGAGTTGAGACATTCGGATTCTTCTACTGAGCACCAGCTGTATGCTTGCTGGTGCGTCATCCCACCTGTCCCCAGAGGACTCGGGAATGAGACAGATATAACTGCGGGCAGTCGTCCTCACCATGGTACCGATTTGTGTTGAATCAGGGCACTGGGAAAGGACTCATGGCACCTGGGGGTCGAGGCAAGCCGCGAGAGCGGGGAGGAGACATGCACTGAAGGGGCGGCAGTGCTATTCTAGGCAGGAGGGAACAGTTTGTTCACTACGTGGAGATGTGACAGTGTGCGATATTTTAGGGGAATGGCCTGTCGTGCCACATGGCTAGGAATTTAGGCTACAAGATGGTCACATGAACTGAGGCTCGTAGGCACTCAGTTGTGAAGGCTTGGTGAGCCATAAAAAGTGAGTGAAGGTTTTGATCTGATCAGATTTTTTTTTTTTTAATACCTATTAATACAGCAAGACATTCTTACTCAGGAGGGCCAAGTCCACAGGTAGCAGAGTCTTGGCCACAGCCTTCATTGCTGGGGTCCCTGCTTCCTCATTACTGTGTGCTAGATCCTGCCTATTTCCAGCAAACCCACAACTCTAGCACTGACCACGGAACACAGTGTAGTTTTATGAACAGGGGCCAGTCTGCTAGGGAAAGAACCTGCTTCCCGGAAACGTGGTGCCATTTCCCAGTTCACAGCACCTGCAGGGACTCGGGGTGCTTCCATCTCTGCTGTGTGCCCCAGGACTAAAGAGTCCCTGGTTCCAAAAGAGTTCAGTTTCATTCAGGTTTTAAATCTGTGACATCCAGTGGGCTTTATTCTGTTCAGTTCTGCCATCAGATTTCAGAATTAGATCCTGATCTGCAAGTGCTTGATTCAGACAGCTGGGTCTGGGGACTCAGCTCTCTGAGGCTCTGGGGTGTAGGTAGATAGCCCCTAACCAGGCCCCATCACTCAAGGTTCTTCCTTTCTACCCCACATTTGGCCACAATGCTTTCTCCAAACATCCTCCACTCGTCTTTGTCTGTGCTGTCTCCCCACCTAGCCTTTTAGGATTTATGGGTATCCTGGTTTTCCTGGCCTCGCCATCACCACATGCTTTCCTGGCTCCCACCCCACGCCTTCCTCCCTTTCTGCATTCCTGGCTGTCACACTTGTCCTCTGGTCAAGATAAGAGCCCTGGATTCAACATCGCCTCACTTTCCTCTTTTTAAGTCACGGGTATTTAGTATCGATGGTGTCATTTCCCGAAGGCCCCTGCAGGTGTCAAGCACAGTGTTAAGTGTTTTGCACTTTTGCAGCTGCTGACCCTTTTTTTCCTTACTACCACCCCTGCGGCCCTTATGTTTCATTATTATTTCTATCTTGTCTATCAGGAAACAGATTCGTAATAGGCTGCAGGTAGTTAAGTCCCTTAGGAAGACCATAGTCGGTGAGGCTGTGAACTGGGGCCCCTGAAGCTCACGTCCCTTTAAATCCAGGGTCTGGGCTCTCAGCCTGGCTGTGGACCCAGCCTACAGTGGTCAGGAGTCCTCCTCTTCCCCTTTTCTTTCTTTTTAAAGATTTGTTTGTTTTTGGCTGTGCTGGATCTTTGTTAGTGCGTGTGGGCCTTCTTCAGTTGTGGCGAGTGGGGGCTACTGTCTAGTTTCCTTGTTCAGGCTTCTCATTGCAGTGGTTTTTCTTGTCGCTGAGCACAGCCTCGAGGTGTCCGTGCTCAGGTAGTTCGGGCTCACGGGCTTGGTTGTGCTGCGGCATATAGGCTCTTCCTGTGTCCCCTGCATCAGCAGGTGGATTCTTTGCCACCAAGCCACCAGGAAAGCCCCCGCCCTTTTTCTTGAATAAATCCAAGGTTTTTTTTTTTTTTTTTAAATTGGGGGGTAATTACAATATTGTGTTGGTTTCTGCCATAGGTCCCCTCCATTTTGAGCCTCCCTCCTATGAATCCAAGCGTTAAAAATAGAGGCACATGTATAGGAAAGTACACAAATCATGTGTGTATAGCCCAGTGACTTTGCACAAAGAACACCCGAGAAACCTTATCTATGCCTCTTCCAGTCTCAAGGGGAGCCACCACCCCAACTTCTAATACCAGAGGTGAATCCTACCTGTGTGTGAGCTTCTATAAATGCAGTCATGCCGTATGCATTCTTTTGTGGCTGGTCTCTAAATTCAGGCATGAGAAGTATTTATAAATGCACGCTATCCATTTATAAATACTCCCTCCTAGTTGATCTTACTTTTCCTAGTTTCTTAGTCAGTAAAGAGGCAAAGTTTACTTCTGGGACCTCATCAACATTGTTAGGATGTGCCATTGAAGTGGGCTTTCTCAAAGACACTCATGTTCTTCCTGGAGGTGAATACAGATTCCAAGCTGTTTCATTTGCTTCCCTGGTTTTTCCTTTCCATCTTTCTCTCTGTGACCCGCACCTGCCCTGTGCCTCGTTGGGGTCTGTTCATTTGATTAAGCTCTCCAGCACAGCGGGCAGCACCAGCTTCCTCTGAGGCCCCCTGTGACTGACGTATTAACATCCGTATGGGTTTCCCCTGGGATGGACGAATGTTCACAGCTTCTGGCAGCAGTTCTCTGCACTGTGAATCAGTTTTAAAACTGCCTAAGTATGATGATCACAGACCTCCTGTGTGGTTTAAAGAAGAGGACACCTGGGAGAGAGAGGGGTATCTTCCAAAGACAAGCATACAGCTCTCTGTCTGTACTTCGTGCATCTGTTTTAATCTGGAACATTTAACTCTATAATAAGCAGAGTTCCAGGGGAAGCAGATAAAATTTCCTTCCCCTAAAAATCCAGAATTGCTAAAATGGCACCTGATAGAAACTGCCTACCTGGAAGTGCCCACCTTGATTTATGGCAAAAAGAAAAGCTAACCCTCACATCTGCCGTAATTCTTTAGAAATTACAGAAAGCTCTAAGAAGCAAGTTTTCTCCCCATGTTGACCATCGTTCATTTGTTATCTTCAGACCTAGATTGTGGTGCCTGGTATCTGGGTCACATAAGTTGGAATGTGGATAGACTTCAACCCCAGTTCTTGTGGTCTTATCTTCAAGGGCAGTAATACAATGCTTTTTGATTCCAACTCCAAATACCCTGTAATAAACGACATGCTGCTGCCAAGTCACTTCAGTAGTGTCCGACTCTGTGTGACCCCATAGACAGCAGCCCACCAGGCTCCCCTGTCCCAGGGGAGAGGGGTTCTCCCGAGAAGAACACTGGAGTGGGTTGCCATTTCCTTCTCCCATGCATAAAAGTGAAAAGTGAAAATGAAGTTGCTCAGTCCTGTCCGACTCTTAGTGACCCCATAGACTGCAGCCTACCAGGCTCCTCCGTCCATTGGATTTTCCAGGCAAGAGTACTGGAGTGGGGTGCCATTGCCTTCTCCAGAATAAATGGCATAGGTTCAATTAATTCTAATGTGCATGTATTGAAACATCGTGTGGACTTGATAAAGACTAACAACACCAAAGGATACTGTGGGCTAAAAAATAGAAGATTTGATAATAAAAAAGAAACAGACTAACTGATATAGAGAACAAACTAGTGGTTATCAGTGGGGAGAGAAAAGCGGGGAGGGACAAATGGGCTAGGGAATTAAGAGACACAAACTATTATGTGTAAAATAAGCTACGAGGATATATTGTATAACACAGGGAATATAGCCAGTATTTTACAATAACTATAAATGGAGTATAACCTTTAAAAGTTGTGAATCAATATGTTATATGCCTGAAACTTACATAATGCTGTGCATCAATTATATTTCAATTAAAAAATACAGATTTAGTGGTCTAGTGACATAAGTGCCTTGATCTGTAATTGTTTTATTTGCATATTTATTTCCTATGACATTCTGCATAGTTCCCATCATGTGTATTCTGTCTTTCAAATTAAGGGTAACGTTAAGGATTTGGGCCAAATAGCCATTTAATATTAGTTGTTGGAACCAGTTTGCCAGGAGATAATGTATCTAAGATTCCTTTTGCCTTTTCGTACTCTAAGATTCTTAGAGTCTAAGGAGAAATTCCTTTAAAAATCTTTCATATATTTGATATTTTGTTTTTATGGAAGAAAAATAAGGACAGATATTTTATTTTCTTTTTTTTTTTTTTTACAAATAAATGATACTGATATTTATTAGAGAATTATCTAGCTTATTTTCAATATACTAACATTAAAAGAAAGGAGAAATAGAAACAGCAGAGAACACGTCACCAAACTAGGTTTTGACTGACATGCAGACTCAAATAGCGCTGGGAAGTCCATGTCCGAGCACATCTGGAGTCCCAGCTGGGAAAAGGTCCCAGGCAGGGCATCCGATCTGTAGGTGAGACTTCAAAGATTGCAGTTCGGGTTCTGCTTGTAATCCCAGGACTCAAACTGATATCATCATCAATCTGTGAGCAAATTGCAGCCCTGGTTTCATGTTGATGCTGTTTGTTTTGTCATGTAAAACTTGGACTGTTGTTAAGCCTGGGACTTGGTTGGCCAGTGCCGCTTCAGGGGCTCAACAATTTCAAGATTTGTCCCTTAACTTAGCTATGATGCCACAAATCTTGCCCTCACAGCAGGCACTCGGTATCCTCACAGTCAGGGCAGTGTCCAGGCAGGTTACAAGCAAGGTCAGAGGCCTGCTCTGCTTTGCTTCTGAAGCCTAAACAAGACTATTTATTTAATTTCCCTAACACCTAGCATGTGCCCAGAAGAGAAATGAAGGCATGCATCCACACAAAGACTTGGGCATTAATGCTTACAACAGTGTTATTCAGTTCAGTTCAGTCACTCAGTCGTGTCCGACTCTTTGCAGCCCCACGGATGGCAGCATGCCAGGTTTCCCCGTCTATCATCAACACCAACAGTATTATCAATAATAGCCCCAAAATGGAAACAACTCTAATATCCACCAGTGATGAGCAGGTCATGAAAATACAATGGAAAAATATTCAGCCATTAAAAGGAATGAAGTATGTGCTACATCATGAATTAAACGAAAATATTATGTCAAGTGAAATAAGCTATTCACAGATATTCACATATTGTATGATTTCTTTTGTGTAAGATGTCTAGAATAGGAAAATCTATAGTCAAAATGTAGCTTAACGATCACCTAAAAGCTTATGGAGTTGAGGGTGATGGGGGTTGACTTTTTTTTTTTAATTTATTTATTTATTTATTTATTTATTTTCATTTCTTTTTTTTCCATTTCCATTTTTTTTCCATTTCTAAGCTAAGGAAGTTAATGTGGGTTTTATGTGCAAGCAGGTAGAAACCTGATATCTTGTATCAGTTTTCAGTTTTGTGCATGCTTAGTTATTTTTCAAACTTTGAGTTAGCATTAAAATGAAATTTTAAGTTCTATATTTAATACCCATAGTCTTTAGAATCTGTTAAGGGACTTCAAGGTGCCAATGATAAGTTCCAGAAGGAGCCCAGACTTACCCCAGAGGGTTATGGGAAGGAGAAAACCCTACATACTTCGTTTGTTGTTTATGTGTGCAGACTTACAGAGGTTTAATGTTGGACTTCTAGATTACCAAGTGATGCTTTGAATAAGAAGAAAGTGAAAGCAGTGGGCTTCAAAGTGCCTAGTTCAGATGTGGGGGGGAAATACTATCACTCCTATTTCTTCCATCCCCTACAGGGTCTTTTCTTTGTAGAGATTTTATAGTATCTGTAATATATTAGTGCTTGGAGTTTAAGTAATTAGATTGTTAAAGAAAAAATATGCTTTAAGATTTTGGTTTAGAAACAAGTGTACACTGGGATTAGGTTTGTCTGTATTTAACAGGGAAGAAAATAATAGCCAAAAGAACATAGAAGTTCATTTCTCTCTCCCATAAAAGATACTGGCTGTCAGCCCAGGGCAGGTATCACAGCCCCATAGTGTCACCAGGGTTTGTGCATCCTGTCATTTTGTTTTGTGCCCCTCAGCAATTGATTTCCATCTTCAAAGTCATGTTGTGACGCAAAAAGGCTACGGAAGCTCCAGTCATCATGCTCATAGTTCAGTTAGCAGAAAAGAGGGAAAGAAGAGAGAAGGCACACTCCCTTCCCTCTTTTTAAATTCTTTTTCTTTTTTTATAAATAAACTTATTTTTTAGAACAATTTTAGGCTAACAGCAAAATTGTATGGAAAGTACAGTTTCCATATCCCCCAGATTCCCTTTCTTTTAGGTTATGAACTAAGTGCCACCCAGCAGCTTCTGCCTACATCTCATCAGACAGAACATGGGCATACCTGGCCAGAGCAAAGCTGAAAGGAGTCATCTTTTACTGAGAGCTTTGCTACATTTAATAAACTGTGCTTTGTGGCCAAAGTAGACAGGGAGGTAGTTGAGGAGGAAACTTGAAGTCTTTATCACAGAATCTTTTAACTTAAGACATTATCTTTTATTATTTTATGTCAATTATGCAGAAGAGAGTTTTAAGTCCAAACATTAAACTGGTACATTTCGAAAGCTATTTTTGTTTGTTGATTTTGAAATATACTGTACCATGTGTAATTATTATGAGCTTGTAAGGGCTTCATCTTAAGCATCAAAAATAATTATTTTAAATTGTACTAAGAAATCATGCAGTTATACTAGGTACATAAAAGGAGGAATTTATGGTAATTTGCAAGTACATTTAGTGTTCTTTTGAAGGAATTTTTTTTATTAAATAAATTTAAAAATTTTAAGAAAATCTTTATAAAAATTTTAAATATTATTCAATATATGTATTATACCTAGACTTTGGCTATTATTTATTTCATTTGTTCCATCAATAAACACTTCAACTTCTATTGCTTTCAAAAGGAAAGCAGAGCAAGAATCTTTCTTTTGTCTTTCTCATAGAAGTATACTGTGGTAACGATTAATTGCTTTATGATAAATGCTTCTTCTGTCTTCTCTCATGTTCTTCTCCCTAATTATCCCATCTCCAAAAGCGCATACTCCTTCCACGTTACTGCAGATGGTCAGATGCAGCCCGTCCCCTTCCCCCCAGATGCCCTCATCGGCCCTGGCATCCCCCGACACGCTCGCCAGATCAACACCCTGAGCCATGGGGAGGTGGTGTGTGCGGTGACCATCAGCAACCCCACGCGGCACGTGTACACGGGTGGGAAGGGCTGCGTCAAGGTCTGGGACATCAGCCACCCCGGCAACAAGAGCCCCGTCTCTCAGCTCGACTGTCTGGTGAGTGAGAAGGAACCAGTGCACCAGGGTAATTTCCCCCTGGAGACTCAGTAAGGAAATCGCTGTCGGGGCCTGGGTTTTATTCCCATTATGAGGAAATGGAAGCCCATTCTGTTTCCTGTGTTAGCCATTTAGCTCTCCCCACCCGCTCCCCTCAGCGTGAAGGTTTCATTTGTTGCTATTTCAGTGGTTAAATCCCAGAGTTGATGGATTTCTCTTAAAAAAATATTTCAACGGTAGTTTACAGAAGCTGTTCTTGTTTGAATGTGTGTTCAGAAGGGGGTGTCCCGTTTAATGGATGGAGCGCAACTAGGCCTGGACTCTGAGCCCTGGACTCCACTCCACTTTTAATTTCCCTGCAGCCTTTGGATAAATATTGAAGAGTAAACATTTGATAACGTGACATAGAACCATTCTGAACAGGGGCTGTGTTTTCAGGGAGACCTGACTGAGTTTTATGACCTTAACTTCAGGAAAGAGTTAATAGATCACACTGCACGAAATCAGGGCAGCCATCAGCAGAAGGGGGGCAGTGGGGTGGGAGGGAGTGCTCCCTTCCAGCACCTATGCCACCTCCCCACCCCCACTCCCACAGTGCGAGAATACCATGTTGCATTTTTAGGGATCATAGAACATGTTGGGACATGTCCTTTACAGAATACCCATGTACAGTACCCATTCACGGACCACGTGCCATTGGCCTTGAGCAGACTATAGGCTACCTGTGGTCCTTGACCCACAGCCTGCCTGGCACACAGCAAGGATTCTGGAGAGGGTGTTTCCATAAAGAAGACAGACTGTGGTTTTGAGATGACAAGGATCTTTGGGATAGTCCTTGATTTATTTTTGTAATCAAATAACTTAAACATATATCTATTAATGAAACTTAAACATGAGGAAACATACTTAAACACAACTTAGCATTCTATGGTAGTAGGAGAGTTTTGTAACACTCATTTTTTTGAAATCACACTGGTTACAGTTTCTCTCCTCTTTGAACAATAGGCCATGGTTAAAGCACAGTAAAGACTTTGGCTGTTTCTGTTGGGGATACGGTTACTTCTTTGTTAGTGGTGGTGGAGGCGGGGGGATCATTTTAGGTTTCACCTTCCTTTCTAATGTGTTGGTTTTGATGGGTAGATGCCTTCTTTTGTTAATTTCTTTGGCCTCTGGATTGAGAGGCTTAAATATGACAGCAGCCAGGTTACAACTGGAGAAACCAGCTGTGTTAAATTCCCAGAAAAGGATCCATCTGGCTAATGAAGACACGGTACAAGCCTTAGGCAGAGAGACTTAAAAGTAATGAAAACCAAAACCCAGGCAGCAAGTCTGCATTTTCCAAATAGTAAATAACAGGGTAATGAGGTCAAAGATTTCTAAACCAGCTTTGAAAAGTGGTCTTTTTCATAGAGAAGTACATGTACACCCACCTTCCATGTACTGATGGTCGGAGTTTCGTCTCTTCAGCAGGAAACTAGGCAGCAGTGGGAGTTTTATGTGAGCCTTCGCAGTCCTTTGAGGTTGCTTTGTTTACTACTCTGAAGGAGCCAGTGGCCATCAGACCCAGATCTTTACTATAGAACGCTTGCTTTGCTAGTGTCCGTGAAATACCACTTTTTAAGTCAACAACCGGGATAGCTGTTAGAGAACATGGCATTGTTACTGCTTGGTCATGCATTATAACAATTGAATTATGTTTATTTCACAGAACAGGGATAACTACATCCGTTCCTGCAAATTGCTCCCTGATGGCTGCACTCTCATAGTGGGAGGGGAAGCTAGTACCCTGTCCATTTGGGACCTGGCGGCTCCCACCCCACGCATCAAGGCAGAGCTGACGTCCTCGGCCCCCGCCTGCTATGCCCTGGCCATCAGCCCGGACTCCAAGGTCTGCTTCTCCTGCTGCAGTGATGGCAACATCGCTGTGTGGGACCTGCACAACCAGACACTGGTGAGGTGAGCGGGGGTGGTTTCCTAAGTTGGGGTTCCATGGGTCAAAAAGGCCCCTCTCCCCATTTCTCCTACTTCTCTGCCTGCCCCCAGGTTCTCAGCCCACACAGGCCAGCCTTGGAACTGGGTGTCAGGACCGTGTCACTGCCCTCAGGGGCTTACACTCTTGCTGCCGTGCTTGGGTGTCACCCAGACTTTATATTTACCTCCATAATGTTCCTATTCTTCATGCCAGATTTGTTTAAAAAACATCCCTGGCCTTTGCCAAGGGGCAGAATACCATGGATTAGACAGAGGTACAAAAGGTCCTCAACGCTAGATGTTTTTGGGTTTGCCTGGAACCTCATATGTGCAAACAGGAACCAACTGATACAGGATAACAGAAAATCAACAAAAGAACATTAGAAGAGATTCCACGAATTTAACCCACAAAACGATTTTAAAGTAGCAGTGTTTCTCAATAACTAAATAAGCCGTGTCCAGGGGTCATTTCCCCCAGGAACAAGCCTAGCTGCCTGGAATCTGCCACCTTTGTGTCCCTCCTCGGCTCTGGCCAGCTCCTTCCCTCTGGCCAAGTTGATGCTCATGTCAGAAATGTTAGAGAAAAGCCTTTTGAAAAGGAAGCACTGGACTTCCCTGGTGGTCCAGTAGTTAAGAATCTGACTGCCATTGCAGGGAACATGGGTCCGATCCCTGGTCTGGGCAGATCCCACACGCCATAGGGCAGCTAATAAGCCCATGCACTACAACTACCTATCCTGTGCTCCGCAACAAGAGAAGCCACCACAATGAGAAGCCCATGCACCACAGCTAGGGAGTAGCCTCCCACTCACCCAAAAAATAAATGAATAAATAAATAAAGGAAGCACTGATTAAACATCTAAGGCAGATTGGGCCTGTGTTTTGCCCTTTCATGTCACAGTTCATCTTCACTTAGAAACACTGCATGTGGTACATTTTTAGACTCATAGGTTACTTAGCAGAACTCCCTCCATGCTTCCAGGCCAAGGGCTGGAGGGAAGGAAGAGAGCATGGAACTCTTTAGAGCGACTCACTCTTCAGCCTTTTCTGTAGAAATCTACCAAGTCTTACCACACCAGGCTCTGTCCCTGCATGTGGGTGACAGTCTGCAGTTATTTTTTTTATTTTTGTCACTCTCTGGGCAGCTCAGAATGAGCAAAGTGAACAACTGGAGCCAGAGCCAACAGCCACTTCAAACTTCTAGCCTAGTGATTGTTGGTTATTTTTTCTTTGTTTTCTGCCTTTTTTTTTTTGTTGTTACTTAATAAATACACTTTCAACATATTCATTTGAAGTGCTTTTCAAGTATTCATCTGTTTAACCCCTGAAACTTGGGCACTGCTTTATCCTGATGTTATCATGGAGGCACTGCAAAGGGGTTTGGGCACCCTGCTTTCTCGTGTGCTCTGAACTGTTCTGTGCCAGCCCCTGGAGAGTAAGTACCTGTTGGACATGATGGGGTCATGCCTCACACGTCTCTCTGTTTGGACTGGCCACACGCAGCTAGTGGCCACCCTGTGTGACAGGGCAGTGCAGAGTCTGTTGAATATCTGTGTATCTCTGTGACCCAGCATGTTCTGAACAGCCCTAAAAGCTGCTTTCTAGGAGCCGTCGTGCAGAGCTGAGATAGGTGGATGGAGGGATGGAGAAATGAGCACCCACTACGTGCTTGGGTCCCCAGAGAAACAGTTGTTCTCAAGGAGTCCAGGTATTTCATGAGTTTCAGAGGCTGAAATGAAAAGGAGGTCCTTGGGTTTCAAAAGCTTTTTGAAGACGGAAAAGCAGCACTTTGGAAAGGTGGGGTAGGACTGCTGTAGGCCTAGAGGACCAGCAGGGACATCTTGGATGCAGGCTGGGACTTTGAGGGACAGAGTTGGGGTGCATGGGGGAGAAGACCATGGTGGAAGTTCTGAGTAGTTTTCAGAAGAGAAACTTTGGAAGTACTGCTTTGTATCTTGTCTCAGAATTCAGGGCAGCAGTGGAGCTCACATCCTCTCCTCCATGCCCTTTACATTCCATCCTCAGCTTTAAAGTGTGAAGCTCTGTGGGAATAATAAGGTAACAGGAAGAAGAGGCAGTGGAAACTTTGCTCTGAGTGTTGAGTTCCCAAGCACTTGGTTTGCCATTGTGATCGAGCCTTGAAACACCTCTCACCTATTCCAGTCACTCCCCTGCCTGCTCCCTCTTGGTCTGCAAAACCAGGCCCATGACCCCCCACACCATCAGCCCTGTGGTGGGTTACATCACCCTCCCTTCAGCAAGCCCCACCTGAGGCCTGGCAGAGCATCTGTGCTCAGCAAACCCCTGTTGGTTGGTCATTCTTGGTGGTGATTCATTGTGTGTGTGTGTTTTAAGTATAGTTGATTTACAATGTTGTGCTAATTTCTGCTGTACAGCAGAATGACTCAGTTAGATACATATATACATTCTTTTTTTATATTCTTTTCCATTATGGTTTATCTCAGGAGATTGGAGGAAGTTCCCTGTGCTGCAGAGTATGACTTTGTTGTTTATTCCTTCTAAATGTAATAATTTGCATCTACTAACCCCAAACTCCCAGTCCATCCCTCTCCCTCCACCCCATCCTATCCTTGGCAACCACAAGTGTGTTCTCTGGGTCTTTGGTGGTGGTTATTACTGAGGCACAAGATTCCCCTTCAAAAGAACAAAGGCCTTGTGCTGGGATTCCAGGCAGGACCATGCCCAGGGCTCAGTCAGCAATCAGCTCCCTCTGCCCCGTGCGTCTGAGTCAGGAGGCTGGCATGCCCCTTTGTCTCCGGGAGTCCAGATTTCCTAACGCAGGGCTTTTTCTAATAGAGAACGCGAGGTTGAGTCAATACATGAGCTCATGCTTTGCTGGCACGAAGGGCATCTCGGTGTTACTCACTCATGGAAATGGGTGTGCTCCCGGGCCCCGAGTCCGTGATGTGGTGATACAGGCCTTTGCGGTTAGAGGCAAGGTCTGCCTCTCTCTGTAAGGAATACACTTGGGATTCTGTGTTTGTCTTTTTTTTTTCCCCTTTTCACACTTAAACACTTTTCCAGACCTGGGAGGAATTTCACCTTCCAGACAGATTTGTAAGAATAGCTCTTGGAGCGTATTTAACTTCTCCTGTGTGGTGACCTAAAACAGCATTCCATTTCTTCAGCACTTGGATCATGAAAAAAGGAAAAGAAAATCTGCAGGTGCCGTTTCCTCTCCTCCTCGAGGGAAGAAGGTTGGTTTGATCTTGCACATCAGCAGACACTGAGGAGATGACACATGCCCGACGAGTCCAAAACTAACAACACAACAGTGTTTACCTTGAGCTCTGGCAGGAAATCATTATTCAATCTGGTTTGTTTTATCAGGCAATTCCAGGGCCACACGGACGGGGCCAGCTGTATTGACATTTCTAACGATGGCACCAAGCTCTGGACGGGCGGCTTGGACAACACGGTCCGGTCCTGGGACCTGCGCGAGGGGCGGCAGCTGCAGCAGCACGACTTCACCTCCCAGGTGTGCGCTCGTCCCTCCCTGGGACCCACACGGTGCTCGGTGTGTGGCGCCCTCCCCCGCCCTCGCCCCCAGGAGAGAGGGAGCTAGACAAACAGACCAGATTTTCATCTGAGATACACACACACACATACCCCCCAGATCACCCGGAAACACTTAGACTGGCTTTTAAAATGCTGTAGGTTAAGACTTGTTAGTTGTTTTATCGGTGAATCCATTGCAGGAATTTGTGCCGTGAAGAACGTACAGGGTCTGATGTGTTGTCCATCTTCTCACCATCTGATGTCGGGGTGAGAGATGATTTGATTCTCATATAAATAGACCTTTAAAAATATGCAGGGATGTCACAAGGAGTAGAGAAAAATAACAGAAGCTCTACAAGTTAATTCATTTCACTTACATCAGGGAGCTTAAAAAATACAGTGGTATCTCAGTGGATGCCTGTTTTATTAGTCATCCCTTAGAAATTGGAGTCATGGCTGACTAGATTTATGGAGTTTTGAAATGATAGGAAAATGGCAACTTTGATTGTGCATTGTGGAGATTATTTAGATGTCAAGTGTCTGAATCTAGGCCTGTTTGGGGAAAGACAGTGCATGCCATGTTAAGTGTTTTCTGATGGTGGAATTGTTTTATTTTGTCATGACTTATTTACTTTTTTTTTTTTTGGTAATAAAAATAATTTGACTCAGAAAAATAGGACAGAAATGGAAAGCAACTATACATTCAACTAAATTTCATGTCCCTGTCAAAATTTTGTTGAGTTCCTTATAGTCTTCGCTCTTCCTTTCCAGCCCTCTTTCCATTGTGGTTAGGATTCTATTTTCGGTCTGCCTTTTTTATATTAAAAAAAAAAACTTCTTATGAAAAATTTCAAATATATATGAGAACAGAGAATGTTCAAGCATATATGAAAGCACAGAGAATTATATGATAAACTCCATATGCCCATCACCCAACTTCAGTTCCTAACACATAATCCTTCTCATCTGTCATCCCTGCCCCCAAACACTGGATTATGTTTATTAAAGTAAATCCCAGATATTGTATCATTTCATCCATAAGTATTTCAGTTAGTATCTATAAAAGACAGGCTTTCAAGAACCCACGTGCAATACAGGAGACGTGGAGTTCGATCCCTGGGTCATTAAGATCCCCTGGAGGAGGAAATGGCAACCCACTCCAATATTCTTCTCTGAAAAATCCCATGAATAGAGAAACCTGGAGGGCTATTGTCCATGGGGTCGCAAGAGTTGGTTATGACTTAGTGACTAAACCATCACCACTAACTGTAAAAGACAATCTTTTTAAACAACACACATGAATACCTTTATTAGTTCCTGAGAATTTATTTCTTGATTTTATCACCCATGGAATAAGTGTTGTTTTTCTTTCTCTCAGTTTGTTTCTTAAAGGTCTTTAACACTTGACTTATCTGAGTTGGGTTGCTTGTCCTTTAGACTTTGCCACAGCCTGCACTTTACTTATTACGTCCTCCTGTTCTTGCTAGTTTTCCCTTTTGTTGTCTGTTCACTTCCCAGGTCTATATGGGCAAACTACTCAGTGAGCCTCTCTGCTTCTTGTAGATATTCTCCCTTGGGTATTGCCCAACTGGAGAGTGGCTGGCCGTGGGCATGGAGAGCAGCAACGTGGAAGTCCTCCACGTGAACAAACCTGACAAGTACCAGCTGCATCTCCATGAGAGCTGTGTGCTGTCCCTAAAATTCGCTTATTGTGGTGAGTTCAGCTGAAAGGAAACCGGAGGACACCGGTGGCCAAAATGGAAAATACTTCTAAAAACTACAGTGGAGATCATATCTGGAAAAAATGTTGTTCTCTGAGCAGCTGGATGCAATCATTCTATTGTCTTAAAATTGTCTCTCAGAGCATAGTGATGTCTGTTTCGGTCTGTTTCCCTAATTTGAGAAAAGTCAGCAGGCGATAAAATTGCCTAATACAAGGTTTTGATGCACGTTTATTTTTAGTGACGAGAATCAGAAGTGTGGGTGGAGGGCAGTTAGGTACCCCTCTGAGGGGGATGAGTGGGCATTTGTAGGAGAATGGGGCAGGAGCAGAAGAGGTCGTTGTGGACTGACCAGGATGAGGAGCCCATGGTCAGAGAAGGGAGCATTTCGGGGCACCCAGACCATTACACTCTGCAGTGAGGAAAATGAGGAGAGAAGTTCATGGGGAATACTTATTCGTGAGATGAAGGATGGATTAATAGCTGTCACATTACTGACCACATTCTATGTGCCATATATCCTGTCTGCCATTTAACTTAGATTCCTCATTCAATCCTTTCTAGTCCCATTTATCATAAGGAGACTAACAGAAAACAACTTCATTCATTGACAGAGGACCCACTGTGTGCTGGGTGTGAAGCTACTTGTCATGTATCCAGTGGCTCATGGGACTGACATGGTCCCTGCCACCACTTTGATTAAACCCAAGATTACAGATGGCTCACAATGGAGCCCATATTTAAAACCTGCCTTCTCTACTTATGTCACACCCTTGGGCATGATAGCTTATAATTAAACAGTGCTCTGAGTTTGATTAAGTTCAGGTAGCTAATATATACCAGGAATTTTGATCTTATTACCTGTTCCTTTGCTAATTCTAGGTAAATGGTTTGTGAGTACTGGAAAAGATAACCTCCTCAATGCTTGGAGGACCCCCTATGGAGCTAGTATATTCCAGGTAAGTTAGTGCTCCTCACCTAGAATGGCAACAGTTGGACTACAGTGTTCCTGATGATGCTGGAAGTGAAGGTGCCTTGGAGGGACGGGGCCTGGAGCATCTCTCTTCCACACCAAACACACGTCCATTGTTTTCTCTTCCAGTCCAAAGAGTCCTCATCTGTGCTCAGCTGTGACATCTCTGTGGATGACAAATACATTGTCACTGGCTCAGGGGACAAGAAGGCTACAGTCTATGAAGTCATCTACTGAAAACATTATGTGGTTTAAAGTTTATAGTTGAATTGGGCCAAAATGTTTTGAATTTGTAGAAATAGAAAAGTCTTAACTTTAAAAACACGAAAACCTGTTTCCAAACCTTGACACAAAACTACTTTGCGTCTACAAAGAGGAGGCAACAAGCACATCAAGAGAAGGTCACCTATCTACCTAGACCAAATGGAGCACCGAGGCAACGTGGACAGAGGGGTGAGGGTTGCAGGCTCCAGGAACGGAGCCTGCCAGCCCAGGCAGAGTTCGTCCTTTTCTTTCTGTGAGGTCTGCCGAGATTACCTTTCTGTTCCTTGTGGTTTCCCTCCTATCTGTCCTTGGTAGATCAGTGGTGTCTCCAATGAACTTGTTTCCTGGTTTTGCATCTTGTGAAATGTTTTTTTTGTATTTTTGTTGAAGGTTAAACATTTGTATAAATTGTAAATATATTTGGTTTATTACAGTAAAGGCTTTAGTACCAATAAGTGGTTTTTCCTTCTCCTCCGTTATTGTTTTTAATCATTGGTGTGGGTTCTGTAAGCAAAGTTCAGAAATTTGTAGAGGAAGTTTTAAAATGTGCTTCTCATTTTATAAATATATTTGGTCACAGACTCCTGGTGCACTAGGACCTAATTACCTCTTCTGAGTTAATCAGGAAGTCAAGAGGAAGAATAATAAGTAACCAAAGGTTTATTAATGATGATTTTATTTGGGAAGCTAACATAACATGACTTAAGCCAAGATTCATTCTTTTGTTTGGATACTCTTGTGATTCGAGGTTGTCAATTAAAGCTTTACTTTTTCTTGGAGATTCACTGGGAGACAGAATACTCTTTTTTACTAGGAAAGCTTGGCGCTTTCAAATCTATAGTCTCCCTTTACAGGCTTTACATTTCAAGAAATGGAGGTGACTTGGGTTTAGTGCTAAGACATGATATCCACAAAGTGTGGAGTTCATTAAACTGTAGAAGAAAGGTGCCTGCTGGTTTTATCTCATTAATACTTATTTGATCTATTATATTAATTGACTTAAGCCAACCACACCCAGCACTTTGCTCCATCCTTCTCATTAAGGCTTTCCCTACAGCTGCAGCCCTTGCTGCCTGTCATTAGTCTGGTCTTTATCTTCGTGGACAAGCTTCTGCTAATTTGATTAGATGGAACCTGTAACCCTGGGCTTTTAATAAGTTGCCATGCATGATTCCTCCTGAAAAGGCCACATGGCTCATTCTTTATATACCTATTATTTACTGCTGTATTTTCAAAAATCATGGTTAATAATTTCAAGCCAGGTTTTCTGGCTGTTTAAAAATAGCACCTAAGGAATTTTGTAATGTCCTTGTTTTCTTAGGATCCAGCAAGTTGTTGGCAGTTTGTCTTAATATTTTTTATTTGTTATCCAGACCATCTTGGTTTTATACACTTAACAACATTATTTTGTTTACTTTTTGTCAAAATAATGTTTATGTACAGTTTGTTAAATATTTTCTCTTCTCATTAAGTGGATGGCAAAGGCCTAATTACTGAAGCTGATTTCTCTCTCATCCCTTCCCTGTATAATGAAGTAGGTTTTTATACTACAGACTCTGATGCGTTCATAACATACTGTTTACCTTTTCTGGTCTCTCTCCTTCCTGCCTCACCTTCCCTGTTTTCTGTAATAGTAGAGTAGAGGTTAAGTTGCTATAACAGCACCCAACAACGTTTGTGTCTTACCCACGTGTGACCCAGAGACCCAGGCCATTGGTGCAGCTCTGGGCATCCACAGTTACTCCCATGGTCTCTAGTCCCAGCCTCCAGAGGGACTGGAGTCCTCCTTCCCAGAAGGAAAGAATGGGAGTCCAGGGGAAGGGTGTCCTCCCAGGCAGATGACTAGGAGTTTCTCCATCATTTCCGTTACCAGTCCATTGGTGGAGACCTAGACATGGGGGAGTCTGGGGGTTGTGGTCTCTTCCTGTGCAGTGGGTACCTATGGAGAAGGGAGAATATATTTGGAGGGATTCTGGGTTATAGTCCCATTTTCTGTTAGTGCATTTTTTCCCTTCATGCTTTATGGTTTCCCAAGCTCCCAATATTCTTTCTCTCATGGGATTTTCTGAGGGTCTAGATCTTTATCAGTTCATCAATTATCTTCAATTTGATGAAACCACTTCCATTTGCTTTTGGTTGAGACTCTAGTCTGGTCCCAGAAGAGGTGTTCTGTAGAGCTCATCACTCTGTTCAAGGCTTGGAATCTTGGGGGACTGCCCAGTTGATTGTTTCTCCACTCGCAAAATGAGAATGATAAAATAGTCATGCCTACATCTCAGGGTCTTGAAGATCAGAATCTGGTGTGTGAAGCATGACTGGGAGCACCATCTATGAGTGGGATATTTCCTCCTCAACCGTAAAGTTAGGAGATCCAACCCCTTTTCTCCAGGAAATTGGAATCATGTGATTGTTGAAATCTGGGTAAGCCAAATGTTTATGTACCTCTTGCTTTGAAAAATGGATTGTAAATTAGGATTCAACAGATTCACATCCATCTAGAGAGCCATGCAAGGCAGGTTTGCATATAAAAATATCAAGAGATGATTGTCATTATCCCTATAGAATTAACCAAGGTTCAGGGAAGCTGTGTCCTCCCAACCTCATGGGAGATAGAACCAAATTCAGGCTTATTCTTTTGAGCTTCATAAAGTGACCTGTGATTTTTCCAAGCTCTCTAGATTTTCTTTTCATTTCTTTTGAAATATTTACAACTTGCACATTTCTCTGGTGTATATAGGTGTATGAAAGTGAAAGTGTTAGTCACTCACTCGTGTCTGACTCCTTGCAACCCCATGGACTGTAGCCCACCAGGCTGCTCTGTCTATGAAATTCTCCAGGCAAGAATACTGGAGTGAGTAGCCATTTCCTTCTCCAGGGGATCTTCCTGACCAAGGGATCAAACCCAGGTCTCCCACACTGCAGGCAGATTCTTTACTGTCTGAGCCACCAGGATTTATGACTGAATTTAAGCAAATGATTGTTTTTCCTATTCTTTTTAATCGGTTTTATTTACTATTTATTTAATCTTTTTTTTCTATCACTCACAGTCTTAACCTTGAATATAGGTTTCTGTCATATTTACTTTCCTGTCATTGAAGTTTGCTGGATAATAACTGAAGGCCTAGTAAGATTGGTTTTGTAATACCTTTTTCATTACCAGATGTTTCTAGTACTACTTATTTCATAATAACAAAATATTTCATCAATATGATAATTAAAATTTTTAAAGTTTCTGTTATTTGACAGATAATAGGGAACTGTTTATAAATTATAAAAATCCTCGCAGTGGCCTGAGAGATGGGACTTTCTTTTTTTCTTTGCTGCATGGCATGTGGAACTTCCCTGGCCAGGGATCAAAAGCATGACCCCTGCATTGGAAGCATGGAGTCTTAGCCACTGGATCACCAGGGAAGTCCTGAGAGATTTTTCCATCTTTGAAGATTCTTTGAAGATTTCATGACTGGTAAGTAGCAGCTGGCTGCAAAGCATTCATACAGGGATTTTAAAAATTGCACTTTTGCTAATGGCAGAATGAGGTAGTGATTTCCCAAAAGTTTTCCAGCAAATCACACAGAGGGGATCAAATTCTTGATTTCAGCATGCTGTTTGATTCCATCAAGGGACTGTTGCCTCTGCCATCAGCTTGAGCATGAGGAAGGATACTTCATACTTTCCACTGCTGTAGATCATGGCTTGTTTGTTTCTCAAGGATGTCTTCTCTTTACTCTTCCTTTGGCAGTGAAATCATCAAATCACCGGTTTCAGGCTTCCCTGAACAAGGTGAAGCTTGTGTGAGGTGCATTTTCTGCCCCAGCAAACTTACTCTCCAGATAGCCAAGGCTTCTCTGGCTATATAGTTGTCCTAGTACTTAAACAGTTATATGGTTTGGTGTTAGTTGGATTCCTGTTTTTAGAGACATTGTTTTCAAACCTTAGTCTGCATCAGAATCACCAGAGGACTAGTTAAAATTCAGATTTCTGGGCCCCAGTCTCAGAGTTTTTGATTCACTAGGCCAGGGTGGGACTTGAGAATCTGCATTTTTCACAAGTTCTAGTTGATCCTGAGGCTGCTGATCTGGAGACCACGCTTTGAGCACAGCTAATCTAAAATAATTACACATAACTGACAGAATGTGGTCCACTGGAGAAGGGAATGGCAAACCACTTCAGTATTCTTGCCTTGAGAATCCCGTGAACCGTATGAAAAGGCAAAATGATAGGATACTGAAAGAGGAACTCCCCAGGTCGGTAGGTGCCCAATATGCTACTGGAGATCAGTGGAGAAATAAGTCCAGAAAGAATGAAGGGAGGGAGCCAAAGCGAAAACAATACCCAGTTGTGCATGTGACTGGTGATAGAATCAAGGTCTGATGCTATAAAGCAATATTGCATAGGAACCTGGAATGTCAGGTCCATGAATCAAGGCAAATTGGAAGTGGTCAAACAGGAGATGGCAAGAGTGAACGTTGACATTCTAGGAATCAGTGAACTAAAATGGACTAGAATGGGTGAATTTAACTCAGATGACCATTATATCTACTACTCTGGGCAGGAATCTCTTATAAGAAATGGAGTAGCCATCATGGTCAACAACAGAGTCTGAAATGCAGTACTTGGATGCAATCTCAAAAATGACAGAATGATCTCTGTTCGTTTCCAAGGCAAACCATTCAGTATCATGGTAATCCAAGCCTATGCCCCAACCAGTAACGCTGAAGAAGCTGAAGTTGAACGGTTCTATGAAGACCTACAAGACCTTTTAGAACTAACACCCAAAAAAGATGTCCTTTTCATTATAGGGAACTGGAATGCAAAAGTAGGAGGTCAAGAAACACCTGGAGTAACAGGCAAATTTGGCCTTGAAATACATAATGAAGCAGGGCAAAGGCTAATAGAGTTCTGCCAAGAAAATGCACTGGTCATAGCAAACACCCTCTTCCAACAACACAAGAGAAGACTCTGCACATGGACATCACCAGATGGTCAACACCGAAATCAGATTGATTATATTCTATGCAGCCAAAGATGGAGAAGCTCTATAGAGTCAGCAAAAACAAGACTGAGAGCTGACTGTGGCTCAGATCATGAACTCCTTATTACCAAATTCAGACTTAAATTGAAGAAACTAAGGAAAACCACTAGATCATTCAGGTATGACCTAAATCAAATCCCTAATGATTATACAATGGAAGTGAGAAAGAGATTTAAGGGACTAGATCTGATAGATAGAGTGCCTGATGAACTATGGACGGAGGTTC
>SJYT01033000.1:0-44946 GCA_006410635.1 Cephalophus harveyi
TGTTTTTCTAGAACTCTCTTGCTTTTTCCATGATCCAGCGGATGTTGGCAATTTGATCTCTGGTTCCTCTGCCTTTTCTAAAACCAGCTTGAACATCAGGGAGTTCACGGTTCACGTATTGCTGAAGCCTGGCTTGGGGAATTTTGAGCATTACTTTACTAGTGTGTGAGATGAGTGCAATTGTGCGTGCGGTAGTTTGAGCATTCTTTGGCATTGCCTTTCTTTGGGATTGGAATGAAAACTGACCTTTTCCAGGCCTGGAAAAGGCCTGTGGCCACTGCTGAGTTTTCCACATTTGCTGGCATATTGAGTGCACCACTTTCACAGCATCATCTTTCAGGATTTGAAATAGTTCAACTGGAATTCCATCACCTCCACTAGCTTGGTTCAAAGTGATGCTTTCTAAGGCCCACTTGATTTCACATTCCAGGATGTCTGGCTCTAGGTGAGTGATCATACCATCGTGATTATCTGTGAAGAAAGCTGAGTGCCAAAAAATTGATGCTTTTGAACTGTAGTGTTGGAAAAGACTCTTGAGAGTCCCTTGGACTGCAAGGAGATCCAACCAGTCCATTCTGAAGGAGATCAACCCTGGGATTTCTTTGGAAGGAATAATGCTAAAGCTGAAACTCCAGTACTTTGGCCACCTCATGCGAAGAGTTGACTCATTGGAAAAGACTCTGATGCTGGGAGGGATTGGGGGCAGAAGAAGAAGGGGACGACCGAGGATGAGATGGCTGGATGGCATCATGGACTCGATGGACATGAGTCTGAGTGAACTCCAGGAGTTGGTGATGGACAGGGAGGCCTGGTGCGCTATAATTCATGGGGCTGCAAAGAGTCGGACACGACTGAGCGACTGAACTGAACTGAACTGAAGAGCAGAAGCATTTACCATTATCTGTGATAAAGTTATCTACAACAAAACAACTTATTTTCACTCTAACCATTTCTTCCTCATGAAGCTCCTAATTCTTATAATTTTTTTTTCTCACCTGATTATCTTTAGTTTCTCAGTCCCACAGCTTTCCCTTCTAAGCTCTGCTCTGTATTGCTGGGGCTGGAAACCTACAAACTACATTTCCCAGACAGCCTAACCAATTGGCTTCGTCTTCCTGTTCTGCCAGGGGGAGGAAATGTTTGAAGATTAGAAAGTTGGAGAAAAATAGAAGCAGTGTTTTTTACTTTTTGTTTTCTTCTGCATCTGATTTTAAGAGCACAGCAGTTGATAAGAGTTTCTGGTGGTATGGGACAGTGGGTGCAGAGGAACTATACATCTTCTAGAGCTCCAGATTGAGCAGCCCTTCATGCATGGTTCTGGTTACACTGAGGCAGCACCCACTGGCACTTTCAGCACCAGAAGCTTCCTCCTTTTCCATTAGTTCCAGTGTGAAAAACTTGAGATCACACATGACCATTCTCCCTCTGTTACAGCTATCAGTTCAGTCCAGTTGCTCAGCCGTGTCCGAATCTGCAACTGTATGGACTGTAGCATTCCAGGCTTCCCTGTCCATCATCAAATCCTGGAACTTTCTCAGACTCATGTCCATCAAGTCAGTGGTACCATCCAACCATCTCATCCTCTGTTGTCCCCTTCTCCTCCTGCCTTCTATCTTTCCCAGCATCAGGGTCTCATCCAAGGAGTCAGTTCTTCCCATCAGGTGGCCAAAGTAGTGGAGCTTCAGCTTCAGCATCAGTCCTTCCAATGAATTTCCCTGTCCATCATCAAATCCTGGAACTTTCTCAGACTCATGTCCATCAAGTCAGTGGTACCACCCAACCATCTCATCCTCTGTTGTCCCCTTCTCCTCCTGCCTTCTATCTTTCCCAGCATCAGAGTCTCATCCAAGGAGTCAGTTCTTCCCATCAGGTGGCCAAAGTAGTGGAGCTTCAGCTTCAGCATCAGTCCTTCCAATGAATATTCAGGATTGATTTCCTTTAGGATGGACTGGTTTGATCTCCTTGCAGTCTAAGGGACTCTCAAGAGTCTTCTCCAGGCCCACAGTTCAAAAGCATCAGTTCTTTGGTGCTTCACTTTCTTTATAGTCCAACTCTCACATCCATACATGACTACTGGAAAAACCACAGCTTTGACTAGATGGACCTTTGTTGGCAAATTAATGTCTCTGCTTCTTAATATGCTGTCTAGGTTGGTCATAGCTTTTCTTCCAAGGAGCAAATGTTTTTTAATTAATCCTCTCTGTTCTATTCTTATTTACTCTACCCTGGCCCACTTATCACTCCCCACTTATTTTATGGACTGCCGCAACATTCCCCTACACGTAAAACTGGGAGAGACCATCATTTAAATTTCAGTTTTTCTGCTTAGTTATTAATGTCTCTGCTTCTTAATATGCTGTCTAGGTTGGTCATAGCTTTTCTTCCAAGGAGCAAATGTTTTTTAGTTAATCCTCTCTGTTCTATTCTTATTTACTCTACCCTGGCCCACTTATCACTCCCCACTTTTTTTATGGACTGCCGCAACATTCCCCTACACGTAAAACTGGGAGAGACCATCATTTAAATTTCAGTTTTTCTGCTTAGTTGCTGTGTAGTCTTGGACGAGTTATTTAATTTCTTCAAGACTCAGGTACCTCAGCTGTATTAATAGTAAACAAAAACTGCCAACAGTTATTGAGAACCTACAATGTACTTGGGGCACTGTTCAGTTCAGTTCAGTTCAGTCGCTCAGTCGTGTCCGACTCTTTGCAACCCCATGAATCACAGCACACCAGGCCTCCCTGTCCATCACCAACTCCCGGAGTCCACTCAGACTCATGTCCATCGAGTCTGTGATGCCATCCAGCCATCTCATCCTCGGTCGTCCCCTTCTCCTCCTGCCCCCAATCCCTCCCAGCATCAGAGTCTTTTCCAATGAGTCAACTCTTCTCATGAGGTGGCCAAAGTACTGGAGTTTCAGCTTTAGCATCACTACTTCCAAAGAAATAGCAGGGTTGATCTCCTTCAGAATAGACTGGTTGGATCTCCTTGCAGTCCAAGGGACTCTCAGCACTCTCTATTTTAATACTTATATGATCCCATGCTGCGCTGCTGCTGCTAAGTCACTTCAGTCGTGTCCGACACTGTGCGATCCCATAGAGGGCAGCCCCAGGCTCTGCCGTCCCTGGGATTCTCCAGGTAAGAACACTGGAGTGGGTTGCCATTTCCTTCTCCAATGCATGAAAGTGAAAAGTGAAAGTGAAGTAACTGAGTCGTGTCCAACTCTCAACGACCCCGTGGACTGCAGCCCACCAGGCTCCTCCATCCATGGGATTTTCCAGGCAAGAGTACTGGAGTGGGGTGCCATGAGGTGTGTGCTATCAGTCTTTCATTTTTATGCTAAAAAAAACTTGAACTTAAACAGAATTAAAGAATTTGCTTAAGACGTCACTGCTGACAAAGGGAAGAATTAGGAGTTGTACCCAAGTATCTCTGACTTAAAAGACTGTGCTCTTATGCTTATTTAAGTGCAGATCATAATACAGATATTGGAAGGTTGTTGCAGTGGTGAAATGAGATGTGTAAATCATGTAGAGGACCAATATATAATAAGTATGAAATAAAGGATTTTATATCATAAAAACACTATAGTATTCTTTATATCTTACATTCATATCTTCTATAGTATTCTTTCTATCTTATTAAATGTGTACATCAATAGCCTGCATTGGTCATCTTAACCCAAATGATTGGATATTTATCCCCCATAGAAACTTGTATAAAAGTTAACAGGAAAACAGGTTTTGTCTTACAGTTATTTCTGCTGGAACATACAATTTTTTTTTTTTTGGTAGATAAACTCTCACTGGCATTAAAGAACCCTTACATTTCCTCATGTATTAATTTGTTCATACTTGAATATATCCTTTGCTTTTTGTGTAGGCATAGTCTTAGCTGACACTTAATAAAACTTACTTAAACTTGAATCTTTAATATTTTTTACATTAGAAGAACAATAAAGGTAAGTGGTAAAGCCAATTTTCAGGAAGGAGGAGATGGCCCGGGACGTCAGGAGCAGTCCAATTAGAGAGTAATGGGGGGAAATCCTAAAGACAGATCCCATGCAAGCCTAGAGTTAGAACACAGATCCAGTGAATTCTGTTTCAAAATGCAGTATAATTTTTCAGATAGTTTAGCTATGTCCTTTACTGAACTACTGGATTTATTCATTTCAATAAGAATGCCTTATACCCAGAAGTCAAAAATTAGCAACTAGCAATTCAAGTAAAACTTCTTGGTATCTTCTGTTATCAGTTCTTAAAATTTCTGAAGCATCACCTCATATTCAAAGGATTCTATCTGTTTTTAAAGCAACCTGTCTCTCTTTTTCTATCATCAAAGGATAATTAGAATTAGCTACTCGGAAGTCTCATGGTATAACAAAAAGAGGAGTGAATGGGGGTCAGGAAACCTTCTGGTAGGTGACTCTGATGCCAAACATCTTTGTGAACTTTCTGAGCCTTCATTCTCTCCTTTGTACAATGAGACCCGCAGTTCCATCCTGTGCATAAATTTTATGATTCTAATTAAGAATGATTTTCCATTCTGATTCATAGCAATGAACTGAAGCACACCCAAAATGTGAATTTGGCTGCATTCCAAAATTCTGCCTCTGAGAACTCTAATCTTAACAATTTCACAGAACATTCAGTTGACCAAATACTCTGAGCAACCACTCTGTGTGCAATTGCTTAATGTTCTGGAGGATGTAGGACCCAGTACCAATCCCCAGGGAGCTTATTGTCAAATTGGTGAAGCAACATCAAAAAGAAGATGCAATTACAAGGTGAAATGGAAGTGAACCTTTTTTTTTTAAGTACTAAGCAGATATTGTCAGGGACAATCACTGACAAAGAAGGCATGGACCATTTGAGGGAGAGTTTAAAGGCAAGTCTGACTAAACTGGAATATGTGCAGAAGAGTAAGAAGATGAGCAGAAAATAGTTCAGACAGAGAATGAAAACCCGTAAATGCCCATATAAGGAAATTTGACTTCATTCCCATATGGTAGGGAATCATAATTAGGTTTTAAACAAGAAAATGATAACTTCTAAAGAAACGTGAAGGCTGCCAAAATTATGTTATTTGTTAGGACATTCAGATATTTCATACATCTGAAAGAACTGCTAAGCCTTCAGAATTTGGTCTTTATCTCATTGAAATTGGATGAGTTAGATGGGTTTTCATAAGTCATAAGAGGTTATCTCAAACATACAAGTCACACTTAGATATTCCTCACACAAGATATTCCTCACACAAGATATTCCTTTAAGTGTCTTTTGCTTTAATTTAGATACCTTCAACTTAAAGTGAATAAAGACCAAAAGTGGTAGCTAATGATAAAGTAAAAGCATCAGGAATTCCAGCCTCTAGAACTTTTTCTTATTTATTTTTTCAACTAGATAGTATTTCACAAGGGCCTCTTGAGCCTTTACACTCTTCTCACACCTTATACACATGTAGTTTAGTCATTTCTGCAGTTTTATAGTGAATTTAAAACTCTGTCTTCATCCCAAGAATGCAACTGATTACATTTTAGGGGATGACCACGCCAATCACTTGGGCAGCGGGTGGGTATTTCTGTTTGATCGAGAAAGAAACCTTCCAGGATTCACCATCAAGAGCCAGAGAGAGAAGAAATTTCTATCTATTAGCATGAAACTTTGTTGTTTTCTCTACTGAATTAACTCCAATCATTTTCAAGAAAGAACATTTCAATACATTTTTCTGACAGGTAGGAAATTAACTACATACCAGAAGCTATTGAATTCAACTTTAACAGTATCAATAAACATTTCTGATTAAATTATGAAATTGATTTTATAATTTTGACCATTATGTTTTTACATCAATATCATCATATGACAGTAAATGTAGTTACCGCTTCCTTATTGATCTCAGACATGGCACTCTAAAGTACTCATTTGACTATATTACAAAATCAAACTTGATTTCCTGTAGTACTGCAGTAACTTCAGGTCATAATCTAGTCTGAAGAATCAAAACAGATGAATTATTCAGTTATTAAAAGACATATTTTTCCTTGGAGGAAGAGGAACACTTTGGCCAGATCATCGCTAATGGTTGTGTTATAGGATATTTCTCCATGTGGGATTACTCTGTGTGGGTCTCACATAAATATACTATCACCTCCCACTTGTGTTATCAATCATGTTTCTGGTGAATAACATAAACACTACTTGAAGAGAAAGAAATGTTTATTCTTTCTACACAGAAATTCAACAAAAACGCAGGGTTTTCATGACTTTAAAACCCAATGTCTTGGTCTCCCCAACTCATCTCATCAAAATAATATTAATACATTGAGACATTGCATTTCCCAAGAGAATTACATATGTGTCTTTCACTGGATACATTTTTTAAGGCAACCAAAAATGATGCACCAAGCATCAGACAGAATTAATACAAAACTATGCGAGATCATGCTAGAAGTCCATCCCTGGGTAAGCCCACATAAAGACATTCCATGCTTGTCAAAGCTTTTCCCCAAAAGAATTCATTTTCAAATTGTAGAATGTAGGGATCTGAGAGACCTCTCAATTTTCCCCGTCAGCTCCTCCATTAGGTAGATGAGGAGAGAAAGGTGTAGAGTTATGAAGATAGTCATTCAGGGAGAATAGCTGTTTCCTGATCGACAAGGACTAGAGCCAAGTATCTTGTCTCTCAGCCTAAATCCTTTTTTTTATATCAGGCGCACCCTGACTGTAACTTTTGAAGTAGCCCATGAGGTAAGTCAAAATATCAAACCAAGGTAAATTATATCTGCCCTGGAACCAAACGAATCAGTCCATACTAGAGAAGTTCTAAGGTTGAACTCTTGGAGTGATATTTATTTAATCCACTTCTTACTTCTATGGAAATAGGAATCCTGTGAAAGGTCTACTAGAAATAAAGAAGAATATCTTTCATGCATTTCACAAAGGACCAAAGTATAAATTCACAGTGGCTCAACCTGCCAAAAAAGATATATGAGCTTTTCTATAAGACTCTGCCAGTTTTGAGTTTGGAAGACCAGATTACAACCACTCCCTCTTTGCTTCTCTTCATCCTTGAATTAGCATTTGTAAATGCGTTCTCCTTGAAAGGGTTTCTGTTATATGGCCAACATTTAAAATCAATGGGCATTTGTATTTATCAAATGAATAAATATAATAATTTATACATCAAATAATAGATTTTCAATACAGAGAACTCCAAAATATTCAAGTTGGAAGTAATTGTAAAGTTCAATTCATCCAGTCTTCACTAAAGCAGAAATGCCCTGTTCACCATCCCAGAATATGCCCAACTGATTTTTCTCAACAGCATTGAAGTCAGAGGACCTGCTGTTTTTCAGATAGGTCATTCCATTCATGAATAACAGTGACCATTGGAAGTTTTTTTCTTATAAAACACTAAAATTTATTTACTGACTGATTGATTTAATGCTTGGCAGAAGGAGGCATTATTAAAGCTGTCACTTTAATAAAAGTGAGTCTAGCCCTAGATATTAGTCTCCTATGTTAAGAATATTTTCCTGGTTTAATTTGTGGAGGATAAGCAAATCTCTGAAAAGGAAGATATTTCCATAAAGCTTGGAGGAGATAATACAACAGAAATCTAATACTTTTATTTTACTGACCCAGATGTTGGATTTCTACAGAGCAGGAGACGTGAAAAGCACATGACCTGTTGCTCTAAACTCATTAAAATGAGCACCACTCTCACTTGAATGATACCTATTCATTTTTTTTTAATTGGAGTATAATTGCTTTACAGTGTTGTGTTAGTTTCTACTGTACAATAGGGTTAATCAGCCATATGTATACATATATCCCCTCCCTCTTGGACATCCCTCCCATCCCACCCTCTCAGCCTCTCTCTAGGTCATCAGAGAGCATCTTGCTGAACTTTCTGTGCTTCACAGAAGCTTCCACTAGCTCTCTATTTTGCATATGATAGTGTATATATGTCAATCCCAATCTCTCAATTTGTCCCACTCTCCCCTCCTCCTTGTGCCCACATGTCCGTTCTCTATGCCTGTGCATCTCTGTGTATCAATGCATACATGTGGAATCTAGGAAAATGGTACAGATAAACCTATTCTTTGTTTTAACAATGAATGGGTAAGATCTGAGATAGAATGACTGATTCAATAATTTATTTGTTAGGCATCTTCATGGAGTGTCTTCTCTGTGTCCACCTCTCTACAAAACTGTTAAGAATAAACTGAGTATAATCTCTCTTCTCACAAGTCAGTGAGAGAAACAAACAGCAACTAAGGATGCAGAGAGAAGAGCAAAAATAAGTTTCTGTAATCAGAAGGAGAAAGCCTAGTTCCCACCAGGCGTTCCATCCAGGTTTGTTTCTCTTGCTTGAATTACACAACTGGTTGCCTAACAACCAATTCAATTCTGTTCCACTCAAATTCATCTTTTACACTTGTTCATGATAATTTTTCTGAAATACTAACCAGACAATGTTACTCCCTTGCCTTCAAGTAAAAGTTCCATGCCATATATTCCGTGGCATAATATATAGTCATTTATAAGAAGTCCCTACTTTCCTCTACCCACTTCCTTAGTACCAGCCCCACCTCAAGCCTTGTCTTCCAGCTACACTGATCTCTTTGTGGATGTCCAGATACTCAGGGCTCGCTCACCTCTGAGACTTCATCCACATGGTTCTCTTCACTGACAGCTCTTCCTTACTGTCTTTGTACAACAAATTCTTATTGAAGCTTCAGGACTCAACCCAAATGTCTTTTAAGGCAGTCATTCTGAGTCTTCCAATCTGGGTCTGGTATTTTTCTTCTTGGTACAAGAGCACCTTGTGTTTACCTTAACTCTGGATTGTGAGTTATTGAAGGCCTGTAGTGGCTATGATCCATACCACTGGGGTTTCTGATCACCATGTCCAAAGAGAGAGAGAAAGAAAGAGGGGGATGAGAGAGAGATGGAGAAAGGGAAGAAATGAGGAAGGAAGGAAGGAAAGAAATATACTTGTTTCTAGGTTTTTATTAAGCTGTAAATAACAATTTTGTGTAAATAAAATTATTACATAACCCACATCTTCCACAGATTTCAACTATGCTTGAGAATCAATAATTATTTAATTGATAAATATATAATAAATGGAGCTTCCCTGGTAGCTCAGCTGGTAAAGAATCCTCCTGTAATGAGGGAAACCCTGGTTCAATTCCTGGGTCCAGAAGTTCCCCTGGAGAAGGGATAGGCTACCCTCTCCAGTATTCTTGGCTTCCCTCATGGCTCAGATGGGAAGGAATCCACCTGCAATGCAGGCAACCTGGGTCTGATCCCTGGATTGGGAAGACCCCTTGGAGGAGAGCATGACAACCTACTCCAGTCTCCTTGTCTGGAGAATCTCCATGGGCAGATGAGCCTGATGGGTTACAGGGCTATAGTCTATAAGGTCACAAAGAGTCAGACATGACTGAGTGACTAAGCACAGCACATGTAACAGGTGAATGAGGTGGCAAGATGCTGTTAGTGGTGTTGAGTGGCTCAAAGGAGTATTTACAATGTTCACAGATTATATTCCAAGTCCTGTCTACCCAGTCATTCTTTAAGTAACTTAGACCATAAAACTCCAGTTTGACTATCAGCACAGGTTTCTTTGGAACAAAAGTAGCTCTAGTGCTGATGGAGGGAAGATCTGACTCTTCAGATTTGGGTGGCACAACCTCTTTCTTTACTGGTTCCTAAACCAAAATTCATCCAAGGGTACGCAACAGTAGACAGACTTGGACGGAGCCAGATTCTAAATCAGCAACACGGACAGGCAACCTGAAGACGTTTGTCCTTAATGTTGTTCAAAGGAGAAGGTTGGTTCATTCCTATAAAAACATCACTACTATCCCTAAGCCTCAAAGGTTGAGTTCAACTTAGAAAGCAACAGGGCTTTTTCTTTTCCTTCTTTCTTTGCTGTTTTTAAACTTTTGATGCTTTTTAATTTTTAAATATATTTCTCAATTGAACTTCACAGCAATTTTTTCTCTAATAGTAGAACTTTGGTCCAACTTTGCAGATTAAAATAACATTATTTATTACCCATGGAAAGAGGCTAATAAGTCACATGACTTTGGTGACATTGGAAAGCTGTTCTGGAAAATAAGCAAACATTGCTGCTACTGCTAAGTCACTTCAGTCGTGTCCGACTCTGTGTGACCCCATAGACGGCAGCCCACCAGGCTCCCCCATCCCTGGGATTCTCCAGGCAAGAACACTGGAGTGGGTTGCCATTTCCTTCTCCAGTGCATGAAAGTGAAAAGGGAAAGTGAAGTCGCTCAGTCGTGTCCGACTCTTAGCGACCCCATGGACTGCAGCCTACCAGGCTTCTCTGTCCATGGGATTTTCCAGGCAAGAGTACTGGAGTGGGCTGCCATTGCCTTCTCCGAGCAAACATTACTCAACATAAAACTTCCTTAGGCAAACTTATAATATCTAAAATGGAAAATTAGGTACTCATACTGTATAGATTCATCATGACTCTCGGAAGACAAACTATGTAGAGTATGACCTAAACCAGACAATGGCACCCTTTTCTGTAAAGAGTCAGATAGTCTATGTTTTAGGCTTTTCAGGCCGAGTGATCCCCAATTCAGCTACTCAGCTCTGCCATTGTAGGCAGAAATGTAAACAAATGAATATGGCTATGTTTTGATGAAACTCCATTTTGGGGCACTGAAATTTCAAAATCATGTAATTTTTCCATATCACAAAATAGTCTTCATTTAATTTTTTTTTCTCAATCAGTAAAAAACATTCTGAGTTCCCAAGCCATACAAAAACAAGCGACTGACCGGACTGTTGGGCTGTGTTTTTCCATCCCTACTCTAGAATATGTAACAAAGCACCTCTGGGCTATTAGGTAGAAGCCAAGCTATGCTGCTTCCCTCATGGCTCAGCAGGTAAAGAATCTGCCTGCAGTGCAGAAGACACAAGAGATACAGGTTCAATCCCTGGGTCAGGAAGATCCCTTGGAGGAGGAAAATGGCAACCCACTCCAGTATTCTTGCCTGGTTATGAATAGTGTTGGATATATTGACACTGGCATTCAAGGCCTTTCATCATATCTTTCCATGATACTCATGATGTGCTTTCAGTCTTACTGTTCAGCTGCTCTCCCACTCTTCTCTTCCATAAACTCTTTGACTCCTGAAGATGCCCTGCCTCTGTGATTTTGCTGAGGCCAGAAGTGTCTGGCAGCCCAAGCCCAGTTCAAATGCCACAGTACCAAGAACCTTGCCTGGACATGAACCTGAAAGTGACCCTCTTGTCATGTGGCTGTCTTGTACCTCCCAGCTGCGCTCAATATCATTGATGTTTAGGTCTTATCCACTTGTTGATTATCAGCTCCTTGAGGGCAAAGTACAACAGCATGACTTGTCAAATCTTTATATGTATTGCATAGGTGGAGAACTCATACATTTGTTAAATGAGTTAACAAAAATTTTTATCACGCTCCCCCCACAAAAAAAAAAGCTACTATCATCCTCAGTAAAATAAAACATAGATCCTTTAAGATGGACAATGGATGGATGCCCTCCAACAGGGTTAAGTGATCTGGACACTCTATTTGTCCCTTACATTGGAAATTCATCTCTCCCTTGGCTATCAGCTCAATGAATCAACTCTGGGGGGAGAGAAGGAGCATCTGCCTCTTTCACATTCTGTCTCGAGTATGGACACGTCACCTTTTCCTGAATTCCCCATAGCACAGCCAAAATGAGGCAGAAGCATTTAAACAAGAATTTATTAGAGGCTTTAGGATAGCAAAAGGGAAATTTACCTAAAAAGGAACTAGACAATGGGATATTTGAGTTACATCTAGTTTACAGCTCTGCAGCTGAGTTCAGCCACAAGAATGCCTTCGTGTGGCTGATGCCATCTCACTTCTTCACTCCTGGGAGAGCTTGCGAGTGTCCCTGGATTCTCTGAAATTGAGACTCAGGAACCATGACCCCAGAGAGACAAGAGTTTGCTTTGACTCTGGATACAACCTGCCATCAAATACTTTCACGTCTTTTGTTAGAGAAGCTACTTTATCAGAAAAATAAATTCCAGTGTGTCTACCTCCCTTGGTTCATAAATCATCTTGATCTGATACATAACCTCAAATTTAGGGCGAGGGTACATCAAGAAATCAGAATCTGGTACTGGATACAGAAAGAGAAGAACTGTTTGCTGACTCTGTCGAGAGCAGAATAAGGTGGAAGTGGTTCAGACTGCAGAGGAAAGGACTTGGATAGTTGTAACAGAGACTTCTTACTCAAAAGATAGTTGGACCAGAGAAAGGCTGTAAAAAGTCTAGATATAGAAAATGTTCCAAAGGAACTGAGGGCAATCACTCTCAGAGTGTCTCAGTTTATGACAGTTTGGAAGTAGGGACCAAGAGGTCAGGGTGTGGACTAGGGAACATTTAAATTTCTTTTCAGCATTGGGTGTCTTTAAACCATGGATTGTGGAATAGGGTACTTGAAATGAAAATTCAATGTTTAATATAAAATCATGGGCAATTGATATGATTACATTTTCTTTTTTAAATATTAAAAAATTCTATTGAGGTATAGTTGATTTGCAATGTGTTAGTTTCAGATGTACAGCACAGTGATACACACACACACACACACACACACACACTTTCTTTTTTTCAGATTCTTTTCCTTTGTAAGTTACTACAAGACACTGAGTATATTTTCCTGTGCTATACAGTAGGTCCTTGTTGGTTATCCCTGTTCCATACAGTAGTGTGTTGGTCACTCAGTCGTGTCTGACTCTTTGTGACTCCATGGAGCACCAGACCAGGCTCTTCTGTCCATGGAATTCTCCAGGCAAGAATAGAGGAGTGGGTAGCCATTTCCTTCTCCAAGGGATCCTCCCAACCCAGGGATTGCACCTAGGTATCCTGCATTGCAGGCAGATTCTTTACCATCTGTTAATCCCAATCATAACAACTATAAGAAAATACACTGAGTGGTGTTAAGTAGAAACACTAAAAAGATGCTTAAACTTTAGTAACTTGTTTATAATAGTTGAGAGAAAGGTAAAGAGGGAAGGAGAGAGAAAAAAAACCAGGAAAAACTGGTTGACTGGCCATGAGCAAGTCAATTTCTTCTGGGTTTCCTCATCCATAAAATGGGAAATGTTTCCAGGGCTAAGTAAGGATCAAATGAGAGAATAGGTGTGAAAGAGCTTTGACAAGTAGAAGGCACTCTCCCAAATGGAAGGGATTATGATTACCTAAATGCATTACAGACCCAGCAGCATCAGGAAGGCTCAGCCTCTGGCAAACAGCAGTCCAACAGGTGATCTGAGTAAGGCTGAGGTTACATTTTGATTAACCCACATGAAGCCCTGACATCATCTAATGCAATGTGATACACCTAAACGGAGCACCTTCAAGCCAAGTTGGGCCTCTAGTTTCATGTTGTTGTGATTGTGTTTCTCATTAATTTCAGTGACCCTTGCAGTTCCTCATCTAAAGAAGAGGGAGGGCGGATGGTCTGTAAGGAAGCCTGGGACCAAAGATAGAAATTTGGATGTTAAAGCAAAGAGACATTAACTTTCGCAAAAGAGTAAATTTCAAAAACATAAAAATCATTAGGTCAGTTAAACAAGCGGGTCATTGAGACTTGCCAAAGCATTTAATGAAATAGATAAGAACGAGTATGGGGGTGGTTTTGTTGTTTGCTTTGTTCCCCAAGGGAAATACCTGGCAGGGTCCTGCTTCCTTATTAATTAATCCCATGGTTGATATCTTTACTTGGTTTTATATATAAATAAAATAAGGGACCAAATCAAATTCACTTCTCCATATAGAATAAAACCCTTACTAAAAAAGCAAGAGTGGTAGGAAAGTATTCTATGAATGCTGTTTCTGTAAGTCCATCATTACAAATTTTTTAAAAGGGGGAGGGAGACTATTTGCAGAGAAAACACTCACCCAAGACCAAAGCAAGGGAAGATCCCTGGTTTGGCCTGTTTGGTTTGAAAAGTGGCATTCAGTTCAGCATGACTAGCAAGATAACCAGACAAATGATTCATCAGGCTCGTAACTCAGCAGGTGTATTGCTGCATGCCCGCCAAAGAACCATTCACGGCTTGTTTCAAGCTGTGACTTTCTCTGTGTGGCAAGAACAAAAGAGGAAGATCAAGCACTCAGGTTTCCTCCTATGGGTGCATCGCACATCATTCTAGTCCATTATACTCAGAAATATTTATCAAACACTCCTTCTGTACTCTGAAATGACACTGGTGGTGATGGGAATGGGAATGGAGGTGAGGAAGCTGAATAATTGCTTTTATGAAGGGAAACCAGACTATGCACTGCCGGGAAAGCACAAAACTGAATAAATAAGAAAAAAAGTCGCCTATCATCCATAAACAGAGATAACCAGTATCAACATTTGGGGATGTAATTTCATAATTATTCTGAGATGGTTGGATGGCATCACTCACTCGATGGACATGAGTTTGAGCAAGCTCCAGGGGCTGGTGATGGAGTGGGAAGCCTGGCGTGCTGCAGTCCATGGTGTTGCAAAGAGTCGGACACGACTGAGCGACTGAACTGAACTAACTAGTGTGTATGTGACCCTTAAACACACACACACACACACATATGTATAATTGTTAAATCAAATTTTTGTTTTGACTGTATACTTAGTTTTATGTCTCTTTTCATTTAGTAATATATCCCATGTCCTGGTTTGGGGGTTTGTACTATTATAGCTTGCCTTGTAGTTGAATAACTGCTTTCATGAGGGGAAACTAGACTTTTCTAACCTGTTCATACATTTCTGAGTACAGGGGTAGTTTCTGTTTTTCTTCTTCTCCTTTCCTCAACCTCATTTCTATTCCCACCACCACCAGTGTTACTTAGGAGTACAGAAAGAGTACTATTGAAAACTATTTTCTGAGTAGAATGAACTAGAACTACAAGGCAGGGTACAGTAATACAAATCCAAAAGGCAGGACACGGGACACAGCACTAGATAGAAAAAGAAACATAAAACTAGGAATACACTCAAAACAAAAATTTGAGTTAACAATTATAGATGTGTGTGTGTGTGTAAGAGTCACATATGCATTAACAGATACAATAACATACCCAAATACTGGTTATCTCTGCTTATGGGATTATAGGTGATCTTATTTATACAGTTTTGTACTTTAACTTTCCTTGCAGTGAATAGAGTGCACTTTCAAACTCAGGGAAAGAAATTACTAAAAAGCACACACATATACAAACTTCACAGGGGTTAGAGCTACAGAACAGAAACAAGACTATCAGAACACTGTATGATTCTGTTTGGTTTTTTTGCATGTGATTCCCTACAATAATCAGAAAGGAAAACCTCATGAGGAGAGAGGGCTTATTTTCAAGGGCAGTCTTATAGCAGGCTCTATTACACCTGTTATAACAGAATACCATAGATCGAGTGGCTTGTAAACAACAGAAATGTATTTCTTCTGGAGTCTGGGAAGGCCAAGGTCAAGACACCAGCAGACTGTGTGTTCAGAGAGGGGAGCTTCTTAGACAGTCATCTGTTTTCTGTGTCCACACATGGCAGAGGGGACACAGGAGCTCTCGGGTGTCTCTCTTCTGCAATGTTTCAGGTGTACAGAACAGTGATTCAACTACATATATACACATATAATTCTTGTTCAGATTCTTTTCATTTCAATTATGTTATTACAAGATATTAAATACAGCTCCCTTTGCTATATGGTAGGTCCTTATTGTTGCTCTATTTTATGTATAGTAGTGTGTATATATTAATCCAAAACCTAGTTAAGCCCCCCCTTATTCCCATTTGGTAAACATAAATCTGTTTTCTGGGTCTGTGAGTCTATTTCTGTTTTGTAAATAAATTCATTTGCATCATTTTTTAGATCCTGCCTGTAAGTGATCTGATATTTGTCTTTGTCTGACTGACTTCTCTTAGTATAATAATCTCTAGGCCCATCCATGGTGTTGCAAATGGCATCATTTCATTTTTTTTAATGGCTGAGCAATAGCCATATATATATGCATGCTAAGTCACTTTAGTTGTGTCTGACTCTTTGTGAACCTACAGACTATAGCCCACCAGGCTCTTCTGTCCGTGGATTCTCCACATAAGAATACTAGAGTGGGTTGCCATGCCCTCCTCCAGGGGATCTTCCTGACCCAGGGATTGAACCCGGATCTACTGTGGCTCCTGCATTGCAGGTGGACTCTTTACCACTGAGCCGCTGGGAAAGCCCCATATATGTGTGTGTGTGTGTGTGTGTGTGTGTGTGTGTGTGTGTGTGTGTATTTTAAAGGGGACTAACCTCATTCATGAGGGCTCTGCTCTCACGAACTAATCACCTCCCCAGATCTGCATCTCCAAACACCATGACATTAGGGATTAGGTTTCAACATATGCATTCTAAGGGGATTCAAACATTCAGTCTATAGCAAGAGTGAAACGAAAGAGAGGAGGAGCTGGAGCACTGTATCTTAATCCAATTTGAATGGAGAAGAACCTCAAGGGGCAGTAACAGATAAAAGGTGGTAACAGATAAAAAGAGGAAACTAAAGTTATCTAAAGAAGAAAAGCAAAGGGCCTGCACAGGCTGTTCTGGCTTAAGGAGAAGTCTATGTGGTTTCTTAAAAGAACATCACCCATTTAGTCAATATAAACCACCTCCTATGTGCACAGTACCCAGACAGGCTCAGGATAACAAGGCTCATGAATTCTGTCCTGGAGGAGATAGTCTGAGAAGAAGCAAGAAGAAGGGACTGTTGTGGGAGAAAGGGAAGAAAAAGTATTCGTAGCTGGTGAGGAGTAAGGCTCTACAGAGGAGAAAATCAATGTCATGCTGCTCCTTGACCAGGAAAAGGAGATCTGAGCTGCCTGGAACTGCCCACTTTTGCATCAACATATATTTGTTGAGCCACTGAAAACATGAGAGGCAGGAAGGGAAAGCCAGTCTTTGCTCAAGGATAGCTTTTTAATCCCAGAGTAGGACAGGACCTTCTAGCCATCTCACATGAGATGAGTTTGGATGGGTTGTTTCTACCCATGTACTCACAGGGACTCAAACATCTATGGTGGCAAGACACCATCATTTTCTCCAAGAAAGATATGCTAACTGGCAAAATAGATGTTTGTTATACATGTTGCTAAGGATCCAGATAGTTAGAAATGTCCAGTTGACTAGTTTTTCACTTTTCAGCTTACTTTTGGCATGCCTTAGAAACAGCTAAGATGAGATGATTTCTATACAAGTCAAAACAAGTGTACTATCAGCCAAGGGACTTCCTAAGAAAATGCTGTTCCCTATTTAAATAACAGAATCACCCTTGAGAACAAAGATAGACAAAGATAGACACGGCCTTGTCTGAGCCGTTTTGGTTCAGTGCAGTTGGCCAGACTCATGGAAAAAGCTTTCTGTTTGTGATGACTGACTATGGCAAGAGAGGGCTTCTTAGTTTGTGTTCCTTCTGTTAGGCCACTTTTCCTAAACTGTGTGGTCAAATTTTGTGCTTTTCTTTGTAGACACTGCTGCTGTGGAAAATTCTGAAGCATCAAAGAATCCTAGAGCTTCTACAATCAAGGGATAAATCTCAGGACCCTTTTAACATGTGCCCACCTAATATTTGTTTCATTTCAATGCTGCAGAGTTTAGTGAGATTAGAGAGGAGCAGAATGAAGAACAACTCTGCATTGGACTGACCTGCTAGGTCATGGCTGAGGTTGCTTGCCTCCTGACACAAGCAGAGATGCCCAGGCAGGATCTAATGCAACACTGTAACGTTGCTGTAAATTTCATGTCTTATTTCCTTCTCAAATCCAGTCATCACAAAGACTTAAGGTAACCTTGTGTTGCCTTGCTTTCTAAGCCCAATCAGCACAGGGTTGATGGCCATCTACGGAACAGAGAAGTTAAGCAGTCGCAATTTCCAGGAGGCTCAGCACTTCGGATTTTAGGGATGTGGGCTTTAACCATGTCCACCTGATAGTACTGATTTTCATATTCAGTTTTTCTTTTCCTCTGCTTCCTAGTGAGTCCAAATCTCTCAGAGAGAAGAAATGACTTTCAGATCACCCAGGGTGTCAGTGGTGGATAGATGGCAAATTCACATCCATCATCACACTCCAAGACTCAAGGGCTCTTGGGCCAGAATCACTTTTGCTCTCAGACTGTGAACTCTTAAATTTTTATTGAAACATAGCTGATTTACAATATTGTGTTAGTTTCAGGTGTGTAACACACTGATTCAGTTGTAGATAGATAGATACTCCTTTTCAGATTCTTTTCCCTTATCAGTTCAGTTCAGTCACTCAGTCGTGTCCGACTCTTTGCAACCCCATGAATCGCAGCATGCCAGGCCTCCCTGTCCATTACCAACTCCCAGAATTCACCCAAACTCATGTGCATCAAGTCGGTGATGCCATCCAGCCATCTCATCCTCTGTCGTCCCCTTCTCCTCCTGCCCCCAATCCCTCCCAGCATCAGGGTATTTTCCAGTGAGTCAACTCTTCGCATGAGGTGGCCAAAGTATTGGAATTTCAGCCTCAGCATCAGTCCTTCCAATGAACACACAGGACTGGTCTCCTTTAGGATGGACTGGTTGGATCTCCTGGCAGTCCAAGGGACTTTCAAGAGTCTTCTCCAGCACCACAGTTCAAAAGCATCAATTCTTCGGCACTCAGCTTTCTTCACAGTCCAACTCTCACATCCATACATGACCACTGGGAAAATCCATAGCCTTGACAAGACGGACCTTTGTAGGTTCTTATTGGTTATCTGTTTTATATATAGTAATGTATATATATTAATCTCAAACTCCTAATTTATCCCTATACCCCTTCCCCTTAGTAACCATAAATTTGTTTTCTTTGTCTGTGAGTCTCTCTCTATTTTTAAATAAGTTCACTTGTATCTATTTTTTTAGATTCCACATATAAACCATGTTACATGGTATTTGCTTTTGTCCGACTTACTTCATTTAATATGGTAATCTTTAGGTGCATTCACACTGTTGCAAGAGGCATTATTTCATTCTTTTTTATGACTGAATAATACTCCATTGTGAATATATATCCCATCTTATTTATCCATTTATCTATCAGACTATGAAATCTTATTCCAGTATTTCTCCTGCCCCTCTTTGAAAGAAACACTGTGGAATTCAATTTTTATATATTTTGGGTCTTGAGTGGAGATGCATATAAAAATAATATCAGCCCCTCTTGTGTCATGGATGTCCAGATGTGTTCACAGGAAGCCACAGTCATTCAGGTATTTTTATGTTTCTTCCATCCTCCATCCAGTGTCTCTCCCTCTCCATTTGTAAGAGCTCCCTCCGTGCTTGATTCACCTATTATTCTCCATTTCCTTGACTCTTCTGCAAAACCCTGTTACTGAGCCTCCTCAACTCTCTAATGGTTTTTGTCTTCCTTCTCAGCAGTTCTTCTGATTAACCTCTATTCTTCCTTTTTTCCTCTAAAGCCTGCTGTCTGGCTGGCAAGGTAATCTCTGTTTTCCCTTCAAGACTAGCTATCTAGTGATTCTTTGATTTTCATCTTGGAATCCTGGGGTCATTTGACTTTAATAATGGGAGCAACATGGCACGCCCTTTCTCTGCTACTGTCAAAAATGCAAACTCCCTCTGAGCTCACTTGTCTTCTCAGATTTCCCCTCCAGAAATGCTAACCTAGCACCTCATAGAAAGAAAGATTCCTCAAGAAACTAACTCTGAATCCATTTCACCTTAAAGAGTTACTATCTCCCTTTTTAACATATAACCTTTGTTTATAAAATTACTAAACCTTGAGAAGAAACCACTTAGTCTATTCTGCTCGTTTTATAGTTGAGGGAATTCTGGTCTAGATGGCATAGGGACTTGACCAAAGTCACACAGCCAAGACTACTTACTGGCATTCGCATCAAGAACCTGCTCTCCATCCTCTTTCTGTGTGGTCTTCTCACTCTATTGTCCCCTCCCTTAGTCTTGTCAGTTTCTCTTCAATAAAGTCTTGCATCTGTAATATTGACATACCAGTTTTATGCCTCCTAGGACCTTAACACAAAATCAACTAAATTGTGATCGAATTTTTGATTCAGTAATTAGCAGAATAAACCTGACTTCTAGGTCTTTTCCTGACCTCTGAACAATTCCCACCCTTCCCCTCTTTGACTGACTCACCTTCATTTTAGGTAGTAAGTGATGGTGAGCCCCCAAGTGTGTTCTCATGAGATGCTTTAGGCAAGAAGGGCCTTGTGTCAAATATGTTTGCAAATACTCATAGCACATCTGATCTCTGCCTTGGCAATTCAGGATGCATGTCAAAGGCTCTGGGAACGCTGTAATCAGAAATTTTCGTGACACTGTTTAATTTAATATTTATCAAGTCTCTTTGGTTATGGAGTTCTTTTCCTGACAATAACATCTATTGAAATCTTGCAGCATACATTTTAGGGAGAAGTAGTTCTAGACTCTGTATCTCTATTTTCGTCTGGATCCCTGACTTTCTCAAATTCTTGGCATACTTACACTGCCCTACAAAAACATTCCCATTCTATGGACAATCTTTTTAAGTTCTTACCATGTTAAAGTATTAATAGGGGCTCACTATGTCGAGGAAATCACTGAACTTGGAATCTAAAATGGGTTGAATCTCAGTTGAACTGGCTGCATGACTTTGAATGAATAGCTTTACTTTCTGTGAGCATTGTTTCTTTACCTGTAACCCCAGCATCATAATTTCTGCCTTGCTTATATCAATATTGCTTTAAGGATTGGCAGAAATAATGGACAGGAAAGCAAGTCATTCACTCTAAAAAGTGGTATAAACTTTAAAAATTGCTATGATGGTAATAACAATGATGCTGAACCTCTTTCCTTAAATTACAGATTTACATTCGTGTCAAAAGTTCGCAAAGAAGTTTAAAAACTAGTCATATTGGGTTTAATCTATCAACTGGGTTTAGGGAAATACAGCTGAAGAATCAAAAGCAGAAATTTGCAGACTTCCCTGGTGGTCCAGTGGTTAAGAATCCTCCTGCCAATGCAGGGGACATGGGTTCGATCCCTGGTCTGGGAAGATTCCACATGCACAGGGTGACTAAGCCCATGTGATCCAGAACTTATGCTTCGCAATAAGAGAAGCCACCACAATGAGAAGCCCAGGGACCACAGCTAGAGAGTGGCCCCCTCTTGCTTCAGCTGGAGAATGCCCAGTTCAGGGCACCAATTCAGGGCAGCAACAATGACCCAGTGCAGCCAAAAATAAAATGATAAATAAATAAGAATTTTTTAAAAAAGCAGAAATCTGCCAGCCACAAAAGAGAAGAAGGAAAGTGTAAAGCTAGTGGGGAGAAAAGTTAAGGAGGATTTAAAATCATTCTCCAAGGAGGAGGCGGGGTTCTTATACAATTTCAGTAAGAGATTTCTCCTGACCTAGGGGCAAGGGTAGTCAGCCAGGAGCTAGGTTCCTGGTGGAAACATACATGAAAACTTGTTGAAGAAATGAAAGGCTTTGGCTCAAGCAATAGAGACCCGTTTCTCAGTGACCTGAAGGAAGCCAGAAACCCTTGGAGAACATGCAAGAAGGTCTTTTCTCAGACATCCCAGAGATTTATCCTTTTTGCCCTAAAGGAAAAAGGGCAAAGAGGGCCAGACATCAGTAACCGGAGTTCAACAATTCAGAGCTGAACCAGAAAAATACTAGTTTCTCATAGACGAGTTTATTTGAATGCGTCCTTCATGTCTGCCAGGCCGGTGGCCAGAAAAACATCTGTTACACATTTTAATAGGGTCTTCGGAACACATCATGTGACACTATAATCCAAAGGAATGATGCAAATGATAGGGAAATTTAGAGATCACAGCTGGCCACAAACGAAATGTGACATTGGCCCTTTAAGGCTTTGTCCTTCTGACCACTCCAGGTTTCTAATCTTCCTGCCAAGTGGGCTGGAGGCCAAAATATTTTTTAACTTTGCATTTATTTCAGGGTGTTAATCTCATAGGCAACCAACTCCTATTTAATAAACTCAAACTCCCCAGGCCCTCCCCCTCAGGGATGCCTATGTCTGCTCTCCTGAAGGCTCAGCATACATGTGCCTGCCCCTGTCTTTTCCTGCTTGCCGAGGGTGTTGACACAGCAGTGTCAGGGCATCGTGCAGCTGTCATCAGCCCCATGCCACAGATGGTACCTCAATTATGCATCCCCTTCCCAGGGCGCCTGCCTCAGCCACAAGAGCAGTCTACCTGCCCCTGAGTCTTACTTCGGCTCCAGATGCTAGGAGGTGAGGCAGAGTAGCTGAATTCGAGACCAACTTAGGAGTTTTGAGCTCTAATACCGATCACAGAAGGAGTGGGCTTCCCTTGGCCTGTCCTCAGCCCTATTTTTAATCACTAACCAAGAAAGGTAATGAGAAAGTACTTGAATTTCAAAGATTCCCATTTATTACTCTGGCTGACCCTCCACAAAGCATCTCTTTTCCCCTTTGGCAAGAACAGATCACTATTGACACTTTTAGAAGGCCCTGGGCCCCTCTCAATTATTGGCCTAATCTCTGCCTGCTCTGAAAGCAGAATTCTTTCCTAACTAGATTTTTTTTTTTAGAAAGTTAAGAGGCTCTTCTTTGCTTTATTCATTGGAATGACTTGGTGAGCTAATATGTTCTCCTGTCAGTACATTTCATGGGTTCAGCAACATCTGCAGGATGTGGAAAGAGCAGGAACAAACCAGATGTTTCCCAAAAGGTAGCTCCACTAAGCCTTCTTAACATAATTATTGCAATAGCACGTCTGCATTTTATGGTATCTCTTCTATCTTTATACGCTGTGAAGTTTTCCTGTAGAAATCCAAACTCATGGACCCAAGTTCCTTCTAAACAGATTTGCAATCTTAAAAAAAAAAAAAAAAATTGACATATATCCTCCATTAAATCCAAATTTCCTTTATCAAATTTTAGAGGGGAAAAATAGATTAAGGAAATGTAGATATTTATCTCAGCCTTCAACATTTACACGTATTTGGTTAATTACCACTTAATTACACCGTCAAAGGGGAAAATTTTACCCTGGACTGATCAGTGCCCACCCTTCAGGGCCTCACTTCTTCGGAGAGGTAGACCTCTGCTCAGAGCCAACTCCTTCCTCCAAGAAACATTTGTAATGATTACTTGACAAGAAGTGCAGATACGAAATTGCGCAATGGAGAGCCATCACTCACCAGAGTCCTGCTTTCAGCTCTCAAGCTAGAGCAACAGTGCCCCCCAAAGCAAGCAGCAGAAATATCCTGTAAGCCGACACTGGGCTGCCTAAACTTCTATTTTCTGCTTCATAAGCTGAGGAGCTATTTTAAGAGTTGCTGGCCGAAAAGCAGGCTCTATTACAACCAGACGAGCATTCCAACCAAGCTGGGGAGCCTCGGCTGGAAACAGAAAATGTTTCCACCTATTTTAACTCAGACGCCAGGAATTCTCTACGGAGAGGATGGGGGTGGGGAGCAGGAGAGACACAGTAGAAAATCGGAAAACTTCTGAAGTTTGCCAAACTCGAGGGAACAAAGTATAACTAGATTAATGCATAAATCTTATTAACCGAAAGGCAGCTGAATAGAGTCATTTGTCATCAGAGTTTCTCCATCTTTTAACAAATTGCAATATTTTTGAGTCTCACAGTTCTCTGCCAAGTGGAAGACCTCATTAAAGCCGTTGGAAAATAATAGTATTCTAATTAGTTTAATTATGATATGATGAATTATCAACCCAATTTTTAAAAACAATAATTAGTCTTTTTTTTTTTTTTAAGCCAGATACTGTTTTGCAAAACAGGAAATGAAGCATAACACTCTTAATTTCATCATTAGGGTAAAATCCTAGACACTCTGATGCAGTGGTTACAATGACATGTAATGAAACCAACAGCCCCCACCCCAGCAATTCCCTTTGTGCATAGACTAGAAGGCCTTTTGGCTCCAAGAATGGAAACTGCATTAAGCCAGAGCCTGACCCAAATTTTCTCTTTCAAGTTCTAAGCCCTGTTTTCTATTTTCCCTTCTAGCTTGGAATAAGGTCACTCTATAAAAAATGAAATTTCACATTCCTAAAAGACAATGAACTGATGATGTCATATCAGCCTGCTTGGTTTTTATGCTACTCTTGGGGGTATTGCAAGGGGGAAAAAAAAAACACCAGCGATAATGTAGTGTTGGAAAAAGAGAATGAAAGCCAGGAAGCCTGAAAACCAAACTTTTGAAACCAAACTGTATAATTAACAACATAATCATAAGAACCTATAAGGAACAACCCCTTCCACTCCTTTGCAAAAAGCTACAATGAGACCCTTCACCCATAACATTCCAACCCAAACAGCTAAAGTAAAAGGACTGATAATACCAAGTGTTTGTAAGAATGGGAAAAATTAGAATTCTCATTCAGTTTAAGTAGGAGCATAAGTTGGTAAAACCATTTTGGAAAACTGTTTGATAGTACATACTAAATATATAAATCCTAAGACCCAGCAATTCTACTCCTGGGTATATATTCAACCTAAATGAGGATGTATGTCTACCATAAGGCTTGTACAAAGGTCTTCATAGCAGTTTTATTTCGAATAACCCCATCCCAAAGGTCCACCATTTGTAAGATAAACTGTGGGATATTCAGTTCATAAACTATTACATAGTGATACTTTGCAGACACAAAAAAAGAGTTCATACTATGTGATTTCATTGATGTTTTGGTCAAAAACAGACAAAACTAACCTGTGATGATAGAAGTTCTCATTTTAGTGATGGAGGTAATGACTGGACAGGGCATGAGCAAGTCCTTGGGATGTGTTGGGATTGCCTGTATCTTACCATGAGTGTATTTCCATGGTTATATAGGCATGCAAAATTCATGCAGCTGAACAGTTATGATGTATGAACCTTATATATGGTATAATACTCAAAAAGGAAAAGCAATAGAAAAAGAAAGACAAAGGGAAAAAAAGAAAGGATTAAACCTTCCCCTGAGTCATCAGTTTCAAGCACATCTCATATGTCACTTCCTACATCAAGCTCTCCTGTGATTTCTGCTTCCAATGACAATGATTGCAAGCTCTTCACTTGGTTTACCAGGGTCATGCATGTTTTGGGCCCAGCCTACCTTGACATCTCTCAGCACTTCTGTTCCACTTCCTCTTTCTGACTCCCCTCCAGCCACACTGATGTTTTTCTCCTCAAAAATATCAAGCTCATTCTGACCTAGGTCCTTGTCCTTTGCTCTTCACTCTGAGTGGAACACTCTTCTGCCAGAACCCTTCCCCAAGAAGGCCCCTAACCCATCATTCCAATCTCAGTGCAAATACCAACTCTTCTGCTTGACCACCCTAGCTAAAGTAACATCCTCCTCTCACCATCCCTCTGTAGCCTACAGAGGGAAGAAGAATTGAAGAAGCCACTTGGCTTCTTCAATTTTATATATAGAACTTGTTCTCTAAAAACTATTCTGTTTATTTACTTTATCCTTCACAAAAATACATGTTCTTTGAAAGAATGGTCAAAGTCACTCTCTTAAGGTGGCCACTATGTCTCCAGTGTCTAGGATGGAGCCTCACACCCAATAGACACTAAATGACTATTAACTTAATGATGCATAAATGGTTCAGTAAGTGTATAAATCATTGCCCTCAGAAGTTAATATGCTCATGCTCAGTTGCTTCAGTCATATCCGACTTATTGCAACCCCACGGACTATAGCTTGCCATGGGATTTTTCAGGCAAGGATACTGGAGTGGGTTGCCATTTCCTACTCCAGAAGATCTTCCTGACCCAGAAATTGAAACTGCATCTCCTGAATTTACCACTGAGCCACCAGGGAAGCCCCAGAAGTTAATGGGAATGGTCATGTTAATCAGGGATAGTATGACAGTTAAAAGAGCACTGGATCAGAAGTTTGCACATTAAGAAATCTGCAATAGTGACCATCTTCTCTAACATCTTTCATATTCTTCTATCTATGGTTAGTTAGGAGGCTGATCCGATAGACATGAGATGGGCATAAACAATTCAAATCAACAAAAAGCCCAAAATAGAGACCTCACAGAGAAAGACTTTAGGTCAGGTTGGTGAGGTCAGGGGGCTTTGCAAAGGCTGTGGGGTTTTCACTGGTCCTGGAAGGCTGTAGAAGCAATGGAAATAGATTGAAGGGAACAGAAGGTCCACAGTATTGAACCTGGGTCAGCAAATACGCAGAGGTTAAAAAAGCCAAGGCATCATCAAGGACCAGAGCAGATGAATATCACTCAGGATTAGTATTGAAGATTGGGCCCCCACCAGTGTCCAAACTTCTTCGTTTTTTAACACACCCAGCTTTTAGAAAGGGGATTAGCAATTACCAGTGAACCAACCTTCTCCCAAAGAGAAGCAGCTTGTATTACATATATATGCATAATATACATAAATATATACATAATGTAAACATATATACAATATGTTCGTAAGTACATATATCTATACATAATTTATTAGATGAACATTGGCCTCCCTTGAAACTGTGGCTTGAAAGCTGGTATGAATCAAATGTTAGAAATGTATCTTATTATCTTTGTCAAGATAGAAATTTTAATGTATTCACTGTGCGGAGGTGAGAGGTTTGTATACAGAACCACCAATCTGTAGAAATGCATTCTTTTATTTCATTTGCCCTAGTATTTTGGCTGAATAGAGCTAATATTATTGCTTGTATCTGAGTGTTAAAATGCTATTTCATTTACTTTCCACTACTATCATCAAGTCAGTTATAAATTCTTTAAAACTATAATTAATTTTCAAGCTGTAAACTTTCCAAATAAATTCTTTGATGGAGTAGGAATCATTTGATTAAATTGAGCATGTGGTCTAGCAATTATAAAGTGTGTGTGTGTGTGTGTGTGTGTGTGTGTGTGTCTGTGTGTGTGTGTGTGTGTACAAAGCCAGAGTGTGATGAGTAACTTGCCCAGTAACTTAAAGGTTAAAAAAAAGTTTTTAGAACCTAAATAAGTTCAAACTACTGGAAGTGCAATGCAAGAAGAGATGAAGAGAAAGTTCACTGAAACCAACTATTCCTTGTTTGAAACAGTTTGGAGTTTGATCTGAAAAAAAGAAAGAAAGAAGACGATTCTGTTATTTTTTCAGAACTGATTCATTTTTTTCTTACTGCACAGCTGGAAACACATGGAAAGAGGATAGGTTTTCACTACAGCAGACTCAACTGCAAGTAACTGAAAGTAACTGTGAATTTCAGACCTTCAGTGCTCAAGTTGGGCCTCAAGTTTAGCAATGGCCACTTTTTGGTTACAGAACCAAACCAAAGAATTCTAGTGTCAGTTGAGTATTCTCTCCTTGACTCTGTAAGACTGGCAAAGTTGAGGCTGCTTTCCACTGGACCAATCAATTGGGTTAATCTTGTTGTTTTAGAGTCTGGCACAGATTTCAGAAAACTCTCAATGGGTCGGCCTACTGCCATTTACAACATCTGTGCATCCTGATATTGCTCACAGACCACAGGTGACTACCGCAGTCAAAGAAACCACCAGTACTTTCTTATTTAAAGAAGAAGGTCAAGGGAAGAGAAGGGGAAAGGAAGGGACCTTTCATTTATATGACGTGATAGAAAAGCCTCAAGCAATGAGAAAAATTTCAAATTTCTGCTTTCAGCGTTTGTCTCAGGCTGCGGGTACATGCTTGGCAATGAAAGACTGCTATTCCTAACTTTTACTTAAAATGACTGCTGTGTGTATGTAATATATAACATCAATTCTCCAATCTTAATCAATAGCTCTGCAATGATGATAAATTGGTCTATCTGAAGGTTGCCATTTAAAGATTTTGCAATACCATTCAATCATTCTAAGCTGTCCAATTCCACCTACAACTGCCTATTAAAAAGCAGTTCTCTTCAGGGTTTTGTTTTATTGTTTTGCTATTAAGCCATCATAGTTTAGCTATTGTTCCCTGAAAAGTCTGTGTGAATCCCCAACTGCAGGTCCTTGCTCCGGCCACTCACTCTGCACATCGTGCTCTCTCCTTCCCTGTGAAAGTACATTCCTCTGGGTGTGCATTCTTTGACCCATCCATCCTCTTCCTCTTCCATTGGACCTATTGGTATAATTTAGTTCCTAGCATGCTTCTTTTATTGTCATTAATTTTTGTCCTTAATGGCAAAGACTATGGATTTGTGCTTTCAGATATTTTTGTGATTGGTGAGATATGCCATTCATAAGGAGTGTTTGACATATTAACAGCAGCACTGAAAACAAAAAATTTAAAAAATTGGACTCAGACAGATCTGGGTCAGACCCCAGATCCACTGCTTACTAGATTCTCCCTTTCCCTGGCCTCCATATTAAATCACCAAGCCGTTTTCTTCCAAAACACGTGTTTAATCCAGTTACTTCCCTTCTTACTGCCATTGCCTCTATTCATACCACCTCTTCCCTCAACCACCAAAAGAGACTTGTGACCAGCTTCCTTATTTCCACTCTTGCTCCTTGCCTTCCATGCTCCATACAACAAAATCATCTTTTTGTTTAAGGTAAACCATACATCGCACTCCCTTGCTCAAACTCGTCAATGTTTTTCCACTGTGCTTAGAATCAAGTCCAAATCCTTGACCGGGGCTTCAAGGCCCTTGTGATCCGACCTCTGCCCCAGCAGCATCTCTATCCCTCTCAATTTAACCACATTAGCCCTTGGATAGTTTCTAGAAATGGTTGAGTTCTTACCTACCTTCAGGGCCTTTGCTTGGAAGTTATCTCAACCTCGAATCCTCTTACTTGATTCTCAATTGGGCTGGCTTCTTCTCCTCTCCCAGGTCTCATGACAAATGGCCTTATCATTTCATAATCTTCTTGATCACTCTAAGTTATTCCTATCTATCTTGTTATCCTTTATTATAGCATCCTGTTTATTTCCTCTGTGACACTTACAGCAGTCTATAATTATCCCGTTTATTTGTGTACACCTGTCTGTTTACTGCCAACACAGTGAAATGTACCATCCATGAAATCAGGCGTCTTATTTGTTCTGTTCTCCATAATATCGGTAGGCACTGAAACAGTATCTAATACATAATAGATGCTAAGTAAACAATTTTTGCATCCTTACTGAACAACAAATGTTAACTTATAAATGGATTCACAATGCATATATCAATACTTCCATTACTCCCCTCCTGGCCTTTGTGTTATTATTATCATATGGTTTACTGGTACACATGTTATACCGTATACTGTGTATCAGCATTTTTAAAACAGTCGATTATCTTTTAAAGAGATTTAGCTAATAAGAAAAAAGAACTTTACATATTTACCTACGTAGCTAATGTTCCTGATGTTCTTCATTCTATTGTATAGATCTATATTACTACGTGGTATCATCTCTCTGCTTTAACATTTCTTATAATACAGTTCTCCTGATGATACATTTTTCCAGTTTTCATTTGTCTGAAAAAGTTTTTATTTTGTTTTCATTTTGAAAGCTATGTTCACTGGGTATACAATTTTAGCTTTTGTTAGTTTACAATTTTAAAGACATTGTTCTACTGTCTTCTTGCTTGCATGCATGCTGAGTCACTTAAGATGTGTCCAACTCTTGCAACCCTATGGTCTGTGCCCAGCAGGCTCCTCTGTCCAAGATATTCTCCAGGCAAGAATACTGGAGTGGGTTTCCATGCCCTCCTCCAGGGGATCTTCCTGACTCACTGATCAAACCCAAATCTCTTAAGTCTCCTGCATTGGCAAGTGGGTTCTTTACCACTAGCACCACCTGGGAAGCCCCACCTTCTTGCTAACATCAGGTCTAATGAGAAATATGCCATCATTTGGGCTTTGTTCCTCTGTATATAATCTGTTTTTGTTTTCTGCTTTTTTCTGTTTTTAAGATCTAATATATTGCTAGTTTTGAACAATTATTGACCGGGGCTTCAAGGCCCTTGTGATCCGACCTCTGCCCCAGCAGCATCTCTATCCCTCTCAATTTAACCACATTAGCCCTTGGATAGTTTCTAGAAATGGTTGAGTTCTTACCTACCTTCAGGGCCTTTGCTTGGAAGTTATCTCAACCTCGAATCCTCTTACTTGATTCTCAATTGGGCTGGCTTCTTCTCCTCTCCCAGGTCTCATGACAAATGGCCTTATCATTTCATAATCTTCTTGATCACTCTAAGTTATTCCTATCTATCTTGTTATCCTTTATTATAGCATCCTGTTTATTTCCTCTGTGACACTTACAGCAGTCTATAATTATCCCGTTTATTTGTGTACACCTGTCTGTTTACTGCCAACACAGTGAAATGTACCATCCATGAAATCAGGCGTCTTATTTGTTCTGTTCTCCATAATATCGGTAGGCACTGAAACAGTATCTAATACATAATAGATGCTAAGTAAACAATTTTTGCATCCTTACTGAACAACAAATGTTAACTTATAAATGGATTCACAATGCATATATCAATACTTCCATTACTCCCCTCCTGGCCTTTGTGTTATTATTATCATATGGTTTACTGGTACACATGTTATACCGTATACTGTGTATCAGCATTTTTAAAACAGTCGATTATCTTTTAAAGAGATTTAGCTAATAAGAAAAAAGAACTTTACATATTTACCTACGTAGCTAATGTTCCTGATGTTCTTCATTCTATTGTATAGATCTATATTACTACGTGGTATCATCTCTCTGCTTTAACATTTCTTATAATACAGTTCTCCTGATGATACATTTTTCCAGTTTTCATTTGTCTGAAAAAGTTTTTATTTTGTTTTCATTTTGAAAGCTATGTTCACTGGGTATACAATTTTAGCTTTTGTTAGTTTACAATTTTAAAGACATTGTTCTACTGTCTTCTTGCTTGCATGCATGCTGAGTCACTTAAGATGTGTCCAACTCTTGCAACCCTATGGTCTGTGCCCAGCAGGCTCCTCTGTCCAAGATATTCTCCAGGCAAGAATACTGGAGTGGGTTTCCATGCCCTCCTCCAGGGGATCTTCCTGACTCACTGATCAAACCCAAATCTCTTAAGTCTCCTGCATTGGCAAGTGGGTTCTTTACCACTAGCACCACCTGGGAAGCCCCACCTTCTTGCTAACATCAGGTCTAATGAGAAATATGCCATCATTTGGGCTTTGTTCCTCTGTATATAATCTGTTTTTGTTTTCTGCTTTTTTCTGTTTTTAAGATCTAATATATTGCTAGTTTTGAACAATTTGATTACAGTTTATGGGATGGTTTTATGTTTCTTGAGACTGGAATTCATTGAGCTTCTTAGATCTGTGGATTCACAGTATTCATCAAATTTGGAAGCATTTTAGCCATTATTTCTTCAAGTATTTTTATGTTTCATTCCTCTTCCCTCTCAAGTAACATGCGTGCTAGGCTGATTTCAGTTGTTTGTTCACTGATGCTCTCTATTTTACCTTGAGTTTTTTATCTCTGTATGTTTCCCTTGGGACAGTTTCTATTGCTATGCCTTCAAGTTCACTAATGTTTTCTTCTTCAATATCTAATTTGCTGTTAATCCCGTCAAATGTGTTTTTCATGTCAATCGTTTTCATCTTTAAATGTTTGGTTTAGATTTTTTTTTTATATCTTCCATGTCTCTAGTTCAATCTTTTTTCAAGTTTCTCAAACATATGAAGTATAAGAACTATCTTTAATGTCCTGTCTGCTAATTCTAATTTTATTGTTAGTTCCAGGTTGATTTTGATTAATTGATTTTCACCTCAGATGAGTTATATATTCCTGTTTCTTTGCATGTCTGATAAATTTTAATTGGATGCCAAGTATTGTGAATTTTATTTTATTGGGTGCTGGATATTCTTGAATTCCTGTAAATATTTTTCAAATGGACTCTGAGATATTAAGTTATTTAGAGATTTTGGTGCATGCCTAGCTTGCTTTTCAGATTTGCTAGGTAGCCTTAGCTACAGGGCTATTTGTTCTTCATTACCAAAGCAAAAAACCTAAAATTCTCCAAAATGTCCAGAGAATAGTGGTGTTTTCCAATCTGACTGGGATAAACAAGCACTATTCTTTGCCTTGCATGAACATCAGGTCCAGTTCCATGTAACACTTACAAGTCATTCTTTCATCTTCCAGGGTAATTTTTTCATTCACATCTGCTAATTAGTGCTCAGCTGAATATTCAAAGAGAACCCTCTACAGATATCCAGAGTTTTCTTCCTATTTAGTTTTTCCTTCTCTGCATTCTGTCCTGTGACCTCTAGCTGCTTTGGTCTCTCCAGAGTCTAAGCTTCATCTCTGTATTCAGGGAGTCCTCTCTCCATGAGCCACAGCCTGTAATTATTCTCAAGACTATAAACTGCAGCAATTGTAGGGCTCAATTCAATTGTCTTGTCTCTCAAGCATCTCTGTCCTTTGATGCTTGATGTCCAATGGGTTGATTTTTATTTATATCAGAGGAGACCATATCTGGCCTGTGTTACTCCATCTTGACTGGAAGCAGAAGTCCCAGAAATGCATGTGAGCATTGCTTAATCCTCTTTCTTATAGAGCTACTATCTGGGCAATAGGTCTAATGAATATTAAAATGGTAACAACTAGGAAAACATGAAAAAAAAATAAGAGAAGGAAGAATGTACAGTGAAATGCCACATCCTAGTTATGCTGGAGCTGAAAGATATCAAAAAGAGAAGGGAATCACCTTTACTGATTACTACATTATTTGGGATATATGAAACAGGCCTTCCTACATGAAATTCTCATCCATTTGGTGAGGAGGAAAAAATCAAGGTAAAGTTATTAAGGAAAAATAAAGCCATTTTTCCAACTCATCCCTCTTCCTTGTGTATACATGTAGCCTCTTATCTCATTAAGTGATGTGACCCTCCTCACAAAGGAGGGTCATCAGCAGATACAAGGGCCTGTGAACACATCATGGAATGTGCTCATTATACCACGAAGACAGAGTAGGGACCAGGCAATCACAGGGCAACACAGAAAATTGTTTTATAAGCTGACTTTTACAAATTGATTTCAAAACTGGGGAGCAATTACCATTAAGCAAAATAATTTGCTGCCCCGAAGAGGGTAGGGCAAGGCAATAGGTCCAAAGATAACCTAAGCCATCATTAGAGAAATCCAGTTATTTAGTCAATTTTACTTATTTACAGGACTAAAGATTAATGAGTTCATATACTCACTCAGACAGTAATTAGGTTTCAAAAACATACTATAACACAATCAATCATGGCTCTTGAACATAATGGCATTAGGGCAGAGCCCTCTTTCAGCTCCAGTTATTAGCAAGTGATTGGTGAACACTGGGCTAAGCTGAGAGGCTACCCTAGGGCCTTGTGATAAAATGAAAGAAGACCCTTAAATAAGAAGAAAGAATATCTTTGATCCTTTGTCCTTCACTTGGATATTCTGAAATACTATGCTAAGGATGTGAGATTTATATAACAGAACTTTAATGATTGGTGGCATTTAAAAATATAGTTGGTCTTTCACTTGAAACATATCCTTACTTGATAATCTAGCTACTTACAGTCTTCTAAATCTAATCTTTGAGAGATAATATCACTTTCTTTTAGATTTTTTGAAAATTTGCTTTCTCATGACTTTACAAGTAAAGATAATTCAAGAGTTTTATAAATATATTGAGACCTCATGGCACCAAAGAGAAAGCCAAAAAATATAAAAAAGCCAAAGAGCTTTAAATGAGGAAGTATTTTTAATCTGCTTCTACTTAGCAAAGAATGGTTTCTCCTGTCATGAAACAGAGGAATGCAACCCACCAGGACTATTGCCTGGAAAATCCCATGGACAGAGGAGCCTGGTAGGCTACAGTCCATGGGGTTGCAAAGAGTCGGACAAGACTGAGCGACTTCACTTTCACAAGTCCTATACTTGTGGAAATTAGGATGGAGAAGAGACATGAGAAAAAAGAAAGAACAGTAAACAGTTGTGGTAATTTTAGATTTACAGAGAAGTTGCAAAGATAATAGACAGTTCCTACATATACTTTACCCAGCTTCCTTCAATACTGACATCTTACATGACCATGATATACTTGCCAAAACTAAGAAATCATTATTGGTATGTTGCTATTAAGTAAACTCCACACTTCATTTGGATTTCACCAGTTTTTCTACTAGTATCCTTGTCTCCATTCCAGGATTCAAATCCAGATGCCATCTTTGCACTTTATTATGCCTCCATAGTCTCCTCTGGTGACACCCACTCAGTCTTTCCTTGTTTACCATGACCTTGGCCATTTTGAGAAATACAGCCATGTACTTTTTAAATTAATTTTTTGGAGTATAGTTGATTCACAATGTTATGCTAGTTTCTGGTCCGCAGCAAAGTTAATCAGTATATATTTATATATATATATATACATCAAGTTCAGTTCCCTGTGATATACAGTAGTCTCTTATTAGTTATTTATTTTATATACAGTAGTATGTGTTGTCAATCCCAATCTCCCAATTTATCTTCCCCTCCTTCCTCCTTGGTATCCATAAGTTTGCTTTCTACATCTGTGACTCTGTTTCTGTTTTGTAAATAGGTTCATTTTTATTTTTATTTTTTTTAAGATTCTACATGTTAGCAGTATCATATAATATTTGCCTTTCTCTGTTGACTTACTTCACCAAGTCTGACAATCTCTAGTTCCATTCATGACACTGCAAATGGCATTATTTCCTTCTTTTTTTCTGCTGAGTAACATTCCATTGTGTGTGTGTGTGTGTGTATGTATGTATATCACATGTATATGTATGCATATACATATATATGTTACATCTACTTCATCCATTCATCTGTCAGTGGATATTTAGGTTGCCTCCATATCTTGGCTATTGTAAATAGTGCTAATATGAAGACTAGGGTGCATGTATCTTTTTGAATTAGAGTCTTCTCTGGATATATGCCCAGGAGTGAGATGGACGGACCATATGATAACCCTATTTTTAGTTTTTTAGATGACCTCTATACTATTTTCCATCGTGATTACACCAAATATATTCCCCCCAACAGTGTAGGAATGTTCCCTTTCCTCCGCACCCTCTTCAGCATTTATTATGTGTACTGGTCATGTATTTTGTAGAATATTCCTCAGTTTAACAGATATTCTCTCATGATCAGGCTGGTATTTTGGATTTTGGGAAAGAATACCACAGATGTCAAGTACCCTTCTCATTGGATCATATAAGAAGGTCTATGGACATCAACATGATTTATTAGTGTTGATAATTCACCTTGCTCACTCAGTGAAGATGAGACATGCCAGGTTTCTCCACTGTAAATTTCCTATTTTCTCCTTTTCATACTCTATTCTTTGGAAGCAAGTCATTACATCCAACACCCACTCAAGAGGGAGGAAGGGAGTTAAGCTTTATCTCCTGGAGAAGGATATTTTACTTACTGTATTTAGAGTTCTTCTTCCAGGAAGGTTTGCATCTTCTCTCCCATGTATTTATTTATTCAATCTTTTCCCTCACTCATTTTAAAAAAGCATGTTCTCTTAGCTGCTTCTCTCTCTATTGGGTTTCATGTCAAAGTATAGCAAGCTTATTAACTCAAGCTGTGTTGCAAAGACTCACCAGACCTCTTCAGAAGATACATGCTTGTCCTTCAAGAAGCCACTGTGCAGCTTATTAAATTCGTAATTTTACTTTTCAAATGCTTTTCTTGCTCTTTTGAACGTAAAGTTTATTTTCCTGCAGTTGTTTGTGTACACTCCAGACATTTCTTTTTCTGTAATATTAGGTCTGTCTCTGATGCAGTTAATTTTTTCCTACAAATTATGCAGGTTATGGAATTAGTCTAAGACATGTAAATTCAGACAATGTCTCCACAAGTTTTTAAGAATGGCTGAAAAGGAAAACTAACATTAGGATCATTCAATTCAGCAGTTGTTTCATTCCCATAACAGCAAACAAAGGATTTGACTGACTTTCTCTAAACTAATCGTGTTTCAATTTGGACCTACAACCCCTTTTACCATGTGAAAGTCCATGTGAAAAAAAAAAAGAACTTACTCACCCCCACCTCCTTACATAGTCTCCTCTCCACCTAACCCTTCCCCAAGGGGAAAAAAATTCCTTTAAACTTCTAAATTTCATCCTGAAATAGCCTCAGAAGAGCATAGGGGTTTGCATTTTAAGTTTGGTTTATCTGAGTCTTAATCAACTGGCTTCCTGAATGAGCCACACCAAATTCCTTGTATCCTATGCTAGGCTCCTGTGAGTTACAAGCTGAGTCCTGTTTTCTTACCAGCTTTTCCAGGGAAGAGCAACATGAGACCCATGGGACCTGCATTCCAGCTCCAAAAATGGGTTCTGCCAACAAGGCATTGATTTCAAATATGGGTAAAGGCATCCCCTTGGTGTGTCATACTGAAGGAATATTACCAATGCTACCGTGTGTTGTAAGTCAGCCATTCCCTCATTTTGTTGATAATAAGAGCTTAAAGGAGGAACAGGGAGGCGTCTTCCTGGAAGATGCCCATCCTGTTCTTGGTACCCACATGGACCTGCTGAGGATACAGAGGATGTAGATCCCTTTATTCCCCTCCCTACCCACTGATGTTCTTTCTGTCAAGAACCCCTTTTTTCTTCTCTTCTCAATCTCCTTCATCTTTCAAGACCAAAAAACACTGGCTCTTCTTGCAAAGTTTTCCATAGCTCATGGATTTCTATTCTTTAGAAGTTCTGAGTGTCTATACATATACCCTTTTTATTATATACTATCATGTTGCTCTTTCAAATGTATTTTTTTTTCATTCCAATCCAGCAATTTGAGGTTTAAAATAAAAAAGTCTTCCATATTTTATCAATTCTTTCTGCTAGAATGTAAACAACATGAAGAGTCTTAAGATGTCTTTACTGCTGTGCTGGTTGCAATTCCCAGAAGATCTAGAAAATAGCATGAGCTCAATAAAAATTTTTGCAAGAGAAAAAAAAGTAAAGAATTCTCACAGTGCCTAGTGTATCTCCTGTACCCTGTAGTCTACGGACTAATTAACTCAGACCTAGTCTCAAGAGGCTTAAGATCTAAAGTAGCCATAAGAGGTCCATCTCTAATGTCTTTCCAGTAACAGGTAACTGAAAATGTTTTATTTTAAGTTTACAGAGCCATTGAAATCCCCTTCTCCCAAAATGCTTTCTTATCTCATTCTTTGAGCAATTCCATGTTATAGGTTTAGTGACTTCTTTCTTAGCATTCTACCCTGGGAAAATATAATTGAACAACCCTCAATATTTTTGATCCAATAGCAATGACAACATCAAGCATTAACCTCGAAAGGACTGGCTGAATATTGAAAGTTAATTTCTATATCTTTTCTTCTGTAATCTCAAAATGTGAAGTCATGACAACAACAAAATCAGAAGTCTTTCTCAAGTGCATTTTTAGTTTCCTGAAATTAAAACACAAGCATTTTTCTCTACCTAAATTTTGTTTATCCTACTGCACAAATCTCGACATTTTACCTGTTGGTGAGTTTTTGTTGAGCTTACTTTGTTTGTTGGGTTTTTTGTTGGAGTCTTGTTCAAGCCTCCCTATCTCCAGATGATACAAGCCTGGTCATTTGGTGGTGGTGTTTAGTCACTAAGTCGTGTCTGACTCTTTGCAACTCCATGGACTGCATGGAGGCTTCCCTGTCCATCCCCATCTCCCAGAATTGCTCAAACTCATGTCCACTGAGTTGGTGATTCATATCTCCAGATGATCCAAGTATGGTCATTTGGTAAACATTCAAAATTCTTCATTTATTTAAATATACTTATATATTTATACTTTTAACCTGACAAATGATGCTAAAGTGTAACAAAACTTCAAAGATATGTATCATATATTGCTACAGATACACATTGATCTTCTCCAAATGTGTTTTCCCAGTTAAAAAATGATGGTGACAATTTCCCATTCAATCCTTCTGCAGCTAAAGAAAACCAAAAAATAAAAAGAGAGAGAGAGAATGTTTAATAGTTTATATAAAATTTGATCTGATCAAAAGTTACCTTCAAGTTTGTATTCTCAAAGGTAATTTGGTGACAGTTAATCAATGTGCTAGGGTTTTGGCTGTGTGTTAGTACATACGTATTTATAAAGATACATACCCATAAAGGCTTTATTGCATTTCCTTATTTGAGATTGTGTTTATCACTTGAATTTCTCATCTGTCCTTTCTCATTTCTTTTTAGCCTTCCCTTTTATCCTCCTTACTCTCTTATTCCCTTGTCCCACTCCATTACTCCACTCCTAGAGTCCAAGAATGTGGGACTTGTACCTTTACTGATTTGCCTAAATCCCATTTTAAATACCTGTATATGACATGAGGAGGACCTCCCAGCCCTGTCCTATCACCGCAAACTCATCAGAAGAGCCTGCTGCACCTGAGGAGATCAGAGCCAGAGTATGAACATTTCCGTGGATAATAGTGGTGGAGCCACTAGGATCTACCTCTTTCAGAACCAGTTAAAGGACCAGCCGGCAGGCAGGACAGGCCAGAGGCAAGATCCCTGAAGGGAGGCGGAAACCTGACTACGAACCTTCCACGCCATCATGGCTCTATCTGGGTGCCCCCTGACTCAAAATTTCTCCCTATTCCCCTCTCCATGGACAACAAATTCAGATTCCAGGGCTAAATACATTTCCCTTTGTCAAAAAAAAATTAACCCCTCCCCCATCCCAGTGAATACAGATTAGTTGGGTGAGCATTCCTGAGTTTGACTTTCTCTCTGCTGAGACCAGAAAGCCTTTTCAGACACAGTACTGCCCCTTAGGATGAAGCTTATGGTCAGTCCTTCATGTTCAGAGTTTCTCACATTCCGTCCCCTCCTCTCTGCCAATCTATTTGGTGACAACTATCCCTGGGTGCAGAGGAGAGGAGGGGGGGCGGGGGCGGGGGCAGGGAGGTAAGGAGGGTGAGGGAGGCAAGGCAGGACTTTCATTTTCAAAGCATAAAAGATGAACTTCAGGCCGCCAAATCCCACAACCTAATTGAAGCTCTGTCCTGGTTTGAGCTATTACTCAATGTTCTATGCTTTCATATTTTCAGAAAAGTTTATTATGACAAGTCAATGACAGCACTTTTAGTAGGTCAATAAATCATGGATGTATCATATCACAGAGATGACAGCTATGTAAAGCATCACAGGGAACTTGATATTATTTCAACAAAATAGCAACTAGAGCCTCTTGGCACTTACTGTAATTTTAAGTCAAGGTTTAAAAATATATTATTATTAATATTACTGAATGGGAAATGTTCTTGGATGTGGTACTGAGAAACAAAATAACTCATCACAAAGTTTTGTGTGAGAAGGAATAACATACTAAGTGGGGAAGATTTCCAAAATGTTTCTTCTTGTTTTGCTCTGCTGGTTATATTCTATAATTTCCTAATATCAGGGTGGGGGAGGGGGGAAACTCAAACCAGATGAAAAATAGGATAAGAAGATTGTCAAGAGCTTTCTTTCATGGTCTCTTTCTAATCATATGGTAAAAGAAGAGATGACAATTTTTTAATAAGCTTTAGATCATAGCAGAGTAGAGACGGGAGGTTGACCCCACCCTCTTTTCTTACTTTCAGAGTGGAAATTTTGAAGCAGCTGTCAGAGCTGGGGTGACAGATGTTAGCATGGAGGGTGCAAAGACAACAACTTACTCCTCCTTCCCAACTGTGAACAGCATCCTCTGCCAACATGTTTTCTGTTCTTTAAGGGGAGAGGGCAGTGGAATGGCAGGATTAAGAAAGTTTAATAAATCCTGATATTTGGGTAAGTCTAGAGGTTAAAGCGTCTGCCTGGAATGCAGGTGACCTGGGTTCGATCCTTGGGTTGGGAAGATCCCCTGGAGAAGGAAATGGCAACCCACTCCAGTACTCTTGCCTGGAGAATCCCATAGAGGGAGGACCCTGGTAGGCTACAGTCCACAGGGTCACAAAGAGTCGGACACGAGTGAGCGACTTCACTTTCACTTTTCCCATTTTCAAAAGGCTTTCACATATTTGATTTGATTTGATTCTTAAATCAGCTTTATATAGGAAGCAATTTGGGCTGGGCTGTAATTTTTTTTACAAAAGGCACAGCAAAGTAAGTGACTTTCCCCAAACTACATCACTGCCCATGAGAAGGGGACAATGCCCAGTCTCCCCAGTGTCAGTTCACTGCTTTTCCCACTGCATATGTTTATCCTATTTTCCATCTGGTTTGGGTTTCTCTCCCTTCCCCACTCTGATAGTATTAAACAATGAACCAGAACCAGAGCATCAATATGAGAAGATGCATTTGCAAGGCCTTCCCCACTTAATGTTACATTCCCTCTTAAATCCAACTTTGCGACAAGTTGTTTGTTTCCAGCATCCCATCCAAGACTATGCTAGTCTCAGGTCTCTACTTCTAACCACTGTTAACCTGGTAACACTGAGATTCGGTGATTACGGCGGCCAGTGTTCCATTAATGCCTAGAGGGAGAAGTAGACCTCACATTCCTCCTCTCCAATCCTGGCCTCAAAGCTGGCTCTTTTGCTCCAGCTTTTAACCACAGTGGAAGGTGTTCCACGTGACAGAGGGCATGATGTCCAGAATAGCATCTTGGCTGGGGCAAGAAGGGCCTGCCTTCCCTTGGCTCCTGGAAGGTACTAAGAAAGTATTCCAGGAGAGCTTCATCATCCAAATTACTCTGTTGCTGTTCAGTCGCTCAGTCATGTCTGACTCTTTGTGACTCCGTGTACTGCAACTCACCTGACTTCCCTGTCCTTCACCACCTCCCAGAGCTTGCTCAAACTCATGTCCATTGAGTCAGTGATGCCATCCCACCATCTCATCATCTGCCATCCCCTTCTCCTCCTGCCTTTAATCTTTTCCAGCATCAGGGTCTTTTCAAATGAGTCAGTTCTTTGCATCAGGTGGCCAAAGTATTGGAGTTTCAGCTTTAGCATCATTCCTTCCAAAGAAATCCCAGGGCTGATCTCCTTCAGAATGGACTGGTTGGATCTCCTTGCAGTCCAAGGGACTTTCAAGAGTCTTCTCCAACACCACAATTCAAAAGCATCAGTTCTTTGACATCAGCTTTCTTTATAATTCAACTCTCACACCCATATATGACTACTGGAAAATCCATGGCCTTGACTAGATGGACCTTTTTGTTGGCAAAGTAATGTCTCTGCTTTGTAATATTCTGTTTAGGTTTGTCAAAGCTTTTCTTCCAAGGAACAAATATGTTTTAATTTCATGGCTGCTGTCACAGTCTGCAGTGATTCTGGAGCCCAGGTTACTCTAACAGTCACCAAATTCAGGCAGATCACTGGTTTCTACAACTTTGAAGCAGAGATGCAAAAGGAGGTATAACAGAATGAGATTTAGGCTGTCAATACACTCTGAGACAAAAACCTCCAATAATCAAAGTCAAGTAAGTCAAGCTGCTATTCCCTCAAGTTATTCATTCCCTCAAATTGCTTTCTGTGGCTTCTTTTCCCTTCCAAAACTGCTCTAGAAAATCATTTCATATAATATATAAATCAATTGTAAACACACATCAGCCTTGAGCTGTCATCATCCGCACCCTGGAGGCGCTGGCACTTAAGCCCAGCATTCTCCATTCTCTAGAATGTGCCTCCTAAAAACAGCCAGAGAATCCTTTACTTGACTTCCTTTTGCGGGCCAGGCTTGGGGAACAACCTGAAATGAATTCAGCATATAACTTTCAATAGCCCTGCTGGCCAAATCTGTGTCTGAACAGAAATAAACACAAATTGGCAGAGAGATAGGGAGTGTAGCAATGCAATTTCATCATAGCACCATCCTCCCAAGAGATCTATAAAGAGGCAGCTCTAGGTGAGAAGTGAAGAACCCAGAGAGAAAGAGGCAGCAGGAAGAAGGGACAGGGCACCAACAGGCACTAGTGGTTTAAAAATAACCATATCCCAGCAGGCAGTCTGCGTCCAGCACTGAAGCCACCATGAGACTGTGTCTGGGATACAACAATTCTGGTGTGGGCTCCACCCTTTGCGTGCCACGTCAGCTGCACTATACATTTTCCTTGTCTGTTTCTCTGCATGATCCATTTTTCTGTTGGTTTCTCTTTTTGCAGATCTGTGAAATGAAAATGATAACATCGACGTCATAGCCTGTTGATTTCACACAATGGCAGGACACAGCAAGTTCTTTGACATCAGCTTTCTTTATAATTCAACTCTCACACCCATATATGACTACTGGAAAATCCATGGCCTTGACTAGATGGACCTTTTTGTTGGCAAAGTAATGTCTCTGCTTTGTAATATTCTGTTTAGGTTTGTCATAGCTTTTCTTCCAAGGAACAAATATGTTTTAATTTCATGGCTGCTGTCACAGTCTGCAGTGATTCTGGAGCCCAGGTTACTCTAACAGTCACCAAATTCAGGCAGATCACTGGTTTCTACAACTTTGAAGCAGAGATGCAAAAGGAGGTATAACAGAATGAGATTTAGGCTGTCAATACACTCTGAGACAAAAACCTCCAATAATCAAAGTCAAGTAAGTCAAGCTGCTATTCCCTCAAGTTATTCATTCCCTCAAATTGCTTTCTGTGGCTTCTTTTCCCTTCCAAAACTGCTCTAGAAAATCATTTCATATAATATATAAATCAATTGTAAACACACATCAGCCTTGAGCTGTCATCATCCGCACCCTGGAGGCGCTGGCACTTAAGCCCAGCATTCTCCATTCTCTAGAATGTGCCTCCTAAAAACAGCCAGAGAATCCTTTACTTGACTTCCTTTTGCGGGCCAGGCTTGGGGAACAACCTGAAATGAATTCAGCATATAACTTTCAATAGCCCTGCTGGCCAAATCTGTGTCTGAACAGAAATAAACACAAATTGGCAGAGAGATAGGGAGTGTAGCAATGCAATTTCATCATAGCACCATCCTCCCAAGAGATCTATAAAGAGGCAGCTCTAGGTGAGAAGTGAAGAACCCAGAGAGAAAGAGGCAGCAGGAAGAAGGGACAGGGCACCAACAGGCACTAGTGGTTTAAAAATAACCATATCCCAGCAGGCAGTCTGCGTCCAGCACTGAAGCCACCATGAGACTGTGTCTGGGATACAACAATTCTGGTGTGGGCTCCACCCTTTGCGTGCCGCGTCAGCTGCACTATACATTTTCCTTGTCTGTTTCTCTGCATGATCCATTTTTCTGTTGGTTTCTCTTTTTGCAGATCTGTGAAATGAAAATGATAACATCGACGTCATAGCCTGTTGATTTCACACAATGGCAGGACACAGCACAGCAAAGAGGAGAAAATGCTTTGAAGCCAAGCAATATGTTTTTGCTTCTAGTTCTTAATAACTCTGTGACTTTGGCTATGTCACATAAGCTCCTTCAGGCTCAGACTTCTCAAAAGGGGACAAAAATGCCATCTTCAAGGGAACAGCATGTGTGTGTGTGTGCATGTGTGTGTGTGCGCTAAGTCACTTCAGTCGTGTCTGACTGCTTGTGACCCCATGAACTGTAGCTTGCCAGGCTCCTCTGTCCATGGGGTTCACCAGGCAAGAACACTGCAGTGGGTTGCTATTCTCTCCTCCAGGGGATCTTCCCAACCCACAGTTCGAACCTGGATCTCTTATATCTTCTGCATTGGCATGTGGGTTCTTTACCACTAGCGCCATGAGAACACGGAGAAGATAAATAAGATATTGGACATAAAAGTACTCAGCATAATGCCTAGCTTCTAGTGAGTGCTCAATAAATGGTTAAAAACACAGGCACACTCACATATTCTATATTTGGTCTGAGACCCCAAATAAAATTGAATATGAAGGAACTTGGAATAAAATAAAATATTCTATTATTTTATAATTTACCATAAGAATAAACATATGCTATTCTTATTAATATTCACCCTTTAAAAGTCCAACCATTTTTTAAATGCTTGAGCTTTTAAGCATGTCCAATAGTTTTAATGTTGTTTAATTGGAGGTTATATTATACTTAATTATTGGCCCCACCCTCCTACAGTTTGTGTTAAATATTCACACCCCCAACATGCCCTTCTGGTCAAAAAAATTCTCTTTCTCTTTCTTTGACTTTGGGTTTGGTGGTATCATTTGCCTTGGCTTATTGGGGTTTGCTAGAACAACTGGAAATTGGCTTGCTCAGCAAGGTTGCCTTCTCACATATATACTAAGTCACTTCAGTCGTGTCCAACTCTGTGTGGCCCTATGGACTGTAGCCCGTCAGACTGTCCATGGGATTCTCCAAGCAAGAATAGAGAAGTGGGTTGCCATGCCCTGCTCCAGGGGATCTTCCCAACCAAGGGATCGAGTCCACATCTCTTATGTCTCCTGCATTGACGGGCAGGTTCTTTACCACTAGCACCACTTGGAAAGCTCCAAAACAACCTTGGGAATTTATTTACTTACAATCTCCCACTTAAAGGCCAGTGTATCACTGGATGTGGCCTCCCAGGTTTCTCTGTCCATAGAGTTCTCCAGGCAAGAATACTGGAGTGGGTAAGCCATTCCCTACTCCAAGGAATCTGCCCAGTCAGGGATTGATCCCAAGTCTCCTGTATTGCAGGTAGATCCTCTTAAGTGTGGCCATAAAAATCGCTTCCTGATGACCCTGTATGCGAGACAGCAAAAGAGACACAGATATATAGAACGGACTTTTGGACTCTGTGGGAGAGGGAGAGGGTGGGATGATTTGGGAGAATGGCATTGAAACATGTATACTATCATGTAAGAATGAAGCACCAGCCTATGTTCGATATAGGATACAGGATGCTCGGGGCTGGTACACGGGGATGATCCAGAGAGAGGAAATGGGGTGGGATGTGGGAGAGGGATTCAGGATTGGGATCTCATATACACCCATGGTGGATTCATGTCAATATATGGCAAAACCAATACGGTATTGTAAAGAAAAATAAAGTAAAAATTAAAAAAAAAAAAAA
>SJYT01033008.1:13884-65824 GCA_006410635.1 Cephalophus harveyi
CTCTATGGATGTGAGTCTGAGTGAACTCTGGGAGATGGTGATGAACAGGGAGGCCTGGCGTGCTGCGATTCATGGGGTCGCAAAGAGTCGTACACGACTGAGCGACTGAACTGAACTGAACCTTTCATATCTTCAGAGATTATAGGTTTAATCTGCCATTTAAAACCCCAGGACAAGCTCTACCTATTCCTGAATTCTCATTCTGCAATGATGAGTATATTTTCTTCTTCTTTACACTCCCTTTGTTTCTTGCAACATAATATTGCTGTTCCTGATATAAGTTCTTTGAAAGTGGATACCAGACCTTGTTCTCATATGATTTCCTGATGTAGGAAAGTACTCCCTTATAATCACAAGTTGAACATCATTTCAGTTGAATGATTTGGTTAAATACTTTTCACAATTTTGCAGCAAAGGAATACAGTTGAGCCCGACCTCACCATGGATTAAGGAAGAGTCTTACCTTATTGCCAATCAAAATTTGGTATATTTCAAGACATGATAAGCAATAAAAAAGATGGTTTTCAATGGTACACATATACAAACATTCTGTATTTTAATGTTTAAGCTGTCATATTACTGTCTATTTACTAATGAATAAACAGTAATTAATTTTTACAGTAATTAAACAGTAATTACTTATTATAGTAAGCAATAAATAGTAATTAACAGTAATTAATTAACTACTGTTTATTATACAGCTTAATTAATATTTAAGCTGTTATATTTAAGCTGCTATAGTACTGAAAGACGTGTTATCAGCACATGCCTATTTGTTTAAAATTTATCAATTTAATGAAAAAAAGTAACACTACAAGTGATGAAATGTGTGGATGATACATGGTTAAATGAAGCTTCGGAAATGAAGTTCCAGGATAATGTGGTTAGAGGTGAGTCATAGGAAGGAGAGGACTGATAAGTCAGCCCATTCTCCAGGTAAAGCATTTGTGGTCTGGAGGCAGCTGCAGTGAGCGAGTAACTTTCTCAGACTCTGTGGCCATGGGAGTTTGGTGATACGCTGACAGAGCTCTCATACATTCATTATACCATACACAAAAGCCAGCAGACAGTAATGAGACTCATGCCAAGGATAAACATCTCTATCTACTTGTAAGAGATCTATAGTAAATCTGAATCGGTGATTAGATTAACATATTTTGGTCATTTAGTTCATTTTAAAGGTGCTAGTGTGAATGTGAATTTTAGGAAATACCTTTTAGGAAAACTTCTGCAAATAGTTCCAGCTGTGCAACTCTAACTACCGTCCTTGAAATTATCTCTTACTGCAAAAAAGTTACCAATTTATAGTGTATGTAAGTCAATGCACTTGCATTGTACATTGTACATAGTTCTATATGTAAACTAATTGGCATTATGGTGCTCTTTTTCATATACATACAAGGCACGTTTTACTTCTTGTAGAGTTTTTCTTCTAGAAGTAATACAATATGGTGCGCTTCTCTGTCATCTCTCAATTTTCCTGTCAAGGAGCTTAGATAGACTACAACGTGACTCCCTAGAGAATACATGTGTGCACAAGGAGAAGTTTTCTGTTAGGAAATCTGAAAAAAAAAAAAAAAAGCAAAAACAAAAACACAAGCATTTGACTGCACAAAGTCCATGTGTAAAGCTACTTCTATGGAGCAGATAGTACATACAAGACTATCTTTAGAGAACCTTCCACTAAATTACTGAATGCTAAGACGCAAATGGTAAATGGTCCCTTTGGTGTATTGTTCAGTCATTTTATGGCCACCAATATCCCTCTGGGTGACACCTGACTGTGCCTATTATGTAAATTGAAATCAACAGTATCAATCTCAATTAGATGTAGCAAAGCATGCTTGATAGACTAAGCATTTGATCATGGTTGCGTTTTTGAAATGCTGTCCAAATTGACCTGATTATTGTTATGACTATTTTGAATTGCACTTGAAATCACTAGTAATATAAAGATGAGTTTCTAAATGGATAAAACATATCATAATGGACCCAACACAGGCACTGAATATCTCAGCACAGGTATGAAATTTCATGTTGTCACTTAGAACGAAAATAGGTTTCAATTTAATTAAAGAGAATCATTGTGGTCCTTAATTATCTCCAGATATTTTTTGAAACTATTATGTATATTTTCTATTCACTAATCTTACTCAATTTGATTGAAACTCTAAAAGTCTTCTAATTTAATTTCTAGCAGATGTTTAATTATTTTGCAGAGAAAAACTCTGCAACCTAGCTCCCTTGATTCTTGGTTCAGACCAAGTTTGCTAGCTTTATTCAACTTAACTATATATATGGGCTTCCCAAGTGGTGGAATGATAAAGAAACTGCCTGCGAATGCAGGAGACACAAGTGATGTGAGTTTGGTCTCTGGGTCAGAAAGATCCCAGCGAGTAGGAACGGTAACCTGCTCCAGTATTCCTGCCTGGAGAATCCCAGGCACAGAGGAGACTGGCAGGCTACAGTTCAGGAGGTCACAAAGAGTCAGACATGACTGAGTGACTAAGCAGACATATACACACATTATATATGTGTGTGTGTATCTTATTTCTCTTGCTTGTGATATTTACCTCATACATACCTCTACTCTTTACTCTGTAAACCCTACACATCCCTGAAGACTCCTTTTTAAACTTGTTGCATCTACACGATCTTTGTTACTTCCTGAGTGACTTCATTGATGGAGAAAATATTATTATTATTTTTAATTTTTATTTTTACTTTATTTTGCTTTACAATACTGTATTGGTTTTGCCATACATTGACATGAATCAGCCACGGGTGTACATGAGTTCCCAATCCTGAACCCCGCTCCTACCTCCCACCCCATATCATCTCTCTGGATCATCCCCATGCACCAGCCCCAAGCATCCTGTATCCTGTATCGAACATAGACTGGTGATTCATTTCTTACATGATAGTATACATGTTTCAATGCCATTCTCCCAAATCATCCCACCCTCTCCCTCTCCCACAGAGTCCAAAAGTCCGTTCTATACATCTGTGTCTCTTTTGCTGTCTCGCATAGGACATGGAAACAACCTAGATGTCCATCAGCAAATGAATGGATAAGAAAGCTGTGGTACATATACACAATGGAGTATTACTCAGCCATTGAAAAGAATGCATTTGAATAAGTTCTAATGAGGTGGATGAAATTGGAGCCGATTATACAGAGTGAAGTAAGCCAGAAATGAGAAAATATTATTATGGTTGTATCAGGCTATCTCAGTTCCAGAAATTTATAGTTTTACTTTAAGAGCTTCTGTCTTGTATTGTTTCAAAAATCTTGAGGTCATCTTTCATTTCCTCAAATACCATATTCAGTATATCATAAAATGCTGTTAGCTCTTCTTTCAAAATATGGCCTAAGCTTCTCACCACTTCTAGGGAGACCAACTTCTTACTACATCCATCCCTGCTACCCATGTCCAATGCTACATCATTGCTAACAAGCATTTTTGCTGTGTTCTTCAACTAATGTTTTGGCAAACACCATTTTCCCCCTAAAGTTAGATAATATACTCTGAAAAGGCCTTTTTATTTCTTCCAAAAGAAAAACCAGAGAACTTACAATGGTCTAAGAGACCCTACAGAAATTGTCAACTAATGACATGTTTTGCCTTATTTCCTATCAGTAACACCTTACACACGTTGCTACAATAAACTGGTGTATTCTGCATTTCTTGATTACAAAAATGCCAGGTGATCCCACCTCACAAATGATGCCTTGTTTGCTCCAGCTTCCCACGGCATGAATCAGCAAGGTGTCCACATGCTGCTTTCTTATTACACGCTGTCTCAACCACACATCTCAGATTGAAACCCTGAACGACCACCAATACTTTCTATCCCCCTGAGCCTGTGAATATTTCCACAGCACTTAGAACTTACTAAGTATGTTATTATTTATTATATTTATTCTTTATTGTTTGTGTTTCCTGCTTAAATATAAGGCACCCCAAAATGAGGATTTTCTTGATCTTTTTTGTATATTGCCATTATCTTGCTGCTGCTAAGTCGCTTCAGTCGTGTCCGACTCTGTGCGACCCCATAGACGGCAGCCCACCAGGCTCCCCCATCCCTGGGATTTTCCAGGCAAGAACTCTGGAGTGGGTTGCCATTTCCTTCTCCAATGCATGAAAGTGAAAAGTGAAGGGAAGTCGCTCAGTCGTGTCCGACTCCTAGCGACCCCATGGACTGCAGCCTTCCAGGCTCTTCCGTCCATGGGATTTGCCAGGCAAGAGTACTGGAGTGGGGTGCCATTGCCTTTGTACAGAAAATATAAGGTAGGAAATATTTCATATTTTGTTAAAATAAGAATATATAATCTTTTTTATGTGCATATTCCAGGTCTTCAAAGGGAGTGAATAATTTTAAGGTCAATGAATGAATGCTAAGATAGTTTAGTCACTTCTAGATCTTTAAGACTCTATGAGCCATAGCCCACCAGGCTCCTCTGTCCATGGGGTTCTCCAGACAAGTTTACTGGAGTGGGTTGCCATGCCCTCCTCCAGAATATCTTCCAGATCCAGGGAGTGAACCCACAGTTCTTGTTTCCTGCATTAGCAGGTGGGTTCTTTACCACTAGTACCACCTGGGAAGTCCCTTTAAGGTCAGTGTGCACATGTGTGTGTGTGTGTGTGTGTGTGTGCGTGTGTGTGTGTGATAGTCACTCAGTCATACCTGACTCTCTGTGACCCATGGAGTATAATTCATCGGCTCCCCTGTCCATGGGATTCTCCAGGAAAGAACATGGGAGTGGGCAGCCGTTCCCTTCTCTAAGGGATCTTCCCAACCCAGGGATCAAAACGGGGTCCCCACATTGCAAGCAGATTCTTTACTCTCTGAGTGACCCCTGGCTCTAATCCCCACTGGATTCCCCTGCAAAGAGCACTGCCACACTTCCCACAAAGAGGACTCTCATTAAACGTGTGCTCATGAATGGATACTGTGGGTGGCTTAGGCTGCGGAAACTAGCCCCCCAAAGCAGAGCTGCCTCTTTGGAAATCTCCCCATCATGCAGCATGACTTGATTTGATTAGAAAAATCAAAGGATTCGCTTTGCCAAAATACATAGCTTACAGTGATAATAAATCAGAGTTGAAAGGGAGTGGAGGTAGAAAGTGTTAAAAAGAGGAAGCCCCCTTGTTTAGTGGTGAGTAATGAGGACCACGTAAAAGAATAATTGGAAAAGAAAAACAAAAATGATTCCAAATGACAGTAATTGCCAAAAATGTGCTCATATTGAGTCCAAGTTTTGAAAGCTAAAGATGAGTAAAAGGATGGAAGTCATTATCTTCTGTACAAGAATTAAATAAGAAAAAGCTCTACTTTATCTCTTTTCTTTGGCTATTAGCATTGGAAGTAGAGAAATATTCATGAGTTTTATAAAGAGCCATTAAGAGGAAAATGATTCTAGACACCATAAGATTTTTATATGTTTCCTCAGTGCTTTAAATGATAATTTGTTTTGATTTAGAATTCCTTGGTTTTTTATATATACACTATTGTGAAATTAAATATATTAACATTATTTTAATAATGACCTGTGTTTTAATTCTAGGCCTGTTATTAATAGTTGAATGTCATTGGGAAATACAGTTAACCATCTAAATTTTCTATCGCCACCTACAAATTAGCAGTAGAAACACACTTCCTTCCCAAGGTTGTTTTAAATTTGACATTTGTAGGATAGCCAAAGCAAGGGAATTCCAGAAAAACATTTACTCTGCTTAATTGACTATATTAAAGCTTTGACTTTAGTATACTATACTAAAGCTTTGACTTTTGACTATATGGATTACAACAAACTGTGGAAAATTCTTAGATATGGGAATACCAGGCCACCTTATCTGCCTCCTGAGAAACCCATATGCAGGACAAGAAGCAACAATTAGAACTGGTCATGGAACAACTGGTTCCAAATTGGGAAAGATGTACTTCAAAATCGTGTATTGCCACCCTGCTTATTTAACTTACATGCAGAGTGCATCTTGCAAAATGCCAGGCCTGATGAAGCTCAAGTTGGAATCAAGACTGTTGGGAGAAATATCAATAACCTCAGATATGCAGATGGCATCACCCTTATGGCAGAAAGCAAGAAGGAACTGAAGAGTCTCTTGATAAAGGTAGGAGAGTGAAAATGCTGGCTTAAAACTCGACATTCAAAAAACAAAGATCATGGCATCCAGTACCATAACTTCATGGCAAATAGAGGGAGAAACAGTGAAAACAGTGACAGACTTTATTTTCTTGGGCTTCAAAATCACTGCAACCATGAAATGGTGACTGCAACCATGAAATTAAAAGACCCTTGCTCATTGGAAGAAAAGATGTGACAAACCTAGACAGCATATTAAAAAGCAGAGACATTACTCTGCCAACAAAGGTCTGTCTAGTCAAAGCTGTGGTTTTCCCAGTAGTCATGTGTGGTTGTGAGAGTTGGACCAGAAAGAGGTTGAGTGTGAAGAATCGATGCTTTCAAACTGTGGTGTTGGAGAAGACTCTTGAGAGTCCCTTGGACTGCAAGGAGATCAAACCAGTCAATCCTAAAGGAAATAAGTCCTGAATAGTCACTGGAAAGACTGATGCTGAAGCTGAAGCTCCAATACTTGGCCACCTGATGTGATGATCCAACTCATTAGGAGAGACCGTGATACTGGGAAAGATTGAAGCCAGGAGGAAAAGGGGACAACAGAGAATGAGATGGTTGGATGGCATCACTGATTCATTGGATGTGAGTTTGAGCAAGCTCTGGAAGATGGTGAAAGACAGGGGAACCTGGTGTGCTGCAGTCCATGGGGTCACAAAGAGTTGATCACGAGTTAGTGACTGAACAACAACAACAAAAAAATCTTTTTATTATCAAAAAATACAATCAAATGAATAGACAAATGTAAACTAATTATCCAAAGGAATATATTATTTATAGATGGTGAAAAGATGCTTAAAGAAAATAACCCACAAAATCTCACAGGTAGAGTGTAGTAGAAATGGAACTGAATTCAAATATTTTTAAGGTTAATTTTATAGTTTTCAACAGGTACATTTTTGTGAACTATTTGTTTATTAGATAAATCATCACCCCAAAGTCATATCTGCATTATTCATATTTCCTGGAAGGAAATGTTCTCAGAGGAAAAAGAAAAAGCAGCTATAAAAGTTTAGGGAAAATCAGATTGGTGAAAAGGACTTCAAAAAAAGTTATCACATTTCAAACAACTTGAAAGCTACATTCTAGAGATAAAATTTAAAGATAAGATTCAGAAAGTGTGCCTAGAGCCTGGGGGAGGTGAGCTATAATTCCAGAAAATAGACCTTACCTTCTCAGATACGCTTAGCTTCACTTTTAGGTTTTTATTTTCATGAAAATGTGTAATATTGCTAAACTTAATCCTTCTCAAGTTAAGAACAGATTTCACGTCATATGTCTTCATTTACTATCATTGTTCACTTACAATTTGGCAGTTGACTGTCACATGTTGACAAGCTGTTTCTGTCTTCTCTTTTTTGCTATGCATTTATATTTAGATTTAAAGAAATGTCATCTTTTTACTAGGCAAACTTCAAGTTGCATACCATCAAATTGTTTTTTAGCTATAAAAATATAAATCACATTATTTAAATTGTCCTATATCTTCCAGTCCTTGAAAAAGTATTTTTGTACTCATCTTGAGTTTTTCCTCAAATTTATATTTTTTTTTTCCAATTTATTTATTTAAAAGTGTATCCAAGGTCCATTGTATGAGTGGAAACTGGGTCTAAAATTTCTCTTTTGACCTTGTTGTTGAGTATTCTCTTTTCCAAAAGGACCCTTCCTTTTTCCCATTCTTCTGTCTTAGAGACAACTTAGATATGTGGCTCAGTGGGAAAGAATCCACCTGCAAATGCAGGGGTCACAGGAGACTTAGGTTCAATTCCGGGACTGAGAAGCTCCCTGGGGCAGATCCCATTTCCTAAAGGCAATCCACTCCAGTATTCTTGTCTGGTGCAGGAGCCCGGTGGGCTACCGTCCATCAGACAATAAATAGTCATAAGTGACTGAGCCCACACATATCATTTATTATTACGATGAAGATGGATAAACCAATGTAGATATCCAGTTTTGTTTTTTTTTTTTTTTCTCCCCAAACTTTACCAATCTATTGCTTAGAGAGCTCTTTTGGATAAAATTCTAAAGAAGAGTTCATTCATTATCTCCTAGTTAGTTAATATCATGGATAAACACAATAATTGTTACTTTTTATCAATTATTGAGGTCCTACTGTGAGCCGAAATCTGTCATATATGTTGGTTTAAATCTAGCAATATTCTAGGAAAGAATGCTTCATTGTCTCTAATATTTAGAAAAAATAAAAATTCAAAGAAGTACATTGGCTAATGTCACATGGATGGTAAGTAACTGAGCTAGGTTGAACTGAAACAAGACATATGTCTTTCTGACATCCAGAGTTTTCAGAGCTTGGCAGTGCCTTTGCTGACTGTGCACCCTAGAGATGCTGGTTCTATTAATCCTGTTCCTAATTCTATGTGCATCAAGCCTCTAGACTGCTACTATAACCTTGTCACTAATTATAAAAGTTTCAGCCTTCTGGATGTGAAGCACCAATACTTGGTCTTTACCGCTTGTCATCCCTATCATCCCAATTGCCATGATTCAGCCAATATGGTAAAGGTCCTTTCCCCAATCTGCTCTACCGCAGAGGGTCACAACTTAAATTCTCATGGGTATCAGGACCTCCCTGATCTACACTGACCTTAGCCAGCCCTTTAGTGAGCTCTGCGACAAATATGTCCTAACAAAGTTGTCCCTCATGAGAATTAAGGGCAGGGGTTTGACACTAATCCCACCAGCTATTAAATATGGGCTATATCAGGAAAGAATGTGACCTTGGGTGAAGCATCTCTCTACAGAGAAGAAAATCCTGGCGGATCCAAAGCCTGAGCAGTCTGGCACATAGCAGTTGTATAATAATTATTTAACAAATTAATGAATGAGTAATACAGTGAAAGTATGATAGGAAAGAACTTTCAGTAAACAGAATAGATTCATTAAATAATAATAAAACAAAACAGTAAAATAAAAAAGACAAAGTTGCTATCTTCACCAATACTTATTTCTGAACTGCTAATGTAAAGTCTCACAAAAATTTCCAAACCAATTCAACCATTGCTCATGTAATGAAAAAGCAAAGATTAAAATGGAACATATAGTGAGCTATCTGAAAGTGTATCCAAAACTCCGCATCTGGCTACTCGGGACTCTTTGAATGTTGAACTCAGTGGGACCCTCCATCACAGTGCTTTGGCTCAGTGGAGACACAGCTGTGTCATTCCGCTGGAAAGTTCCAACTGTGAACATGAGATAGTGAAATCCTTATTTACTAACAAAATACTAAGCTTCATGCCAGCACTTTAAAACTTCTAGGTCACACTTTAATTATTGAGAATTTTCACAATTATAGTCACCCTCCTTTAGTTTCCTTTCATTAAGAAATGATTAGAGTGAAAAAAAAATGCCAAGTTAAAAATGGTCTCCATTTGAATCTTCTATTTTTATAGGATTTTGTTACTGAAAAATGACCTTTTTTTCCCCTAAATTCCAGGTCACTTTTGAAAATTTGATTAACCATCTTCATCAGCCTTGGAACTGGAAATGCATTTCTGGAAATGTGTCTCTACCATTGACCAATGGTCATTCAGAAGGTTGGAAGAAATGAATGGTAGTAGGATTCTCTGATTTAAAAAGGCAGTTGGATCTTTCAAAGGATATTATGGATTACAGAAACACCGTTGAGTACTGGTGGGTGTATTCATTTTCTAGGATTGACAAAAAGTGAGATTTCAAACAATAGAAATGTATTGTCTCACAGTTTTGGGGGCTTTGAGTGCAAGATCAAGCTTTCAGCAGACTATGGTCTCTCTGAAGCCTCAAGAAGAAGACACTTCCTTGTCGCTTTCCCTTTTCTGGGGATTGCCAGCAATCCTTGGCATTCCCTGGCTTGTAGCTGTGTCACTACAAGCAATGTAGTGGATAATAGAGCAATGCTTGCCTCTCTTATCACATGACATTTTCTCCATGTGTCTGTCTGTCTAAGTATTCCTCCTCTTCTAAGGACACCAATGGATTATGACCTTCCATAGTTCAACATTGACATTGAAGTCACTCAGTCATGTCCAACTCTTTGCGACCCCATGGACTGTAGCCTACCAGGCTCCTCCATCCATGGAATTTTCCAGGCAAGAGTACTGGAGTGGGTTGCCATTTCCTTCTCCAGGAGATCTTCCCAACCCTGGGATCGGACCCGGGTCTCCTGCATTGCAGGCAGATGCTTTACCATCTGAGCCACCAGGGAAGTCAGTTTCTGTAGTTTGGCATCCTCTAAATAGGGCTTCCCTGGTGGCTCAGAGGTTAAAGCGTCTGCCTCCAATGCGGGAGACCCGGGTTCGATCCCTGGGTCTGGAAGATCCCCCAGAGAAGGAAATGGCAATCCACTCCAGTATTCTTGCCTGGAGAATCCCATGGACGGAGAAGCCTAGTAGGTTACATTCCACGGGGTCGCAAAGAGTCGGACACGACTGAGCACCTTCACCTTCACCTTAACTCGACTATATCTGCAGAGAACTTATTCCCAAATAAGGTCACAGTATCAAACATGGGGATTAGGATTTCAACAGTTTAGACTAGGAGTAAGAGACACGACTGAATCCCCAACAGGCTATTCACATTCATAGCTCAAAGTCACATTTAATTCACAAATCGCTTCAATCCTTTCATGTTTTCTAAACACCTTTGCTTTTAGTCATGTTGTACAGTTAAATAACTGTATCATCTTATTCTGTCTTCTTTCTAAAAATAAAAAAAGGCTGCATATTTCAAAGGAGAAACAAATTGATGTATGGAAAGAAAACTCAAAAAGCTTTAAAACTGCAAGGAAAGAAAATTCAAAAGCCTTCAAAAAGGCAATGTATGCATGCGTGCTAAGTCGCTTCAGTTGTGTCTGACTCTTTGTGACCCCCATGAACTATAGCCCGCCAGACTCCTCTGTTCATGGGGTTTTCCATACATGAATATTGGAGTGGGTTGCCTTGCCCTCCTCCAGGGGATCATCCTGACCCAAGGATGAAACCTGGATCTTATGGGTCTCTTACTTTGGTAGGCAGCTTCTTTACCACTAACACCACCTGGGAAACTCCAAAACTGTAATATTTGTATGTAAAAGGTGGAATGTTTTAGCTTATTTACCACTTCATTCATTTCTTCAACAATTATTTTTAACACATCTAAGGTGAAGTCGATAGGTGATAGGTGAAGTCGCTCAGTCGTGTCCGACTCTTTGCGACCCCGTGGACTGTAGGCTTCTCTGTCCGTGGGATTCTCCAGGCAAGAATACTGGAGTGGATTGCCATTTCCTTCTCCAGGGGATCTTCCCGACCCAGGGATCGAACCCGGGTCTCCCGCATTGGAGGCAGACGCTTTAACCTCTGAGCCACCAGGGAAGCCCTTAAACAACATAGAATTCCTCTCTCATGCTTTCAATCTAATGAAAATGATAATGAATTTTTAAATGAAAAGACATACTAAATTACAAATTATAATTAAGTGGAGGGAAGAGCAGTGCAGATAGTGGAAATGACATGTATAAAATCCCTTGGACGAGAAGTGCATAGTATGCTTGGGGATCTCAAAATAAGCTTCTAGAGGCAGAAGAGGTTGGGGTCAGCCTTGGAAGGACAGAGAGGCTAACAGAACATTGAGATCTAACAAAGCTGAGACGGTGGAAGCTAAAGAGGAACAGATCGTGTGAAAATGATAGCATAGGAATTATTATGAAGCCGTGTAGGTTTCTTTAAAAGTAACACTTACGTTTACCATAATGAAAGCATATATTGCAAATACATTTCCATTATGCAAATCCAGGAATGTTTCCAGCAGTGTCCTTTGTTAAAAACAAATGTGAAAACAGAAAACATCGGTTTCTGCTCCCTTTTCCTCTCAAAGAGCAGAGACCAATAAATATATTTTATTCATCTATATTCTTTAATATCCTAAAACTCTTGGAAATTCCTAGATGATAAGAGCACAAGGATCTTCTTTGGCTCTAAGAGTTGGTTTTTGAACCTGTTTCCAGAAAGAGGACTCCAAATCCTTTGGAATTTCCAGGATAAAAGGAGTGTCTTTTATTCTAATGATATGGCCCTTGGTGGGCTCTTGGAAAGCTTCAGGATGTGGACTGGCCACCAGAAGAAGCAAACCGTGATTAGAAAATGGAAACCTTCATCCCCACCCCATTGTCCAAGAAGAAAAGAGGGACTGAAGATTGAGACAATACTTGATCATGACTATACGGTGAGGCTTCCATAAAAATCCCCAAAGTATGGGTCTGGGAGGGTTTCCAGGTAGCTGAACACAAGGAAGTTCAGGGAGGGTGGCAAGCCAGAGAGAGCATGGAAGAAGCCCCTTCTGCTTCCCTGTACCATGCCCTACATTTCTCTTCATCGGGCTGTACATCTATAATCTTTAATATCCTTTTTTAAAAATGCACTTATTTATTTTTGGCTGTTCTGGATCTTTGTTGCTACAAGGGTTTTCTCTAGTTGAGGCAAACAGGGCTACTCTCCGGTTGAGGTGTTTAGGCTAATTGTGGTGGCTTCTTTTGTTGCTGAGCATGGACCCATGGCTTGTGGGCTTAGCCATTGAAGCTCCCAGGCTCCAGAACACAGACTCAATATTTGTGATGCACGGTGTTAGCTGTTCTGAAGCATGTGGGATCTTCCCAGACCAGGGATCGAAACTTTGTCTCCCGAGTTGGCCGGTGGATTTTTTACCACTGAGCCACCAGTGAAGACCCTTTACTATCTTTTATAATAAAGTGGTAGATGTATTCCCTGGGCTTCTCTGAGTACTACTATTGAATTATTAAACCCAAGGAGGGGGGGTTATGAAGCCCTGATTTATAGCCAGTCAGTCAGAGGTAAAATGGACAACCAGGGAACTGGTGATCTGTGTCTGAAGGAAGAGCAGTTTTGTGGGACTGAGTGCTTTAACTTACAGGATCCGAGACTACAGACAGTAAATGTCAGAATAGTTGATGTGGAAAACCCATCCATCTGGTGTCATGAATGTGAAAGCAAGCTGAGTCTTTCTGAAACAACAAAGTAGAAAAACACCATCAGGAAAGTGAGCATATATATTTTACATTTAGCTACTAGAATCACTTACATCTTAGAATTCATTTTTATTTATTTTTAGATGAGTATCAGTTCAGTTCAGTTCAGTCGCTCAGTTATGTCTGACTCCTTGCAACCCCATGAATTGTAGCATGCCAGGCCTCCCTGTCCATCACCAACTCCCAGAGTTCACTCAGACTCACATCCATGGAGTCCGTGATGCCATCCAGCCATCTCATCCTTGGTCGTCCGCTTCCCCTCCTGCCCCCAATCCCTCCCAGCATCAGAGTCTTTTCCAATGAGTCAACTCTTCACATGAGGTGGCCAAAGTACTGGAGTTTCAGTACTCTTCAGAAATCCCAGGGCTGATCTCCTTCAGAATGGACTGGTTGCATCTCTTTGCAGTCCAAGGGACTCTCAAGATCTTCTCCAACACCACAGTTCAAAAGCAATTCTTCAGTGCTCAGCCTTCTTCACAGTCCAACTCTCACATCCATACATGACCACTGGGAAAGCCATAATCTTGACTAAACAGGCCTTAGTCGGCAAAGTAATGTCTCTGCTTTTGAATATGCTATCTAGGTTGGACATAACTTTTCTTCCAAGGAGTAAGTGTCTTCTAATTTCATGGCTGCAGTCACCATCTGCAGTAATTTTGGAGCCCCCAAAAAACAAAGTCTGACACTGTTTCCACTGTTTCCCCATCTATTTCCCATGAAGTGATGGGACCAGATGCCATGATCTTCATTTTCTGAATGACTGAATTTGGCAATAAGGAGTTCATGATCTGAGCCACAGTCAGCTCCTGGTCTTGTTTTTGTTGACTGTATAGAGCTTCTCCATCTTTGGCTGCAAAGAATATAATCAATCTGATTTCAGTGTTGACCATCTGGTGATGTCCATGTGTAGAGTCTTCTCTTGTGTTGTTGGAAGAGGGTGTTTGCTATGACCAGTGCATTTTCTTGGCAAAACTCTATTAGTCTTTGCCCTGCTTCATTCCGCATTCCAAGGCCAAATTTGCCTGTTACTCCAGGTGTTTCTTGACTTCCTACTTTTTCATTCCAGTCCCCTATAATGAAAAAGACATCTTTTTTGGGTGTTAGTTCTAAAAGGTCTTGTAGGTCTCCATAGAACTGTTCAACTTCAGTTTTTTCAGCGTTACTGGTTGGGGCATAGACTTGGATAACCGTGATACTGAATGGTTTTCCTTGTAGACGAACAGAGATCATTCTGTCGTTTTTGAGATTGCATCCAAGTACTGCATTTCGGACTCTTTTGTTGACCATGATGGCTACTCCATTTCTTCTGATGAATATAGATATATACAAATAAAAGTTGCCATGATGAAGTTAATCTACTTAGTTTTAATTTCTCAGTTTAGTTCCTAAGTCTCAGAATTGTAATGGACTTGTTTTCCTTTTATTGGAACCACATTTCATTATTTATAGATGAGAATTCTAGGCTTCTACAAGTTAAAGGAGTTTCAAAAGCTTATAAAGATTTGAATCAGCAGATCCATGCCCAGTGCTAGCCAATATGTCACTTTTGAATAAATTAGAGAAAGAAAAAAGAAAATCAAAACAAAACATCTTTTTTTTTTTCTGGGAGGTTGCAGACAGCGGGATGTGTGGAGCTGAAATCTCACATACCCTCCACTCACCAAGCCATCCCTGCCCATGTGGGACTGAACTTTGTATCCTCATTTGGGACACAGCCTACCTTTGTGAGTATTCCTGAGCAGAAAGAAAATGAGAACCCAAGTTTTCTGATGTGCATCCAAACAGCTCCACAAATTCTGCAACTCACTTCAAAAAATATTTTTCACAGAGAAACAGAATGACAATGGTACTGATACAGTAACTAAAATTTTTCTAACTGCTTTGTTCCATTTTTTTTTGAAAGAAAAATATAATTATTCCAGTTCATATTACAAGTTAACACAAGCATTCATGTCTGCACACAGTCCTTTGGCAAATTCTGGTATTCCCAGTACTGTCATAAATGCTGAATAAAATGTGAACGACTAAGTCTTCTGAGAAACGTGGGAGAGACTGTGCAACTGAGACTTAGAACAGAACTCTCAGCACAGAACCCTGTCCAAACTCTGAACTAAGAGATTGGACCAAACTTTTACATGGTTTCTAGCAGCCCGAGTCCAAGTTGTTTGGACAACTTGGGACTTTTGGAGTTCCTACCTGAAAAAGCATTGTCAAAAGAATTTCGTGCTGGGTCTGGTCAACACCTGATGTAAACCCCTTACCTTCCTTTCTTATCATTTGCTAAGAAGGTATTACAATTGTGGATTCTTCCCCTATCCCTTAGGGGTATTATGTATTTTCTACAATTCAGGAAGGATAAGACTTCTGTCTCCAGGTCTCTGTGAAAGGAAGCAATCCTAAATTAGGTAACTGACAGTAGCTGACACAGCTGACCAAATCAGTATTCACACCAATCAATCCTTTGTAATTTTTCACTTCCTTGAGTCTAAATCAGCACTCTCTCCCTCTTTCTCTCTACTCCATCCTTCTTCCTGTAAAATGCCAGGTCATATCTATGCAAAGCAGAATGGAGCTCAGCTCTTTCTCCTATGTTAGTAGTTACTGAATAAAATCTGTTCTCACCACTTTATAAAATGTTTGACTTTTTTTTTCCCTTTTGACACATCTAATAACTTTCAGAAGGAAGTATACATCCTGCAAAACACATGACTTAACCATCTCAGCAACATGTGATAAAAGCAAAAGGAAGATACAATAAACCACGTGGTTGCTAGGGAGCCCATGGCTAGCATGAAATGAGTGCTTTTCCATAAAGGGATGCTCTGTTTTTGAATAAGGCTGATGAGCAATCAAATCCTCACATTTGAGAAGATTGAACACAGATACAGAAAAGAGAGGGACCCTGCATGTAAAACTATAAAAAGAGAAGGTGGTAAGTCAAAATGGGAAAGGAAGGAGGTAATTAAACAAGGAAAATTGAAACCAAGAAAAAGGAGAGACCGTGAAAGTTGAAGAAAAAAAAGGAAAATGATAGAAATGATAGTTAATTGTGAGCAGAAAGGAAACACGGGCAGAGAAAGTAATAAGGAAGTAGTGGGGAGCGGAGACACACAGTTGTCTAGCAGAACTCCTTTGTGTACTGAGATGAAGCCCAAGGAGGTCTTCCAAGGGCTCAGGACACACACTTCTTCTTAATCTTATCACTTCTCCATCTATTCTGATAATATCTTCTCCGTTAACCAAAGGAAACTGGATGATTTTTTTTTTAAATTTTATTTTTACTTTATTTTACTTTACAATACCGTATTGGTTTTGCCATACATTGACATGAATACACCACGGGTGCATACAGAGGCTAATTAACACCCTTAGAATTTAAGGACAAATAAATCTCTTGCCCTAAAGGAGTTCTCAGGTTAATGAGTGAGAAATTATATATATTATCAATAGATGAGTCCAATTGGAATCTCTGGTCACTTTAGCAACCTGTCATTTTGCTCTTTAAGGAACCAAGTTATCAATTCTAATACATTTGTCAGGATGGCTAGAGAGTAATAGATGATTTGAAGTTGGGTAGATAGGAGGCCTGGTTGATTATGCAAAGCAGCTCATAGCTCATGTAAAAGGTCAGTCTCACAACAATTATACAGTCTCTTTTTATAGCCTTCATGCTTTATTGCTGACTTTAAAAGTTAGACAAGAGCATATGACAAAGACAGAGATGTGTAGATTTCATAATTTGATGATTTTCTTGCTTGTCTAATCCAGCCAAATTTTGGAAAACAATCATTTTAAATGTCCATCACTCAAAACAGAGAGTACCAATTCTAAACAAAATTTTGAATTGCTTGAGATAAGTCTTCAATATTCTTTTGTATTTTTTAATCGCTTTTTTGTCTCAAAATAAAGGCCTCAAATTTCCTCAAGGTGATTGCCTCAAGTCTGAACTTCGCAGTTTCTTATAATGAAACCCATTGTCTTATTCTTTATTCTTTAGGAAGGTAAATCGCTGGTCAATGTCAGCCTTGAATAAATCTTGAAATTTCCATGGAGATAATCTTTTCAGACAGGTATATTGCTTTGTAAGTGACCTTGAAAATCCTAAATCAAAGGAATAATAGTGGGAAGTTAAGCCACTATTAGAAGATGTTGTTCAGCAGGATTTGAATACATCAGGCTAGGTAATACTTGAAGAGCTTGAAAAATCATATCCAGAAATGAAGCCTCATGTGCCCTTTGACTACAACAACCAAATTTATCTTTGGATTTCTGTGAAAGGCATTTCTACAAGTATTGTACTATTATTATTATGGCCAAAATTAATGAAAATACATTTCTATTGTTCATTTTTATCACTAATTATATTTCAGCTATGAGTTTTAGCATAATAATTTCTTTTTTTTTTAGTTCCAATTTTATAAAATGTAAAATTGAGGTACAAAAGAGGCCACAAGTTTTTTGGAGGTTATACAATTAAAAGTCAGATCTGTGAAGCCAACTTCTATTTTTCTGCTATTTATGACAGTAGGAGGTTTATCAGGGCACAATAACTTCTCTCAGGCTTCAAATTAATGATCTAATAAAATAGAAACTCGACTCTCCTTTTGTAAGAGCAAACAGAAGCTGTTCTGTAAAAGAGAGATAGGCAAAACAAAAGACTGTATTTTATTTACTTTCAATTTTCTTCAGATACAATGGATAAGCGGAGAAGGCAATGGCACCCCACTCCAGTACTCTTGCCTGGAAAATCCCATGGATGGAGGAGCCTGGTAGGCTGCAGTCCATGGGGTTGCTAAGAGCTGGACATGACTGAGCGACTTCCCTTTCACTTTTCACTTTCATGCATTGGAGAAGGAAATGGCAGCCCACTCCAGTGTTCTTGCCTGGAGAATCCCAGGGACAGGGGAGCCTAGTGGGCTGCAGTCCATGGGGTCTCACAGAGTCGGACACGATTGAAGTGACTCAGCAGCAGCAGCACAATGGATTGCTACAGATAACTGCATATGTTTTAAAGAGTCAATGAATTTTACAAACAATTAATATTGGGCTGGCCAGAAAGTTCATTTCAGTTTTTCCATTAGATGTGTGGGAAACCTGAATGAACTTTTTGGCCAACCCAATACTTCGATTATTGACGACTGAAATCTACAGAGCAATAAAGTAGAAATCTGAAGCAAGGCCTCAAAGTGAGACCAATCTAACCTGTATTATCCCAGAGTTTTCATGGAAACATTAATATTGCCTTCAGGTTATTAAGCATTTTTACATAAATATTTATTTTTTCCTTATACTTTTGATGAGGGGCATAAGTGAGGCAGAGATTTGAGTATTTTATTGTAGAAATGCGCTAAAGGCTGAGATACTGATTCAATCAGGTCATATCAGAGACAGGGGAGAACTCTGATCTCCAGACTAGCAGACTAGCATTCTTTCTAGGAGCTCATCTAGAGAAAGGTGGGACTCAGTTAATGGTGACCCAGGAACCTGCCCCTGAGGTTCACACCTGAAAGCTGCTGCCTTCCAAGTATAAAGGGGCCCAATGTACATCTACACATTCTTTTCTCTTGGAATCAGAACCAGTTTGAAATGGTTTTCCAGCTATCACCTCTGATTCTGTGGGTTCAGCCAGATGCCATTCTCTGCCTCTACTGATGATTGTGTTCTTTGTGAGTCGCAAAATAAAAGGCCTCCTGGTGGAAGCTGTGATGTGCTACTCAGATACCTACCTCACAATGCAGGAGTTTAAGTCTTGGCTCTCTCCCTTGAGACAGTTATGAAGGATTATTTCATCTTTTGGATCCCCTCTAGGGTTTGCTGAAGCTTCCCTTGAGGCACTACACTCAACTCCTTTAGCTCACCCTTGCTTTCTTCCTTCCCCCCCCCCCTTGTTGTTCTCAAGAGTCCTCCCTAATAACCTCCCAGTGTACTCTGAGTCTGCCTGTCTCAGGACCCAACTGTGGCAGAACAGGGGAGACCAGGGGGCAGTGAGCCAGGGCAGCTCATCCGTAATTAAATTCTGCAGGTCACTTGATCTCTCTGGGTCTACATGTTTTTATTCACCGATGCACATCAAATGATGTCTACTTTTCAACAGTCAAAAAGAATTTCAAATTCTTACATTCTGTACTATGAGCAGCACTAACTTCTAGCAAACTGAGTAATATACCTACCCTCTGCTTTATTTGGGCCAGGGAGCTGGGGGAGCAGGGAGGTAATGGAGACTTTCTCTCTATTGTTTCCTTTTCCTCGTCCTCTCTCTGGTTTCCCCCTGGTCTGGTTTCTGTAGATTTGGTTTTTAGCAAACCACAGCCTGTCTATTCTTGTCCCCATTTACTTTGTGCCCTGAGACCCACAGTCTCTGTCTTTCCCAATCTCACTCAGCCACCAGCCTGGGCGCTCAGTAGCAGACTAGGTGTCAGCCAGCCTGCAACCCATTCTGCATAAACCAGTGTTACACCGAGTGCTCTAGTCTTGGCTTGGGTTGTGTGGATCAGGGGAGTCTGAACAACTCAGGTCTGCATGTGGGCTGTTCAGTGTGGGACCTGAGATTCCACATACTTTTCATTTTTATCTTTTCCCTATTCCTTCTCCTATATCCACATTCCTGGGTTTCTGCCTTTGCTTCTATGAGTTACAGTCTATTTTTCCTTAAGAATAAAGTTTTATTATAAATTCTAATTTAGTTGTCTGGGGTCATAATGTAACTCTACCGAAAAGCACCATTTACTTGAAGAAGGGTTTCTGCTCTTTCCCACTCCATTTAACTGTACAAGATTTAGTTAGTTGTTTAGATTTGGTGAAATATGAGTATGAAACATGCTGAAATATGTTCTAATGTGAAGAATAATAGAAACCATAAGCCCAATTTTGAGGCTTATCTTTGAGTAGGAGCTATTGCATTCACCCCACCTACCAGCTCAGACTCACATAGCTTTTATCCCTGGTGATACCATGATTTACATAGCTGACCTCTTCCCCTCAATAGAGGATTTCTACAGTATTTTTAGTTTATATGAGTTCTTTTCCCATGTTTATAGTTAATTTTTATAACATTTCATAAAAATAAATAATGTGTATTATTTCATCATAATATACTGTTCATATCATTAATATATGAATGTTTTCACATATTTCATTACAAAATATAAATGATTAGTATGAGTGTCATCAATTTCTGCTTTTAGGCAGATGTTTATTATACATTAGATTGATTAGACTTTAGAATTTCAAACAAAAGGTTTTCATCTTCATTGGTAGTATTTCCAGAACAGTGTCAGTTAAAGAAAGAGTAACATTGCAAGACATGGGGGTTTACTGCTGACCCTGGACCAGCATAAGATTACAGTGTGAAAAAGGAAGACGAATAACATGTAGATGCTCAGAGAACTACATGTGGGGAAAATGAAAACCTTTGGGTTTTTAGCCCAAATACAAACAATCACTAATCAAAACAATATATTTGCATTCAACCAATAATACTAGAGTTTAGCTTATTGTAATATGAGGAATGGCTACACTTACAGTTAGGAAGAAAGAATATAAATTAATGTGGCTTCATTTTGCAGGGATGAGTTAAGACAAACCAGTTAGTAATACAGACAAGTTTTCTTTGATCTTCTGAAAATGTGGGTCGACAGTTTTAAGCAAGGCTGGAGAGAAGATAATTTACGCTGGCATGTGTTGGCACTTCCATTGCTTCAGCTCACAGATAAGGCTGAATTTAGAGAGAAAAAACATTTCCTCTTTCATATGATCTATCTCTGCTTCTAAAAGATGACTAGAAATATGGGAACATTTGTGAGATATGGTGATTGCTGAAAAAATGTTACCAATAACCCCATTTCTTGTCTTAGAAAATGAAAGACAGAGTGAATACTCTGTCAGTACTGACTTAGGTGCACCCATTGGTTTGATCCAAGCCTTTGTCCCTTTTGAAAAGAGGCTAATCCTCAGAGGGAAATGCTCGAGTGTATGATGGGAGTGGATAATCAGACATTGTTCATCCTGACATTTGGGGAGAGGAAAGTATAATCTTGACTCTAATCCAGACTCCATCCTTGAGAAAATCACACTTTGCATAATTACACAGGCTGGAACAAGGGAGCATAAGTAACTCTTGGCTTTTTCAATGTTTTGTGACTACTCACTGGGGACAGATAAACATTTTCTGTACAACAACCACAGACAATTACCCTATTGTCTGGTTTTACAAAATTGTGTCTACTATAGGATTCCAAATGTCTTCTTGATTTAATAAGACCTGTAAGAGTGCAGAAATCTGAGGGAAAAGATACAGACCTTTTGTGGATAAAAGATTCAGAGAACACAATCAGTAACATAATGATAGATTAAGGGTGAAATTCTCCATAGCAAAAAGAAAAAAAAAAATCTCAGTTCCAAGGAAAACACAGTGTTAAGGAAAAAAGTATAGACCGAGTATTCATATTGACAAGATTGAGAGCACCACACAGCTATAGATAGCATCTTGCAGGGCATATTAGAAGGAAAACAACAACAAAAGTAAATACAAACAAGGCTATTTACAGCAAATGTGTAAGGAAAATCAAGGCATTCACAGAGAAGAAAATACCCTTGGCACATACAACTTGGTCAAAACAGAATAGGATTTACAGACTAGGACCCAAAGGAATTAAAAATGATCAGAGATATCATCGAAAATGTCCACCATGCTTTTGATGGTTTCCTATTCATTTGTCCTTTGTGTATTTTTTACTTTTTCTTCTCTCTGCCTTCTCTGTATTTAACTGAGCGTTTATGATTCCATTTTCTCTCCTTAATTAGCATACCGATGGCACTTCTTTTTAGATAGGATTCACGTAGAATTTGCAATGTACATTTGCAACTAATTGAAACCCACCTTCAAATAATACCAGACCACTTCAAAGCAGAAATCTGATAATGCTATATTTCTAGTTTCTCCCTTTTGTCCCTTAAAGCAGGAGTGCCAATCATTTCATTTTCCCATATAACTAGTTTATATATGTGTGGTCTCAATAGACCAATGAAAAGGCAAAGACCATCACTGTGGATAAAAAACAAATTGCAACTATACGTTTTCTATGTGAACCTACATTACAAAAACAAAGGGGTCAATTCTTTAAGAAGTCATAAAATACTGTGCATCTATCTAATAATGATATTGTCAAATACATGAGGCAAAAACTGGTAGAATTGCAGGGAGAAATAGACAAACTTCAGGGAAAAATAGAGCTGCAATATTAAGGAAAAAAAAGAAAACTTATGTATTATGTGGGGAATAAATAAACCTATTTTTGCTCATGAATGAAATGAATGTCTATATAGAGACAAATAATATACAAAATTCACAACTTCACAGAGAACTGACAGAAAATTACTTAAACTCAACAGTGATTATAGCAAGGTCACAAGATACAAGATTAATGGAAAAAGTGTGAACTGTTTTTTTTAGTATATTAGCAGTGAATAATTGAAATTTGACGTGTAAACAGAGTATCAGTTATATTAGTATAAAAATGAAATACTAAGGTTGATTTTAACAAAATGTATATGAATCTTTATGAAAAACAAATTAACAAATTTAAAACAAAAGCAAAATATAAAGCCCTGATGAGAGAAGATCTAAACAAATAGAAAAAATATACCATGTTCATGAATTGGAAGACTCAATAGTGTTAAAATGTGAATTCTTCCCAAATGGTTTGTAGATTCATAACAATCCAAATCAAAGTTCCAGTGAGCCAGTTTAAAGACCTACAAACTGTAAAGTTTACATGGAAAGTTAAAAAAAAAAAAAAACAGGATAGTCAAAAAATACTGAATGAGAAGAAAACGTTTGGAGAACTGACATGAACCTGATCTAAGCAATGTGATCTTGACAAAAGAACATACAAATTCATTGAGTTCAGTTCAGTTCAGTTGCTCAGTCGTGTCTGACTCTTTGCGACCCCATGAATCGCAGCACGCCAGGCCTCCCTGTTCATCACCATCTCTCGGAGTTCACTCAGACTCACGCCCATCGAGTCCGCGATGCCATCCAGCCATCTCATCCTCTGACGTCCCCTTCTCCTCCTGTCCCCAATCCCTCCCAGCATCAGAGTCTTTTCCAATCAGTCAACTCTTCGCATGAGGTGGCCAAAGTACTGGAGTTTCAGCTTCAGCATCATTCCCCCCAAAGAATTCCCAGGGCTGATCTCCTTCAGAATGGACTGGTTGGATCTCCTTGCAGTCCAAGGGACTCTCAAGAGTCTTCTCCAACACCACAGTTCAAAAGCATCAATTCTTCGGTGCTCAGCTTTCTTCACAGTCCAACTCTCACATCCATACATGACCACTGGAAAATCCATAGCCTTGACTAGACGGACCTTAGTTGGCAAAGTAATGTCTCTGCTTTTAAATATGCTATCTAGGTTGGTCATAACTTTTCTTCCAAGGAGTAAGCGTCTTTTAATTTCATGGCTGCAGTCACCATCTGCAGTGATTTTGGAGCCCCCCAAAATAAAGTCTGACACTATTTCTGCTGTTTCCCCATCTATTTCTCATGAAGTGATGGGACCAGATGCCATGATCTTTGTTTTCTGAATGTTGAGCTTTAAGCTGAACAGAATATAGAGCCCAGAAAGTTGTCAAAACAAGTATAGTAAAGTTATCTTTTTGAAAAGAACAAACGAAGGTCGATAAGGAAAGGATAGGTTTTTCTAACAAATGGTGGTGAACAATTAGATGTTCATATGCTAAAAAAGAAAAGAAAAAAAAATAGTCTAGATAGGATTTTTACTTTTCACAAAAATCAACACAACAAATCCCATAAAGGTAAAATGCAAAATAATAAAATTTCATAAAGACAGCATAGAAGAAAATCTCTATTTGATTATGAATATTTAGATACAGCACCAAATACATAATTAATGATAGAAAAATACATACTTGACTGTTGAAGACTTACAACTGAACTATTAAGCTAAAGAATGGAAAAAAATGTGTGTTAAATTTATATCTGATAACTTCTATTCAAACTATATTCAAACTATATATTCAAACTATATATTCAAACTATAAAAAAGTAATTTTTTTAAATTTTTTAAATTGAAGTACAGTTATTTTTTGTAATTTTAATAGTTTCAGGTGTACTCCATAGTAATTCAATATCTTTATTGATTATCCTACATTTAAAATCATTATAAAATGCTGACTATATATGCCCTGTGCTCTAGGTTACATCTCTGCAATTTATTTATTTTGTACTTAGTGGTTTGTACTTTCAATCTCCTTTACCTATTTTGTCCCTCTCCCCAACCCCTCCTATCTGGTTACTACTAGTTTGTTCTCTGTATACTAGTAACTTTCTCAAAAACAACCCAAAAACATTCAGTTAAAAGATGGAAATAAGATCTAAACAGACACATGACTGACAATGATAGACAGATAGATATCATCTCTTTCTATCTACCTGTGTGATATAGAAATATGAAAAGACTCACATCATTAGGACACTTCATATGAAATTAAAAAATATATATATACCACTAAACATCTATTAAATTGCCTAGCTTCTTGATGAAAGTGAAAGAGGAGAGTGAAAACGTTGGCTTAAAACTCAACATTCAGAAAACTAAGATCATGGCATCCAGTCCCATCACTTCATGGCAAATGGATGGGGAAACAATGGAAACAGTGACAGACTTTATTTCTGGGGGCTCCAAAACCACTGCAGATGATGGCTACAGCCATGAAATTAAAAGATGCTTGCTCCTTCGAAGAAAAGTAATGACCAAACTAGACAGCATATTAAATAGCAAAGACATTACTTTGCCAACAAAAGTCCATCTAGTCAAAGCTCTGGTTTCTCCAGTAGTCATGTGTGGATATGCGAGTTGGTCTATGAAGAAAGCTGAATGCTGAAGAATTGATGCTTTTGGAACTGTGGTGATGGAGAAGACTCTTGAGAGTCCCTTGGACTGCAAGGAGATCCAACCAGTCCACCATAAAGGAATAAGTCCTGAACATTCACTGGAAGGACTGATGGTGAAGCTGAAGCTCCAGTATTTTGCCCACCTGATACTAAGAACTGATTCATTGCAGAAGACACTGATGCAGGGAAGGATTGAAGGCGAGAGGAGAAGGGAATGACAGAGGATAAGATGGCTGGATGGCATCACTGACTCGATGGACATGAGTTTGAGTAACCTTTGGGAGTTGGTGATGGACAGGGAGGCCTGGCATGCTGTGGTCCATGGGATTGCAAAGTCAGACATGACTGAGCAACTGAACTGAAGTGAAGTCACTCAGTCGTGTCCGACTCTTTGCAACCCCATGGACTGTAGCCTACCAGGCTCCATCCATGGGATTTTCCAGGCAAGAATACTGGAGTGGGTTGCCATTTCCTTCTCCAGGGGATCTTCCCAATCCAGGGTTTGAACCTGGGTCTCCCACATTGCTGGCAGACACTTTACCATCTGAGCCACCAGGGACTGAATCTCAACCCTCCATTTATTGCACACACACAAACACAAACACGTTAGAGGAATTTCTCAGTGATTACTTTTGCTTTCAACTTATACACAGAAGGTGGAAGGGTATCTCCCCCTCCTTCCTCTGTGTCACACACTGCCATGTTGTGGGTTTGCCAGGTAGACTCCCAGATACATAGTCTCATTGGGATACTACTACTACTAATAAGTCGCTTCAGTTGTGTCCGACTCTGTGCGACCCCATAGACGGCAGCCCACCAGGCTCCCCCATCCCTGGGATTCTCCAGGCAAGAACACTGGAGTGGGTTGCCATTTCCTTCTCCACTGCATGAAAGTGAAAAGTCAAAGTGAAGTTGCTCAGTCCTGTCCGACTCTTAGCGACCCCATGAACTGTAGCCCATTAGGCTCTGTGTCTCTTGAAGAGCTGTTATGCAGTACAGTTTTCTTTACTTGTTTTTTGACATGCTTTAAAGAATTATTGGAGAAGGAAATGGCAACCCACTCCAGTATTCTTGCCTGGAGAATCCCAGGGATGGGAGAGCCTGGTGGGCTGCTGTCTATGGGGTCGCACAGAGTCAGACACAACTGAAGCGATGTAGCAGCAGCAGCAGCAGAAAAGAATTATAAACAGGTTCAGTGCTTCTGTGTGTGCCCAGTCATATCCAATGTTTGTGACCCTTTAGACTGTAGTACACCAGCCTCCTCTCTCCGTGGAATTTCCCAGGCAAGAATATTGGAAGTGAGTTGCCATTTACTTCTCCAGGGGATCTTCCCAAAACTGTGTGTTAATCGCTCAGTCATGTCCAACTTTTTGACACCCTATGGACTGTAGCCCGCCAGACTCCTCTGTCCATGGGGTGCTCTAGGCAAGACTACTGGAATCGGCTGCCATTTCCTCCTCCAGGAGACCTTCTTAAGTGTACATGAAGGCGACTTCATCAATGTGCTTTAGAGGATACCCCAGGTTAACCTGTCATAGAAAACTGTCTCTTGAGCCTTTAAATTTTTTTTTTAATTTAACTGTATTTGATTGGAGGCTAATTACAATATTGTATTGGTTTTACCAGTTCTACACCTCTGGCTGGCCGGTTGTTTGTTTATTTAGGTTTTAAGGTGAAGACCTGGGGCTGTTTTTTTTCCATCAATCTGATTGCAAATCTAAAGGCAAAGATGAAGTGCCTATTTTTCTTGCTATCCTTAGAAGAGATGGCTGCAAATCTACTCTATGATTCTCATCCTGTTCAGCTTATAAGCAGCTTATTATTTTTTGCAACCTATGTCTCATGATAAAGCAGCACAGAAAAATTAAATAGAAGAAAGTTCAGTTGCCGTATAGGCTACGAAAATGATTTGCTGGTGGTGATTTTTAAGCTTGATTCTAAATAGATTTACTAAGAAGGGCACTTGGAAGATGTGATTCAAATTTTGCTCTGTTAAGGTATCTTGAAATTATAGGCTCAGTCTCCTAAAATTCTTTAAAAGTGTAGAGCTTAGGCTCTTAAGGGTATAGCACTGATAAAATCTTTCATAGTCATTTCTAAAAAGCAACACTTTATAGTTTTCTCTTTCCGGTGGTTCTCTAATATACTTGTAGAAGGAAGGCAATGGAAAATCAAGAATAAAAATAGCTGAGCTCTCTACAACTGGGCTTCCTGTCTCCTCTCCCTGTTCAGGGAAAAGAGGAGATACCAGTTGCAATAAAGGTTTCACAGACAACTGGGCTTCTCCAGTGACAGTCAGCTTTTGGTGCCCCGTATCTCTTGGTTCTCTTTGTTGCCAAATGTTGGCCTGGGGCTGGTGGTGAAATGGGAGCAATTAGTCTGTAGATGAGGGAGGGCTTCCTTTAACAGTTGAAGGGTGCTGACTGGCACAATTCCAAAGACCTGTAGTGTTTTTAGTGTGGGAATTTCTCCAAGTTCAAGTAAAGTTTCAGGCATTATGTCTTAGCACTGACTGAGTGATAGGTGTTGGAGGTAGTTCAGTTGGTAAAATTCTGGAAAGCAGTCATTTTTCAGCATGACAGGGATCAAACCCTCATCTCCTGAGTCTCCTGCGTTGGCAGGTAGATTCTTTACCACTGAGCCACCTGGGAAGTCCCAGGCTCAGTGCTTCGTGGGATGCTAATTCCACAACCCCCTATATTAAAAACACCTTGTAATTTAAAATAAATCGGCTGTAATATATATTTAGAAATAAACATGGGAATTTCAAGATCCCCGTATCTTATCTTCTAATTATTTGATCACTTTCACTCCCCAAATATCTTTTGTTTCCTTTGTAAACAGTGTTAGCAATATATGTCAGTTCAACTCCCTGTTTTGTTTTGCTTGCTCTGCTGGTAGCTAATTTCCCCGGAGTGAAAATACTAGTTTCCCTTTAAATGCCTTCTATGTGGATTTAGGACCCTGGCTGGATTGACTACATTAATTTCTCGTAAATTTCTTGATTTTTCACACACATTATTTCTCCTTCACCATTCCTGATAGAAACGCTACTTTACTTTTTTATTTTACTAGTAGTTGAAAATATTTCAGCGACACACTACAAAGACTTACATGATCACCACTGCCTCCACCTTCATTTCTGAAATCTTTCAGTGGCATAACAAACCTCTTAGAAATAAGACAGCATTCCCTAACATGACTGTGCTAGGCAGAGTTTTAAAAATCCCCCCTCAAGATGTCCACCTTCTGGTTCTTCAATTAAAAGCTAATTGCTGGAAAGGGACTTTGCAGATATAATTAATATTGCTCATCAACTGACTTTAAAATAGGGATAAGATCATGGATTATCCAGGTGAGCCAATGCAAACACACGAGCCCTTAAAAGTTGAAGAGGAAAGCAGAAGCATCAGTCAGAGAGATGCAGGTGAAGGGTAAATGAGGAAGTTGCAAAGCATGACAGACCTTGACCCGTGGTTCCTGGAAGATGCTATTTGGGAAAACTGGGAAGAGATGCAGGTGGCCTCTGGGAGCAAAGTCCAGTATAAAGATGACAGTCAACCAGGAAACGGGACCCCATCTTACAGCTGCAAGGAACTGAGTTCTGCTAATGACCTGAATGATCTCAGAAGCAGGTTTTCTTCCAGGGCCCCCAGCAGGAAAGGCAGGCTATCCCAGACAGATTTCTGCTTAATGAGACTCTGAGCAGAGTATCCAGCTGAGCCCACCAGGCTTCTGACCTACAAAACTGTGAGTTCATATATGGTTGTTGCTGAAAGTTCCCACCTTTGTGTTTGCTTGTTAGTTGCAAGAGAAAATGACTACCAGCCCCTAGAGCCCCCTCGTAGGGCTTCCCAGGTGGCTTGGTGGTAGAAGAATCTTCCTGCCAATATAGAAGACACTGGAGATTTGGATTTGATCCCTGGGTCAGGAAGATCCCCTAGAGAAGGAAATGGCAACCCACTCCAATATTCTTGCTGGGAAATCCCATGGACAGAGGAGCCTGACTACAGTCTACACAATCGTAAAGAGTGGGACAAGACTGGACAGTGAGAGCCTACTCTTAGTCTCCTTCGTTCTGCCTGAGTCACTCTGATTTTCTTTCTGTTTTTTCTATTTTTAATCTTATTTTTCTATTTGTTTTTATTTGCCTTTTTTTTCTGTTTGTTCAGATTGGAATATTCTTTTTTTTTTTTTTTTTTAGTTCTCTTCTACTTTGATCCATTGTTTATTTTATTTTTTAAATATTTACTTTATTTTACAATACCGTATTGGTTTTGCCATACATTGACATGAATCCACCATGGGTGTATATGAGATCCCAATCCTGAATCCCCCATTTCCTTTACAATACCGTATTGGTTTTGCCATACATTGACATGAATCCACCATGGGTGTATATGAGATCCCAATCCTGAAATCCCCCTCCCACATCCCACCCCATATCCTCTCTCTGGATCATCCCCGTGTACCAGCCCCAAGCATCCTGTATCCTGTATCGAACATAGGCTGGTGCTTCGTTCTTACATGATAGTATACATGTTTCAATGCCATTCTCCCAAATCACCCCACCCTCTCCCTCTCCCACAGAGCTGTCATATGTTTAGCTTTTATCCATTCAGATGCTGGGAAGCAGGAGGAGAGGAGAAGGGGACGACAGAGGACCACATAGTTGAATGGCATCACGGCCTCAGTGGACATGAGTTGAGCAAACTCTGGGAGATGGTGAAAGACAAAGAAGCCTGGCATGCTGCAGTCCATGGGGTTGCAAAGAGTTGGACATGACAGAGCGACTGAACAATAACAATTCTTCAAATCAAATAAATACATTTAAATGAAAAAAATGAAAAAATGAAAAAAAAATAAAGGCAAAAAAAATACATTTACTCTGAAAATTTCTTTTTTAAAAAAAGTTGAATTATCCTCATATTGGCATGTCGCCATGCATTTATTTTAGCACTTTGATGGGTTGTCATTGTACATTTATTAGGCAGTTATGTTATTGATTGATCCCTTAACTAGACTGCAGGCCTCAGGAAATGAAGATCATCTGCATTTAATCACTGTTACATCCTCAGCATCTAGTATGGGCTGAGGAAATCTGAGGTAAATGAGAGAATGAGCTAATGAATTGAGGTATTATGTATGAAATTTGCAAAACCAGATCCATCTAACATCAATTTAAGTTGCGCTCCCACCGTTACTAGTCATCATTTTAGGGAGGGTGAAAATTCTATTTTCTATGATCTGACATCAGGTCATATTTTCTATGATCTGATAAGCTTTGCATCCTTTTGATTATACATTTGAAAATATCCAGGTCGAAATTTAAATAAACTACACCAGATATTTCTATTCTTCCCAGTAAGATGACAATATAGTCAGAAGAAGTACAGCCTTGCTTTACACGATACTAGATTCGTATTTATATCCCTCACATATTCCCTAATGAGACATGTATACATATGAAAATATCCAGGTATAAATTTAAACAAACTGCATCAGATATTTGTATTCTTCCCAGTAAGATGACAATACAATCAGAAGTACAACCTTGTTTTACACTATACTAGATTCATATTTATATCCCTCACATATTCCTTAATGCGATGGGGCAAAATTTAACTGTAACACTGTGAACAGACAGCATCACTGACATTAGAGATGGTGATGGGAGTAGAAAGACAATGGAGAAAGAGAGAAGCTAGTCCACCAATCTAACTAAAGCACGGATATGTCTGTAAAGGCCTAAGTAGGCAAACAGCATTGATTCACTGTGTTTATTGTATTTATAGCAAGAAAAATAAATAGACCTAACCTCCCACAGTAGGCAACCTAGGGATTGGCAGCAGTGTGTTGGAGAAACAAAGAAAGGAGGCCATGTGATGGGTTCCAGGTCTTTGGTTCGCCTGGCAGAAAGTGGAGGCAGGAAGTGTTGCCAGCGCTCCTGGAAACCCTTGAATGAAGAGAAGGAAATACTGGATTTCCCCCTTTCTCATATATTCCAACCTCCACCAGTCAACTCAGTCAGTTCAGTCACTCAGTCGTGTCCGACTCTTTGCGACCCCGTGAATCGCAGCACGCCAGGCCTCCCCGTCCATCACCAACTCCTGGAGTTCACTCAGACTCACGTGCATTGAGTCAGCCATCCAGCCATCTCATCCTCGGTCGTCCCCTTCTCCTCCTGCCCCCAATCCCTCCCAGCATCAGAGTCTTTTCCAATGAGTCAACTCTTCGCATGAGGTGGCCAAAGTACTGGAGTTTCAGCTTCAGCATCATTCCTTCCAAAGAAATCCTAGGGCTGATCTCCTTCAGAATGGACTGGTTGGATCTCCTTCCACCAGTACCTCACAAATTCAAACGTAAACAAGCTGACATAGGAACAGAGTGGGAGCAAAGGCCTGCAGAGTTAAGTTTTCCTATAAGACAAAGCAGCATAAGGAAAAACAGAGAAATGTGTTCAGCAAATATAGGCTGGATCAACCACCTCTAACAGCAAGATCCTGCCTCTCATTTTATGTTTGTGTATGAGAAAATCCATTTGCTTTATATTTTAAATGCAATAGAAATAGGATTAACTCAAAAATTAGTTTTTTTCTTTATCTCCCTGGGAAGGACAAACTATAATCTAGCAACACTTAGTGATAACTTATTGCTATTGTTCAGCCAAGACTTGATTGACAATAACCGGATTCACGAAATTTCACTTTACACTCTCATGAAAAGACATAGGTAGTCATAACTGTGGCTACAGTCCATGGGGTCACAAAAAGCTGGACACAACTGAGCTGCTAAGCACAGCATAGCAGCGGTCATAACTTTAAGGAAAACTGATAGTTTTACACTGGATTAGATACTGTTAATATGTCTAGAATGGACTGTATGAATAAAGAGGCTTGTTTAATTTTTACATTTGCAGTACATCTAGTATATTACCTTAAGCTGAGGAAGAGAAGGTTCTTAGCATTAGGAGTAAATTGAAGAGGACAATAAGGTGAGAATCTGATCTCTTTACTCAATCTAAGTTTATACTAGTCTTTAGATCAGATTCCCTCTCTTAATGCTTATATGCATCATTTAGTGATAACATATTGCTATTGTTCAGTCAAGACTTGATTGACAAAAACTTGATTCACCAAATTTCACTTCGAACTCTCATGAAAAGACATGGGTAGTCATAACTGTGGCTAGAGTCCGTGGAGTCACAAAGAGTTGGACACAACTGAGCTGCATGAAATGCATAAAATTCTGTTCCAGAATATTTACTTTTTAAAAAAGACTTTATTCATTTAGAGACTTTTCAGAGCAAAATCGATAGGAAGACAGTGAGATTCCCAATTTATCTCTTGCCCCCATACATATTAGTACATAGCCTCCCCATCATCAATATCCCCTACCAGAGTGGTACAGTTGTCACTATTGATGAAAATACACAAAAATATCATATCACCCAAAATCCATAGTTGATATTATGTTCTCTCTTGGTGTTATACATTGTATAGTTTTGGACAAATGTATAATAACCTGCACTTATCATTATTGAATCACAGAATATTTTCACTACCTTAAAAAGTTTCTGTGCTCTGCTTACTCATTCTTTACTCACTCATGATCCCTAAAAGCCACCGATCTTCTTACTATCTCTGTATTTCTGCCTTTTACAAAATGCCATGTAGTTGGAATCATATAGTACATAACCTTTTCCATTGACATTTTTCATTGAGTGAAGTGAAGTGAAAGTTGCTCAGTTGTGTCAAACACTATACAGTCCGTGGAATTCTCCAGGCCAAAACACTGCAGTGTGCCTGTTCCCTTCTCCAGGGGGTCTTCTTGACCCAGGAATTGAATTGGGGTCTCCTGCATTGCAGGCAAATTCTTTACCAGCTTAGCCACAAGAATAATATGCATTTAAGTTTTCTTCATGTCTTTTCATTATTTAAGTTCATTTATTTTTAGTATTGAATAATATTCCATTGTTTAATGTACCACTATTTGTTTATTCACTGAAAAAACATGTTGGTTGCCTCCAGATTTTGATAATTATGAATAAAGCTGCTATAAACATCCATGTGTGGGTTTTTGTGTGACTGTAAATTTTCAGCTCCTTTGATTAAATGCCAAATATACAATTGCCGAGTTTATATGGTAAGAATGTGCTTAGTTTTTCAAGAAACCACTGAACTATCTTTCAAAGTGGGTGTACCATTTTGTATTTTTACCAACAATGAATGAGAATTGCCATTGCCTTGTATCTTCACTAGTATTTTCAACAGTGTTCTGAATTTTGGCCGTTCTAATAATCATGTAGTAGTATCTTGTTGTCATTTTAATTTTCATTTCCATGATGACATAGGATATGGGGCATCTTTTCATAGGTTTACTCGACATTTATAAATTTTCTGTGGTGAAGAGTCTGTTAAGATCTTTGGCACAATTTATAATCATGTTGTTTTATATCTTATTGTTGAGCTTTAAGAGTTCTTTGCATATTTGAATAATAGTCCATCAGATCTCTTTTTTTTGCAAACATGTTTAACCAGTCTGTAGCTTTTCTTCTCATTCTCTTAACATTATCTTTGCAGAATAGAGGTTTTAAAAAATTAATCAAATTCAGCCTATTATGTTTTTTGTGGATTGTAACTTTGGTGTTGTATCTAAAAAGTTATCCTCAAACTCAAAGTTATTTAGATTTTCCCCTATATTATCTTCTAAGAATTTTATAGTTTTGCATTTTAACTTAGCTTCTGATTAATTTTGAGTTAATTGTTGTGAAGAGTGTAAGATCTGTCTCTGGATTCACTTATTTTTTGCATGTGGATCTCTGTTGTTCCTGTGCTATTTCTTGAAAAGACTGTCTTACTTGTACGGCTTTTGCACATTTTTCAAATAATGGTCTACTCCATTTGTGTGTGTGCTAAGTCTCTTTCAGTTGTGTCTGATTCTTTGTGACTCTATGGACTTTAGGCCACCAGGCTCCTCTGTCCATGGGATTCTCCAGGCAAAAATACCGGAGTGGGTCACCATGCCCTTCCCCAGGGGATCTTCCCAGCCCAGGGGTGAAACTCACACCTGGGAAATTCCATCATTCTGTTTATTTTTAGTCTATTTATGGGCTCTCTGGTCTTTTCCATTTAATCTTTTTGTCTACTTTTTCATCAATATGATGTTGTTTTAATTACTGTGGCTTTATAGTAAGTCTTGAGGTCAGGTAGCATAAGTTTCCAACCATGTTCTTCTCTTTATAAATCAAGTTGGAAAGTATTAGTATCTTGACATTATTTAGTATTCCTATAAATGAACAGGAATATCTATCCATTGATTTGGCTCTTCTTTGAGTTTCTCTATATGAGTTTTCTCATATAGATCTTGTACATAGTTAGATTTTTACCTAGGTATTTCATCTTGTGGATAGTAATGTAAGCAGTATTGTTTACAATTTCAAATACCATATAGTCATTGCAGTTATGTAAGGTATTTATTGACTTAATCTCACAAATTTGCTATAATCAATTATTACAAGTTTTCTTTCTTTCTTTTCTTCTTCTTCTTTTTTTTTTTTTTTTTTTTTATTTTTTTTTTGCTAATTCTTTTCCTATATATTCAATCAGATCATCTATGAATAAAGACAGTTTTACATCTTTGTTCTCCATCTGCATACATGTTCTTTCCTTTCTGGTCTCATAGCATTAACTAGAACTCCAAGTAAGGTGTTAAAAAAACAATGGTGAGAGGTAACACCCTTTCTTTGTCCCTGAGGTTAATGAGAAGGCTTCTAGTTTCTCCCCATTAAGAATGATGTAGGCTATAGGTTTTTTGCAGTTATTCTCTCTCAACTTGAGAAAGTTCCCTTCTAGTCCTACTTTTCTGAGAAATTTTATCATGAATGGGTGTTGGTTTTTGTTAAATAGCTTTTCTGTGTCTATTAATATAATCTTTAGATTGCTGATGCAGTGGATTGTATCAGTTGCTTTTCATACGTTGAACCAGCTTTGCATTGGCTGCTATTGTTTAGTTGCTAAGTCATGTCTGACTCTTTGTGACCCCACTGGCTGCAACACACCAGCTTGGCAATAAATACTAATCGGTTGTGGCAGACAATTCTTTTTATACACTGTTAGATTTTTTTTTGGCTGATATTTTGTTGAGGGCTCTTACATCCATGTTCATGAGAGAGATTGGTCCAAAATTTTCTTTTCTTGTAATATCTTTTCTGTGTTGGTATTTGGGTGGTGCTCCTTTTTTTTTTTTTTTTTTAATGGGCTTCCTTGGTGGCTCAGATGGAAAAGAATTCACCCTTCGGTTCAATACCTGGGTAGGGAAAGTCCCCTGGAGAAGGGATAGACTACCCTCTCCAGTATTCTTTGGCTTCCCTGGTGGCTCAGACAGTAAAGAATCTGCCTGCAATGTGGGAGATCTGAGTTTGAACCCTGGGTTGGGAAGTTCCCCTGGAGAAGGGAATGGCAACCCACTCCAGTATTCTAGCCTGGAGAATCCCATGGACAGAGGAGCCTGGCAGGCTACAGTTGATGGGGTCACAAAGAATCGGACATAACTGAGTGACTTTCACTTCACTAGTTTAACTAATGGCTTATCAATTTTATTGATCTTTATTAAGAAGCAATTTTTGGTTCAGATAATTTTTAATTGGATTTCTTGTTCTCAGATTTGTTCATTTCTGCTCAAATTCAAATAGTTTCTTTTTTCATATGCTCACTTTAGACATGGCTTGTTCTTCTTTTCCTGTGTTCCTAAGGTGAAAGCTTAGATGATTGATTTCAGATTTTTCTGGTTTTCTAGTACATATTTTCAATAATAGAAAATCCCCACTCATCATGTTTTTGCTTCATTCCACAAATTTTGGTAAATTGTATTTTTATTTACTTTAAAATATTTAAATTATTATCTTGATTTTTCCTTTGACCTATATATTATTTAAAACTGTACTGTTTAATTTATTTGCATTGAAGATTTTCCATCTATTCTATTTTTCATTTCTAATTTAATTTCACAGGTCTAAAAACAGACATTATATGGTATCTATTATTTTAAATTAATTAAGGTATGTTTCATGGCCCAGAATGTATTGTACTTTCATGAATGTTCATGGGAGCCTGAGATAATGTATATTATGTTGGATTAAATAGACTATAGATGTCAATTAAATTGAGTTGATTGACAGAGTTGTTGATTTCAATTACGTACTTACTGATTTCTGCCTGATAGATTTGGCCATTTCTAACAGAGGAGTTTGAAGCCTCTGTTGAACTCTCCTACCACAATAGTCAGCTCATCTATTACTGTTTACAATTATACTAGCTTTTGCTTCTCATATTTTGATATTTTCTTGCAAGGCATATCCACATTAAGGATTGTTATGGCATATTGAAAAATTGAGTCCTTTATTATTACATAATACTCCTTTTTTTTCCCTGATAATTTTCTTTTCTTAAAGACTGCTTTCTTTGAACTGTGGTGCTGGAGAAGACTCCAGAAAGTCCCTTTGACAGCAAGGAGATCAAACCAGTCAAACACAAGGGAAATCAAACCTGAATATTAATTGAAAGGACTGATGCTGAAACTGAAACTCCAGTATTTTGGTTATCTAATTTGAACAGCAGGCTCATTAGAAAAGTCCCTGATGCTGGGAAAGATTAAGGGCAGAAGAAAAGGGCGTCAGAACATATGTCTGGAAGGCATCATTGATGCAATGGACATGAACTTGGGCAAACGTCAGGAGACCACGAGGGACAGAGAGGCCTGGTGTGCTGCAGTCCATGAGGTCACAAAGAGTCAGACATGACTGGAAGCCATTCAGACCAGTTCAGTCACTCAGTGGTGTCTGACACTTTGTGACCCCATGGATTGCAGCATACCAGGCCTCCCTGTCCATAACCAACTCCTGCAGTTTACTCAAACTCATTTCCTTCGAGTTGGTGATGCCATCCAACCATCTCATCCTCTGTGTATCCCCTTCTCCTCCAACCTTCAATCTTTCTCAGCATCAAGTCTTTTCAAATGGTCATTTCTTCATATCAGGTGGCCAAAATATTGGAGATTCAGATTCAGCATAAGTCCTTTCAACCAATACTGAGGACTGATTTCCTTTAGAATGGATGAGTTGGATCTCCTTGCTGTCCAAGGGACTCTCAAGAGTCTTCTCCAACACCACAGTTCAAAAACATCAGTTCTTCTGTGCTCAGCTTTCTTTATAGTCCAACTCTCACATCCATACATGACCACTGGAAAAACCATAGCCCTGAGGAGACAGACCTTTGTTGGCAAAGTAATGTCTGTGCTTTTTAATATGCTGTCTAGGTTGATCATAACTTTTCTTCCAAGAAACAAGTGTCTTTTAATTTCAAGGCGGCAGTCACCATCTGCAGTGATTTTGGAGCCCCGAAAAATAAAGTCTGTAACTGTTTCCACTGTTTCCCTCTCTATTTGCCATGAAGTTATGGGACCAGATGCCATGATCTTAGTTTTCTGAAAGTTGAGTTTTAAGCCAAGTTTTTCACAATCCTTTTTCACTTTCATCAAGAGCCTCTTTAGTTCTTCTTCATTTTTTCTGCCATAAGTGTGGTATCATCTGCATATCTGAGGTTATTGAAATTTTCCCCAGCACACTTGATTCCAGCTTGTGCTTTATCCAGGCCAGCATTTCTTATGATGTACTCTGCATATAAGTTAAATAAGCAGGATGGCAATATACTGCCTTGATGTACTCCTCTCCCCATTTGAAACCAGTCTGTTGTTCCATGTTCAGTTCTAACTATTGCTTTAAACCTGCATACAGATTTAGGTGGTCTGGTATTCCCACCTCTTTCAGAATTTTCCACAGTTTGCAGTGACCCACACAGTTCAAGGCTTTGCCATAGTCAATAAAGCAAAAGCAAAATAGATGTTATTCTGGAACTCTCTTGCTTTTTCTGTAATCCAACAGATGTTTGCAATTTGGTCTCTGATTCCTCTGCCTTTCCTAAAACCAGCTTAAACATCTGGAAGTTCATGGTTCACATATTGTTTAAGCCTGCCTTGGAGAATTTTGAGCATTACTTTATTAGTGTGTGGAATGAGTGCAATTGTGCGGTAGTTTGAGCATTCTTTTGCATTGACTTTCTTTGGGATTGGGATGAAAACTGACCTTTTCCAGTCCTGAGGCCACTGCCCAGTTTTCCAAATTTGCTGGCATATTGAGTGTAGCACTTTCACAGCATCATCTTTTAACATTTGAAATAGCTCAACCAGAATTCTATCACCTTCACTAGTTTTGTTCATAGTGATGCTTCCTAAAACCCACTTGACTTAACATTACAGGATATCTCTTTCTAGGTCAGTGATCACTGCATTGTGATTATCTGGGTTGTGAAGATCTTTTTTGTATAGTTGATTACATCTTTTTTGGGTGTTAGTTCTAAAAGGTCTTGTAGGTCTTCATAGAACTGTTCAACTTCAGCTTCTTCAGCGTAACTGGTCAGGGCACAGACTTGGATTACCGTGATATTGAATTGTTTGTCTTGGAAATAAACAGAGATCATTGTGTCATTTTTGAGATTGCATCCAAGTACTGTATTTCAGACTCTTTTGTTGACCATGATGGCTACCCCATTTCTTCCAAGCAATTCCTGCCCATAGTAGTAGATATAATGGTCATCTGAGTTAAATTCACCCATTCTGGTCCAGTTTAGTTTGCTGATATCTAGAATGTCAACGTTCACTCTTGCCATCTCCTGTTTGACCACTTCCAATTTGCCTTGATTCATGGAATTTACATTCCAGGTTCCTATGCAGTATTGCTCTTTACAGCATTGGATCTTGCTTCTATCACCAGTCACAGCCACAGCTGGGTGTTGTTTTTTATTTGGTTCCATCCCTTCATTCTTTCTGGAGTTATTCCTCCACTGATCTCCAGTAGCATATTGGGCACCCAAGGAGCTCATCTTTCAATGTCCTATCTTCTTGCTTTTGTATAATTGACCCATGTGTGTGTGTGTTTTAATTTCTAGTCTCTCTATTCTGTTCCATTGATCTATGTTTCTATTTCTGTGCCTGTTGTTTTAATTACTGTAGTTTTGTAATACAGTCTGAAGTAAGAGAGAGATATCTCTAGTTGTATTCTTTTTTCTCAATATTACTTTGGCAATTCTGGGTCTTTTGTGGTTCCATATAAATTTTAGGATTATTTGCTCTAGTACTGTGAAAAATATCATGGGGATTTTTGTAGGAATTGCACTGAATCTGTATGTTGCTTTGAGTAGTATGGCCATTTATCAATACTAATTCTTCCAATTCAAGAGTATGGGATATGTTTCTTTTTCTTTGTATCACCTTAAATTTCCTTCATCAGTGTTTTGCAAGTCTCAGAGTATAGTTCTTTCATCTCTTTGGTTCAGTTTATTCCTAGGTTTTATTTTTAATTTTTTTAAATGAAATTTTTAATGGGATTGCTTGCTTTTACTGTCTCTTTCTGATAGTTCATTATTAATGTATAGAAAAACAAGTTTCTTTATGCTAATCTTGTATTATACAACTTTATTGAATTCATTTGTCAGTTCTAATAGTTATTTTCATGTAAACTGCCTTTTGTGGTTTTAATTGAGCATTCTGTATGATTACATTTCCTTTCCTATCATATCAGAATCATAACTTTTCTGATTCTGTTTCTAGTCATAACTTAAAATAAAATTAGTTGTTGTCGTAGAAGTCTATGACAATATACATTTCCAGCTAATCCAAGTTTACTTTCAAATAGATAGTGTGAATACTTTATAATGACAAAACAATTTTATTGCTTCCTCTCATCCCTTATATCAGTGCTATAGTCCATTTCATTTACATATATGTATAATCACATACATTACTTTATTATTATTTTGAACTAACCACTATCTGCTGTCTATTAAGAATAAGTAATTAACCTCTAAATGCTTTTTCTTTTTTTATATAAACCTGAATTTCTAACCATGTGATTACTTTCTCTCTATGAACTTCTTTTAACATTTTGTGAAAATCAAGTCTACTGGTGACAAATTTTCTAAATTTTTATTTTTCTGTAAAAGTCTTTATTCCTCCTTAACCTTTTCAAAATAATCACATAGGGTGCTAATACAGTTGGTGGATTTTTCTCTCATCACTCTATCTATTTTACTCTACTCTCTTCCTTGTGTGGTTTCTGAGGAGAAGTAGATATGTAATTTTTATTTTTTCTTATCTGTAGGTAATATTTCACTTTTCTTTTGATTTATTTCAAGGTATTTTGTTTATCTTTAATTTTCTGAAGTTTCAAGATCCTTCTTGGTGTTTTCTGAGCTTCCTGGTTTATGGTTAAGTCTGACATTAATTTGGGGATATTCTTAGTCATTGCAATTTCAAATATTTCTTTCTCCCTTTCTCCTGCTGGTATTCCTATTATGTGTAAGACACACCAATTGTAATTGTCCCACAGTTTTTATATACAAGATAGTAGATCTTATACATAAGATAGTAAATCTTATGTATAAGATAGTAGAATTATATATATGAGATAGTATATATATATATTTTCAATTTTGTCCTCTTGTTCTTTTCAATTTTGAAGGTTTCTATTGACATACTCTTAGGCTCAGATATTCTTTTCTCTGCTATGTTCAGTTTAGTATAAAGCCCATCAAAGGCATTCTTTATTTCTGTTGCAGTATTTAGCTCTTCTATCTCTTTGCTTACATTATCCATCTGTTCTTACATACTATCCACTTTATCCATTAAAGCCCTTCACAGATTAACCATAACTGCTTTAAATCCCCAGTCTGATCATTCCAACAGCAGTGCCAAGTCTGGTTCTGATTCTTGTTCTATCTCTTAAAAATGTGTTCTTTGCATTTGATTATGCCTTTTATTTTTCTCCTTGATATCTAGACATGATACACCAGATTCAAGAAAGTTATGTAAATAAGATTTTAATAATGTGGTGGTGAGATAAGGGAAGCATTGTATAGTCCTACAATAAGGAGTTAATCTTTTTAGTGGATCTGTACCTCCGGACTGTGAATTTCACAAGTGTTTTTTTCTTTTTTTAATTTTTTTACCCCCCACCCCCAGTTGAGTGAGACAGGATGACTAGATGACTAGAGTGGGCTGCAGTTGGGTAATTACTTCCCTCCAGATCAATTAGCTCTGACAAAATTCCTACAGTTTCGATTCTACATAAATAATTTCTTCTGAGAGCAGACTTGTTAAGGACAAAGTTTTTCTGTGTACAGTCAGCTTTCTATGCCTGTGGTTCCATATGAGCAGATTCAACCAATTGCAAATCAATATATATATATATATACACAGGTAGTTTCTGGAATTATGTGTATATATATACACATAATATATATATATACATATCAATATATATATATTGCAAATCAATATATATATATATACAGGTAGTTTCTGGAATTATGTGTATATATATATACATAATATATATATATACATATATATATAAAATATATATATAATTCCAGAAACTACCAAAATGCAAAACTTGAATTTGCTGCTATTTATATAGCACTGTGATGTTTTAGATTTTATAAGTAAACTAGAGATGATTTAAAGTATATGGGAAGAAAGTGAATGTGAAGTTGCTCAGTCGTGTCCGACTCTTTGCGACCCCGTGGACTATAGGCTACTAGGCTCCTCTGTCCGTAGAGTTTTCCAGGCAAGAATACTGGAGTCGATTGGCATTTCCTTTTTCCAGGGGATCATCCCAACCCAGGGATGGAACCTGGGTCTCCTACACTGCAGGGTAAAGCGCACGCTCTACTGTCTGAGCTACCAGAGAAGCCCTAGTACATGGGAGGATGCATGTCAGTTTTACGTGAATCCTGCACTATTTATATAAGGAACGTGAGCGTACTCACATTAAGGGTGCCCAGTCCCCAGCGGATACTGAGGGATGACTGTATTTCAGAATGATTTCTTTAACTCCCCCTAACGTTTCATGCAAAGATGGGCTCAATAATGGACAGAAATGGTAGGGACCTAACAGAAGCAGAGGATATTAAGAAGAGATGGCAAGAATACACAGAAGAATTGTACATTAAAGATCTGCACAACCCAGATAATCACGATGGTGTGATCACTCACCTAGAGCCAGACATCCTGGAATGTGAAGTCAAGTGAGCCTTAGGAAGCATCACTATGAACACAGCTAGTGGAGATGATGGAATTCCAGTTCAGCTATTTCAAATCCTGAAAGATGGTGCTGTGAAAGTGCTGCACTCAATATGCCAGCAAATTTGGAAAACTCAGCAGTGGCCACAGGGCTGGAAAAGGTCAGTTTTCATTCCAATCGCAAAGGAAGGCAATGCCAAAGAATGCTCAAACTACCGCACAATTGCACTCATCTCACATGCTAGTAAATTCAGTTCAGTTCAGTCGCTCAGTCGTGTCTGACTCTTTGTGACCCCATGAATCGCAGCACGCCAGGCCTCCCTGTCCATCACCAATGCCCGGAGTTCACTCAGACTCGTGTCAATCGAGTCAGTGATGCCATCCATCCACCTCATCCTCGGTCGTCCCCTTCTCCTCCTGCCCCCAATCCCTCCCAGCATCAGAATCTTTTCCAATGAGTCAACTCTGCCTAAGGTGGCCAAAGTACTGGAGTTTGAGCTTCAGCATCATTCCTTCCAAAGAAATCCCAGGGCTGATCTCCTTCAGAATGGACTGGTTGGATCTCCTTGCTGTCCAAGGGACTCTCAAGACTCTTCTCCAACACCACAGTTCAAAAGCATCAATTCTTTGGCGCTCAGCCTTTTTCACAGTCCAACTCTCACATCCATACATGACTACTGGAAAAGCCATAGCCTTGACTAGATGAACCTTAGTCAGCAAAGTAATATCTCTGCTTTTGAATATGTTATCTACGTTGGTCATAACTTTTCTTCCAAGGAATAAGCGTCTTTTAATTTCATGGCTGCAGTCATCATCTGCAGTGATTTTGGAACCCCCAATAATAAAGTCTGACACTGTTTCCACTGTTTCCCCATCTATTTCCTATGAAGTGATGGGACCAGATGCCATGATCTTCATTTTCTGACTGTTGAGCTTTAAGCCAACTTTTTCACTCTCCTCTTTCACTTTCATCAAGAGGCTTTTTAGCTCCTCTTCACTTTTCTGCCATAAGGGTGGTGTCATCTGCATATCTGAGGTGATTGATATTTCTCCCAGCAATCTTGATTCCAGCTTGTGCTTCTTCCAGCCCAGTGTTTCTCATGATGTACTCTGCATAGAAGTTAAACAAGCAGGGTGACAATATACAGCCTTGACGTACTCCTTTTCCTCTTTGGAACCAGTCTGTTGTTCCATGTCCAGTTCTAACTGTTGCTGCCTGATCTGCATACAGATTAAGTTATCCTCAAAATTTTCTAAGACAGGCTTCAGCAATACTTGAACCATGAACTTCCAGATGTTCAAGCTGGTTTTAGAAAAGGCAGAGAGACCAGAGATCAAATTGTCAACATCTGATGGATCATTAAAAAAGCAAGAGAGTTCCAGAAAAACATCTGTTTCTGCTTTATTGACTATACCAGAGCCTTTGACTCTGTGGGTCACAGTAAACTGTGGAAAATTCTGAAAGAGATGGGAATACCAGACCACCTGACCTGCCTCTTGACAAACCTGTATGCAGATTACACCACCTTTATGGCGGAAAGTGAAGAAGAACTAAAGAGCCTCTTGCTGAAAGTGAAAGAGGAGAGTGAAAAAGTTGGCTTAAAGCTCAACATTCAGAAAACTAAGATCACAGCATCTGGTCCCATCACTTCATGGCAAATAATTGGGGAAACAGTGGAAACAGTGGCTAACTTTATTTTGGGGGGCTGAAAATCACTGCAAATTGTGATTGCAGCCATGAAATTAAAAGATGCTTACTCTGAAAGAAAAGTTATGACCAACCTAAATAGCATATTGAAAAGCAGAGACATTACTTTGTCAACAAAGTTCCGTCTAGTCAAGGCTATGGTTTTTCCAGTGGTCATGTATGGATGTGAGAGTTGGACTATAAAGAAAGCTGAGCACCAAAGAATTGATGCTTTTGAACTGTGGTGCTGAAGAAGACTCTTGAGAGTCCCTTGGACTGCAAGGAGATCCAACCAGTCCATCCTAAAGGAGATTAGTCCTGGGTGTTCATTGGAAGGACTGATGTTGAAGCTGAAACTCCAATACTTTGGCCACATGATGTGAAGAGCTGACTCGTTTGCAAAGACCTTGATGCTGGGAAAGATTGAGGGCTGGAGGAGAAGGGGATGACAGGGGATGAGATGGTTGGATGGCATCACTGACTCAATGGACATGGGCTTGGGTGGACTCTGGGAGTTGGTGATTACAGGGAGGCCTGGAGTGCTGAAGTTCATGGGGTCACAAAGAGTCGGACATGACTGAGCGACTGAACTGAACTGAACTCCCCTATCAGAATCCCAAGTTTTCTTTATTATTTACTCTGAGAATGGTTGACATCTTTAATTAGAGATAAAACTCACAAAAGCATGCTAGTCCCCCAGTGACTGGATCGCTTTAGAATTTTTAACACAAACCGTCCATGGTAAGCCTCTAGCAGTTGCTCAATTATATTTCAGGTTTTCCTAACCAGGCACTGATTCCTACAGAGTTTTCTTATAACAGGATATTATGTATTTTGTATACCTCAACCTATGAGAACAGGGGCTTCATTTGCCTTGTTTAATTTCCTATGCTAGCTCCCCAAATAGTGTCTGGCATATAACAGGTTCTTATTAAATATCTGCCAAATGAATAAATTTATTAAATCCTAGTTCTCTACGTCAGATATCCCATCAAGATTTCACTAAATAACCTGTAAGTCTGAATTTCAATATATTTTACTTTTTATTTCTCCTTGATGGATTTTAGGGCTTACCTGGTGGTTCAGTGGTAAAGAATCTGCCTGCCAAGCAAGAGAGGTAGGTTCGATCTCTGGGTCAGGAAGATCCCCTGGCAAAGGAAATGGCAATCCACTCCAGTACTCTTGCGTGGGAAATCCCAAGGACAGAGGAGCCTGACAGGCTACAAATGATGGAGTTGCAGAGTCAGACATGACTGAGCAACTAAACAATAACAGTGAATTTTACATTGAGAGAGAAGGAAAGCAATTTGTCATTACTATTTAATTGTGGGAAACCACTAGAATTTGCACATGCCTTTTTTGTTAGCCTATAAATATGTTTCAAAATCACTGCAGATGGTGATTGCAGCCATGAAATTAAAAGACACGTACTCCTTGGAAGAAAAGTTATGACCAACCTAGATAACATATTCAAAAGCAGAGACATTACTTTGTCGACTAAGGTCCGTCTAGTCAAGGCTATGGTTTTTCCTGTAGTCATGTATGGATGTGAGAGTTGGACTGTGAAGAAAGCTGAGTGCCAAAGAACTGATGCTTTTGAACTGTAGTGTTGGAGAAGACTCTTGAGAGTCCCTTGGACTGCAAGGAGATCCAACCAGTCCATTCTGAAGGAGATCAGCCCTGGGATTTCTTTGGAAGGAATGATGCTAAAGCTGAAACTCCAGTACTTTGGCCAGCACTGATTCCTACAGAGTTTTCTTATAACAGGATATTATGTATTTTGTATACCTCAACCTATGAGAACAGGGGCTTCATTTGCCTTGTTTAATTTCCTATGCTAGCTCCCCAAATAGTGTCTGGCATATAACAGGTTCTTATTAAATATCTGCCAAATGAATAAATTTATTAAATCCTAGTTCTCTACGTCAGATATCCCATCAAGATTTCACTAAATAACCTGTAAGTCTGAATTTCAATATATTTTACTTTTTATTTCTCCTTGATGGATTTTAGGGCTTACCTGGTGGTTCAGTGGTAAAGAATCTGCCTGCCAAGCAAGAGAGGTAGGTTCGATCTCTGGGTCAGGAAGATCCCCTGGCAAAGGAAATGGCAATCCACTCCAGTACTCTTGCGTGGGAAATCCCAAGGACAGAGGAGCCTGACAGGCTACAAATGATGGAGTTGCAGAGTCAGACATGACTGAGCAACTAAACAATAACAGTGAATTTTACATTGAGAGAGAAGGAAAGCAATTTGTCATTACTATTTAATTGTGGGAAACCACTAGAATTTGCACATGCCTTTTTTGTTAGCCTATAAATATGTTTCAAAATCACTGCAGATGGTGATTGCAGCCATGAAATTAAAAGACACGTACTCCTTGGAAGAAAAGTTATGACCAACCTAGATAACATATTCAAAAGCAGAGACATTACTTTGTCGACTAAGGTCCGTCTAGTCAAGGCTATGGTTTTTCCTGTAGTCATGTATGGATGTGAGAGTTGGACTGTGAAGAAAGCTGAGTGCCAAAGAACTGATGCTTTTGAACTGTAGTGTTGGAGAAGACTCTTGAGAGTCCCTTGGACTGCAAGGAGATCCAACCAGTCCATTCTGAAGGAGATCAGCCCTGGGATTTCTTTGGAAGGAATGATGCTAAAGCTGAAACTCCAGTACTTTGGCCACCTCATGTGAAGTGTTGACTCATTGGAAAAGACTCTGATTCTGGGAGGGATTGGGGGCAGGAAGAGAAGGGGACGACTGAGGATGAGATGGCTGGATGGCATCACTGACTCGATGGACGTGAGTCTGAGTGAACTCTGGGAGTTGGTGATGGACAGGGAGGCCTGGCGTGCTGCAACTCAAGAGCCGGACATGACTGAGTGACTGAACTGAACTAGTAAATATATTTCAATGTCTCTATTATTATTTCTATTTATTAGGGACCATGTAACAAGAACCTCCTCTTAATAACATTAGTAGGTTCAAACTGGCTTCTCATCTCTGGAAATAGTTGCAAAGCCAAACCCTCTCTGAAAGTGAAAATGACTCAGCAGTGTCTGACTCTGTGACCCCATGGGCTATATAGTCTGTCAGCCTCCTCTGTCCATGGAATTCTCCAGACAAGAATATTGGAGTGGGTTTGCCATTCCCTTCCCCAGGGGATCTTCCTGACCCTGGAACTGATTTCAAGTGCCCTGCTTTTCAGGCAGATTCTCTATCCTCTGCACCATCAGGGAATCCCAAACCTTCTCTGTGAAGGGTAGATAGAGAATCAAGCAACATATCTCTACTTTCTCCTCCAACTCCACAGAACCTAAGGGAACTCTTGATGACACATTCAGGAGTATGTGAAGAAATACATTGAATTACATTAAGACAGAAATACATATTGTTCTAGTTCTCCATGAAGACCCACATGTATGCCACTGTCTCACTCTAATATCTGCCTGTAAGAACTGTTGGAATTGGATATATATTTGGTTTGCCACTTTTCTACTACTTAAAGTACTCAATAATTTAATTCACCCACACACAAGAATTTGTTTCAAAAGGCATCCCTACCTCCAAGAAGGCTTTAGTGGTTTAGTTGCTAAAACGTGTCCAACTCTTGCACCCCATGGGCTGTAGCCCTCCAGGCTCCTCTGAAATGGGATTCTCCAGGCAAGAATAGTGAAGTGGTTGCCATTTCCTTCTCCAGGGCATCTTTCCAACCCAGGAATCAAACCCGAGTCTCCTGTACTGCAGGCAGGTTGTTTACCAACTGAGCTACAAGGGAAGTCCTAAAAAGCTTGCAATTTAGAACACTAATCAGAACCAAAAACTAGGGATAAAGTAGAGCTATTAAAATACACAAAGAGCAGATTTAGGAATTCCCAGTTTTCTAAGATGAAAAGATTATACCACTGTACTTGTGTTCTGAGTATTAATGTGTTCAGTTTTCTGGCAATGAAGAAAAACTTTTTGTTTTAACTGATGGAACAGCTTGGCTTTCAGAGTTTCTTTCTTCTACAAAAGATATTCTACAAAAGCATGTGTTCAGCAGTTCCAATTTTTTTCTTTTAGCAGCACAATTTAAGCAGGAAATGAGCACTGCAGTAGATTAAATTATTGGTCTCAAATTTTCACTCCCTCTTATAGACTAATACATCGATACAGTTTCCGTGGCCTCATAGTAGGCACATTATTTTTGCTGTATATCTCATTGTCTGTTCTGTATACTTGACTTTGACTGTAGCCTCCTGATGGTCTATTCAAAGGACATGATAGGAAGTAGTTGGAATGCTCTCTTTTGCTTCTGTGACTATCATGAGAACATGACCCATTTAGGACCTACAGCACCAGCCTGGGTCAAAGACCAATAAAGCAGAGACCCCCACCAGTCTGCAGACCAGCAGTTTGGAGCAACGCTGAGGCAGCCAATGCACAATGTATATGCACATGGTGAGTGTGGCAATAGCCAACACACATTTTTTCCTCAAGGCACAAATGCAATTTACACAAAGGAAACCGAGTACTAAAAAGAAATCGTTTCTACATATTTCAAAACCTCAGGCTACTATCTTTAGATGAGCACAGCAAGGCATATGAAATATCTATGTGGCCACTGGCTTTAGGGCATACTGATACTCTAAAACAATGTTTCCGCCATTTATCTTACAAACTGTCAGGGTCAAGTTTGGGTTTAGTTCAAGCTGACTTAGAGAGTAAGGAAGAGATCTGCCCACAACCCCACAAGTTTCCAGGCACAAATATTTTCTGTATCAGTGGAAAACAAATGGGCCTGGGAGCTGCAAGTGGGGATTGTATGGTGCCAGTCTTCTTGGGGTTTAAGAAAAAACTTACTTATGGAGGAGGACCCTGAATTTTCACTTAACAGATAAAGTGAGGATACTACAAGAAGCAAGCATAGCAAGAGTATTTTATACACTGGTCTGAGCTGAGCAAAGCCTTAAAGAAGGGGATAGTAAGCAAGCATGAAATACATTATCGAGAGAAAGAAAAAAAGCCAACAGGCATTTTTCAGTCCCAAAGGTCAAGGCTTAACATGACCAAGAGAAGCTATTTGATAAGACCCCAAGAGAGGAACGTTGTCTCCTAACATAAAACATCCAAGGGCACCAGGCACAGGACCATGTATTACATTGTTGTTCAATAGCTAACTCATAGTCAGTTATTTACAACCCCATGGTCTGAAGCACACCAGGCATCCCTGTCTTTCACTTCAGTTTAGTTCAGTCTCTCAGTTGTGCCCGATTCTTTGTGATCCCATGAACTGCAGCACGCCAGGCCTCCCTGTCCATCACCAACTCTGAGTTTACTCAAACTCATGTCCACTGAGTCGATGATGCCATCCAACCATCTCATCCTCTGTCATCCCCTTCTCCTCCTGCCTTCAGTCTTTCCCAGCATCAGGGTCTTTTCAAATGAGTCAGTTCTTTGCATCAGGTGGCCAAAGTATTGGAGTTTCAGCTTCAACATCAGTCCTTCTAATAAATATTCAGGGTTGATTTCCTTTAGAATTGACTAGTTTGACCTCTTTGCTGTCCAAGGGACACAAATGTTTTCTCTAACACCACAATTCAAAAACATCAATTCTTTAGCACTCAGCCTTCCTTATGGTCCAACCCTCACATCTGTACGTGACTACTGGAAAAAAAACATAGCTTTGACTATACAATCCTTTGTCACCAAAATGATGTCTCTGCTTTTTAATATGCTGTCTAGGTTGGTCATAGCTTTTCTTCCAAAGAGAAAGCATCTTTTAATTTCATGGCTGCAGTCACTGTTCTCAGTGATTTTAGAAACCAAGAAAATAAAATCTGCCACTATTTCCACTTTTTCCCCATTTACTTGCCATGAAGTGATAGGACTGGATACCTTGATCTTAGTTTTTGAATGTTGAGTTTTAAGCCTACTTTTTCAGCCTCCTATTTCACTGAGGCTCTTTAGTTCCTCTTCACTTTCTGCCATTAGAGTGGTATCATCTGCATATCTGTAGTTGTTGATATTTCTCCCAGAAATCTTAATTCCAATTTGAGATTTATCCAGCCTGGCATTTTGCACGATGTACTTTTCATATAAGTTAAACAAGCAGGGTGACAATATACAGCCTTGACATGCCCCTTTCCCAACTTTGGACCAGTCTGTTTTTCCATGTCCAATTCTAACTGTTGCTTCTTGAACTGCATACCAATTTCTCAGGAGGTAGGTAAGGTGGTCTAGTATTCCCATCACTTTAAAACTTTTTCACAGTTTGTTTGATCCACACAGTCAAAGGCCTTAATGTCGTCAATGAAGAAGATGTCTTCTGGAATTCCCTTGCTTTCTCTATGATCGAATGGATGTTGGCAATTTGATATCTGGTCCCTCTGCCTTTTCTAAATCCAGCTTGTACATCTAGAAATTCTCAGTTCACACACTACTGAAGCCTAGCTTGAAGGATTTGAGCATTATCTTGCTGGTACATGAAATGAAAGCAATTGTGTGGTAGTATGAGCATTCTTTGGCATTGCCTTTCTTTGGGATTAGAATGAAAACTGACCTTTTCCAGTCCTGTGGCCACTGCTGAGTTTTCCAAATTTGTTAACATATCGAGTGCATCACTTCAACATCATCATCTTTTTAGATTTTAAATAGCCCTGCTGAAATTCCATCTCCTCCATTAGCTTTATTTGTAATGATGCTTCCTAAGGCACACTTGTCTTCATGCTCAAGGATACCTGTTTCTAGTTGAGTGCCACACCATCATGGTTGTATGGGTCATAAAGACCTCTTTTATACAGTTCTTCTGTGTATTCTTGCCACGTCTTCTTCATCTCTTCTGCTTCTGTTAGGTCCTTGCCTTTTCTGTCTTTAATTGTGCCCATCCTTGCATGAAATGTTCCCTTGTCATCTTCAGTTTTCTTGAAGAGATCCCCAGTCTTTCCTGTTCTATTGCTTCCTCTATTTCTCTGCATTGTTCACTTAAGAAGGCTTTCTCACCTCTTGCTATTCTCTGGAGCTCTGCATTCAGATGGATATATCTTTCCTTTTTCCTTTGCCTTTTGCTTCTCCTTTTCTCAGCCATTTGTGAGTCCTTTTCAGACAACCACTTTTCCCTCTTGCATTTATTTTTCTTGGGATGGTTTTGGTCATCACCTCCTGTACAGTGTTGCAAATCTCTGCCAATAGTTCTTTTGGCATTCTCTTACCAGATCTAATCCTTTGAGTCTATTCATCACCTGTACTATATAATCATAAGGTGTTTGTTTTAAGTTATACCTGAATGGTCTAGTGGCTCTCCACACTTTCTTCAATTTGAGCCTGAATTTTGCAATAAAGAGTGCATAATCTGAGCCATAGTCAGCTCCAGGTCTTATTTTTGCTATCTAGAGCTTCTCCATCTTTGGCTGCAAACAATATAATCAATCTTTTTTTTTTTTTTTTTTAATTTTATTTTACTTTATTTTACTTTACAATACCATATTGGTTTTGCCATACATTGACATGAATCCACCATGGGTGTATATTAGCTCCCAATCCCGAATCCCCCTCCCACCTCCCACCCCACATCATCTCTCTGACTCATCCCTGTGCACCAGCTCCAAGCATCCTGTATCCTGTACCGAACATAGGCTTGTGCTTCGTTCTTACATGTTAGTTTACATGTTTCGATGCCATTCTCCCAAATCATCCTACCCTCTTCCTCTCCCATAGAGTCCAAAAGTCCTTTCTATACATTTGTGTCTCTTTTGCTGTCTCACATACAGGGTCATCACTGCCATCTTTCTATATTCCATATATATGTGTCAGTATACTGTATTGGTGTTTTTCTTTCTGGCTTACTTCACTCTGTATAATAGGTTCCAATTTCATCCATCTCATTAGAACTGATTCAAATGAATTCTTTTTAATGGCTGAGTAATACTCCATTGTGTATATGTACCACAGCTTTCTTATCCATTCATCGGCTGATGGACATCTAGGTTGTTTCCATGTTCTGGCTATTATAAACAGTGCTGCAATGAACATTGGGGTACATGTGTCTCTTTC
>SJYT01033008.1:67558-141488 GCA_006410635.1 Cephalophus harveyi
GAAAAACTGAAAGCATTTCCCCTAAAGTCAGGAACAAGACAAGGGTGCCCACTTTCACCGCTACTATTCAACATAGTTCTGGAAGTTTTGGCCACAGCAATCAGGGCAGAAAAAGAAATAAAAGGAATCCAAATTGGAAAAGAAGAAGTAAAACTCTCACTGTTTGCAGATGACATGATCCTCTACATAGAAAATCCTAAAGACTCCACCAGAAAATTATTAGAGCTAATCAATGAATATAGTAAAGTTGCAGGATATAAAATCAACACACAGAAATCCCTGGCATTCCTATACACTAATAATGAGAAAGTAGAAAAAGAAATTAAGGAAACAATTCCATTCACCATTGCAACGAAAAGAATAAAATACTTAGGTATATATCTACCTAAAGAATCTAAAGACCTATATATGGAAAACTATAAAACACTGATGAAAGAAATCAAAGAGGACACTAATAGATGGAAAAATATACCATGCTCATGGATTGGAAGAATCAATATAGTGAAAATGAGTATACTACCCAAAGCAATCTACAGATTCAATGCAATCCCTATCAAGCTACCAGCGGTATTTTTCACAGAACTAGAACAAATAATTTCAAGATTTGTATGGAAATACAAAAAATCTCCTGGCAATCTTGATTCCAGCTTGTGTTTCTTCCAGTCCAGCATTTCTCATGATGTACTCTGCATATAAGTTAAATAAGCAGGGTGACAATACACAGCCTTGACATACTCTTTTTCCTATTTGGAACCAGTCTGTTGTTCCATGTCCAGTTCTAACTGTTGCTTCCTGGCCTGCATACAGATTTCTCAAGAGGCAGGTTAGGTGGTCTGATATTCCCATCTTTTTCAGAATTTTCCACAGTTTATTGTGAAGACTCAAATATTCACTTTTGGTGTATAAATGGTAAGAAACTCTGGCTCATGTATAGTATAATCCGTACAAAGAAGGTCCATCAAGTGTAATGACTATAAAAGGAAAATAATCCATAAATTAATAAATAGATGTTAGTATGTGCAATAAATATAAATAATAAAGAAATAAATTCATACTCATTGAACAAAATTTGGAAAATTCAGAAATCTATGAGGGGAAAGAATTGTATGTTTCACTATGCCTCAGGGTCTATGAGTGTCAATATTCTATTTCCTCTCTGAATTGTATGTGTAGAGGGGATTGGGGGTATTTGAACAGTTAAAGTTATAACTGTTAAGGATAATTTAGCAACTTGTTTTTTACTAAAGATTTATATTTTATCGCATAATTTAAAACCTTTTTTTAGTTAGCAGGGACTGCTAACATGTTTCCCAGATCACCTTAATCTCTTTCTCTTTGCAATGACTATTTCAAAATTTCTCCATTCTTTTCAAATGTCTCATCTTCCTATATATTTTCTCACCTTCCCATTTTCTGACAACTACCTAACCTCAGACTGGAATCCTTCACTACTTGGGTTCCAAATGCACATGGGCATTATTATTCTCACCTTTGGTTATGGTGAAGGCACTATTGGTTTGGTGAAGGCGTTAAGGTAAGTGATCAATGCCTCTCCTGGCTTCAGTAGCACACCCTCATAGCTATGTTATCCCTTATGCATTTAATCTCGCCTTGGTAGTGTATTCCCAATAGTTGTTTAAAATACCTTATATTTCACATTAAAATAAAAATTAAAAAGACTTATTATAAACTCCCCACCTATTTCACTGCTGCTTTCCCTACTCTCTACATCCTTCTTTGGAAGGAATGATGCTGAAGCTGAAATTCCAGTACTTTGGCCACCTCATGCGAAGAGTTGACTCATTGGAAAAGACTCTGATGCTGGGAGGGATTGGGGGCAAGGGGAGAAGGGGACGACAGAGGATGAAATGGCTGGATGGCATCACTGACTTGATGGACATGAGTTTGAGTGAAATCTGGGAGTTGGTGATGGACAGGGAGGCCTGACATGCTGCGATTCGTGGGGTCACAAAGAGTCGGACACGACTGAGTGGCTGAACTGAACTGAACACCCTTCACAGCCAAACTGATCAGAAGATCTATGTAAACCTGCTCTTTCCTTTCCCAGTACCAACCACAGAAATCTAGCTGTGTTAGTACAAACCACAGCAATGTAGCTGTTAGCCCTATCACATCACTGAAATGTCTAACCAACTAGCCTATTTGCTGAATCAAATCTGTAACATAAGTAACTAAATAAGAAAGTATCCATACAGCAGGAAGTGTTAAAAAATACTCTATGATTGAATACTCTGAAGCTATTCAGCCATTTAAAGCAATACAATAACTTGGCACTGCTAAATCTCTTTTCCTTTCACATAGTTCTGAAATTTTCTTATAGTTGTAATAAAAGGAAACTGCATATTTCAGGAGTTGTGTGCCCTTTATCCTCTCAACCCTGGTTCATTCCATTCCCAGTAGAGAACTTCCCTCTGTCCCCTAGGATAAAAAGCAAAAAAAAAGTTCTTTACTATTATGAAAGGAACTCTTCATAACCTTGCATGTCACAATCATTTTAGGCTTAAATCTTTCTGAAATTGATCAGCCTTTAAAAAATTGTCTTGTAACTAACTACTGTGGTCACCCATACATAACCATGTTCCTATGAATATCATCAAATGTGTCAAGTCCTATTTTGTGTATTCATATGTCTATTTTCTCACATTTGTCATTAGAACTTAGAGATATTTCTTATCATATGTGGATGTTTAATAAATACTTACTATGTAAATAAGTAAGTTAAATAATATTGTGTTAAGCTCCGGATAAAAACAGTTGCAGAGTTCCAAAGAATAGCAAGAAGAGATAAGAAAGCCTTCTTCAGTGATCAATGCAAAAAAATAGAGGAAAATAACAGAATGGGAAAGACTAGAGATCTCTTCAAGAAAATTAGAGATACCAAGGGAACATTTCATGCAAGGATGGGCTCGATAAAGGACAGAAATGGTCTGGACCTAATAGAAGCAGAAGATATTAAGAAGAGGTGGCAAGAATACTCGGAAGAACTGTACAAAAAAGATCTTCATGACCCAGATAACCATGATGATGTGATCACTAATCTAGAGCCAGACATCTTGGAATGTGAAGTCAAGTGGGCCTTAGAAAGCATCACTACGAACAAAGCTAGTGGAGGTGATGGAATTCCAGTTGAACTGTTTCAAATCCTGAAAGATGATGCTATGAAAGTGCTGCACTCAATCTGCCAGCAAATTTGGAAAACTCAGCAGTGGCCACAGGACTGGAAAAGGTCAGTTTTCATTCCAGTTCCAAAGAAAGGCAATGCCAAAGAATGCTCCAACTACCGCACAATTGCACTCATCTCACATGCTAGTAAAGTAATGCTCAAAATTCTCCAAGCCAGGCTTCAGCAATACATGAACTGTGAACTCCCTGATGTTCAAGCTGGCTTTAGAAAAGGCAGAGGAACCAGAGATCAAATTGCCAACATCCACTGGATCATGGAAAAAGCGAGAGAGTTCCAGAAAAACATCTACTTCTGCTTTATTGACTATGCCAAAGCCTTTGACTGTGTGGATCACAATAAACTGTGGAAAATTCTGAAAGAGATGGGAATACCAGACCACCTAACCTGCCTCTTGAGAAATCTGTATGCAGGTCAGGAAGCAACAGTTAGAACTGGACATGGAACAACAGACTGGTTCCAAATAGGAAAAGGAGTACGTCAAGGCTGTATATTAAGAGTCGGACACGACTGAGCGACTGAACTGAACTGAAAATCACTGCAGACGGTGACTGCAGCCATGAAATTAAAAGACGCTTACTCCTTGGAAGAAAAGTTATGTCCAACCTAGATAGCATTTTTAAAAGCAGAGACATTACTTTGCCAACTAAGGTCCGTCTAGTCAAGGCTATGGTTTTTCCTGTGGTCATGTATGGATGTGAGAGTTGGACTGTGAAGAAGGCTGAGTGCCGATGAATTGATGCTTTTAAACTGTGGTGTTGGAGAAGACTCTTGAGAGTCCCTTGGACTGCAAGGAGATCCAACCAGTCCATTCTGAAGGAGATCAGCCCTGGGATTTCTTTGGAAGCAATGATGCTAAAGCTGAAACTCCAGTACTTTGGCCACCTCATGCAAAGAGTTGACTCATTGGAAAAGACTCTGATGCTGGGAGGGATTGGGGGCAGGAGGAGAAGGGGACGACCGAGGATGAGATGGCTGGATGGCATCACGGACTCGATGGACGTGAGTCTGAGTGAACTCCGAGAGATGGTGATGAACAGGGATGCCTGGCGTGCTGCGATTCATGGGGTCGCAAAGAGTCGGACACGACTGAGCGACTGAACTGAACTGAATTTGCTTATTTAGTACAATATGGGCAAGCAGATCTATGAAATTAAAGAGGTGATATAAGCGTAAGGATTAGAATCTAACTTTGCATAAATATTCTCACAGTCCTTTCTTATTGATAAATCCTTCCACCTGTAATTTCTCTTCCCTGCTACATTTACCAGTGTTCATGGCATTTGTGGCCCATTTTTGGAATTCCAGGGAGATTAATATTTCATATGATATTCTTAACCCTCTTTTTTAATGAAACATGAAGCAAGAAACAGTAAGTGGAAACATTTTGTAGTCATAATATATGAATTACTTAATGGGAAAAAGAATAGCTTAATAATTAAGTATAAAATCAAGAATGAAAGTACATGGCTTAAAATGCCAGGCCAATCAGTATCTAGCCATGTGATTTTCTGGAATTGATCAATCCATCTCCCACCTAGTTCCTTCACTTTTAAAATGGGAGATACTTTAGAGTACTTACCCCTCATATGGGAGCTTCCCAGGTGGCCCAGATAGTTAAAAAATCTGCTTGGAATGCAGGAGACCCAGCTTTGATCCCTGAGTCAAGAAGAACCTCTGGAGTAGGGAATGGCTACCCACTCATATAATTAAACAGTATAAAAAAGCAAAAAAAAAAATCAGCTAATATTTTCTATATTCCCATTTTCTCTGAATTATTTATTAAACTGCAATGAACTATTATATACAATAAAAAGGGCCTTTGGTTAGGAAGTCTCATTTGATTTTCAGATTTATAAGTGCTACTTAAATGTGGCCCTTATAGACTACCTTTTAATTCTATTGAGTGTCCAAAATATCTATAAGTTGAAAAAATAATGTTATAGAAATTGTAAATTAAAAAATGGAAAATTTAATTAAAATAGAAATATGTAGTTTACCCTGAGGGAAAGAGAGACGAGAAAGGTCCTCTTAAAAGCAAGATTTATTTCCAAATCACCCTTACTGATACATTTCACAAAGGACCTTTGGTTTAGCCGTAATTTGTCACAAATGAGAGTAACTCAATGGGTTTAACCATGACCATGTTTCTTGTTAATTCCATGCTATAGGTTGGCCTCCTTTTCCTTTGAATCATCCAGCTGTAGCTTTTGCAGAAAGATAAAATCTTTTAATGTGTCATAAGTATCTCTTCAATTCAGACAAAAGCCAAAAGTGAAGACATAGCTTTGGGTTTAATGCTGAAGGAAACAATTTGGAGTGCCATTGTTCTTAAGTGGATTCTTCCTTTATAGTATTAAAGAAAAAAAAAAAAAAAAAGGAAAGAAAAGATTTGGCAATTATGGCATTAGTCCCATAAGGAAACTCAAAGGTACACATATTGAAAAAGCTAAATTAACATCTAAACTATGAGGGAAGCAATTTTGTTATGTTCAATTGCTGTGATGCTGCCAAGGTAATTTACCATTCATTATCAATAATAAAGGTAGTCCTGTCAAATATATAAGGGGACTTCCATAACTCAGATACTTGCATTTATTCTGCTGAAAATGCTATACCATCTTATCAGTTTAGATCTACTTCCATAGATATTGTCATCTCGTAGATGATAAAAAGCAATAGATACATTTCCAAGACGGTGATTAATATGTTACATTCATTCAGCATATTGCTCTCAATTATTATTTTTATTATTGTCACAAAATTAATTTTTAAAAGGACAAATGAAGGAATGTTTGTTTTATTTGTATATCTATTGCTCACACATGATTCCTCTAATATTGTAAAAAGAAAAAACAAACTAAAAAAATATATATATATATTTCCAACTAACAGCAGCAGAGGTGTAATTCAGTGGTCAAGAACATGGACATAGAACCCTTTAGCTTAGTTTTAGAGACAACACTAGTAGTACAATTTTGGGCAAATAAATCAGTTTCTTCATGGGTAAAATGAGACAGGCCTTATTTCATAGGCTATTCATATGAGCTTAAAAATTGCATTTATAATGTTTGGAATTCTTCCTGGAATACATTTTTGCTCTTAAAAAACTCAATAGGAGAAGACACCCAGAGAGTGTTCTCCTTAATAACAACTGCCAACCACTGGCTATGAATGGCAACAGCAATGAAACTAACACAATGACAACTGAAAGTTCACAGAATCCTGAGACACAGGAGATGTGGGTTCAATCCCTGGCTCAGGAAGGTCCCCTGGCAGAGGAAATGGCCACCCACTCCAGTATTCTTGCCTGGAAAATCCCGTGGACAGAAGAGTTTGGGGGCACAGTCCATGGGGTCACAAAAGAGTTGGACATGACTGAGCAACTGAGCAATTCAGCAATTGCTAAGTTGTACAAATATTAATTTATTAATTCACACAAAACATGGCTTCATATTTTCTATTGCTAGCCCCCTTCTGTCAATGATAAATATAAACTTAGAAAATTCAGATAAATTGACATTTGGGTGATGGACAGGGAGGCCTGGCATGCTGCAATTCATGGGGTCACAAAGAGTCGGACACAACTGAGCAACTGAACTAAACTGAACTGAACTGATACTAAATTAATGATAAAAAATATAACTGATATCCATTTTTAAATGTTCATATATATTCTGAATATTTGTAATAAATTCATTCCTAGAAGTCCTGGATACAGCTGATAGCTGATCTTAATTAGATTATCCGTTAGTTTTGTTCTTGCATCTGGGATTTTTTGCAGAAGAAGCAAAGGAGGGTAAGACAATTCTCTTGATATTATGTCTAAGAGGACAAACTTGTCATCCTTCTGGACAACACATACTTGCTCTGTTAACTCAGTAGGAGGTTGCAATTACAAGTGAAACAGTAAGCAGATGTATCTCTACCTTGAAAATTGATATCACATCATTGATCTTATTATTATTGCAATAAATATTTTCTAAGCATGTTCCTTATGTTTTAAACTGTACTTGGCAGGAATGTAAATTGCAACAATCTGACTCATGAGTCTTATAATCAACATGAAGTGTGATAAGGCAGTGATAAAACCTGAACACTATGTTATGGAAGAACAAGAAAAAAAAATCTGTCAATATAATGATGAGAGGAGAGTGATATCCGAGGTCAATCTTGTTAAAGGGTTTCTTAATAACATAAAGTGGGATAAACAGCAAAGGCCATATGCTCAAATCCATGAGACACTGAAAGAAATATACATAATTTGGCATAGGTAAAGAGTCATTGGCACAGTGATAAAAAATCTGTCTGCTAGTACTGAACACTCGGGAGACATGGGTTTAATCTCTGGGTCGAGAAGATCCCCTGGAAAAGAAAATGACAGCCTGCTCCAGCGTTCTTTCCTGAGAAATCCCATGGACAGAGGAGCCTGGCGGGCTACAGTTCATGAGGTTATAAAAGAGTGGGACAGGACTGAGCAACTGAGCACACACACAGAGAAACATACAAAGTGCCTTTGCCATTATGGGGAAGTGGAGCAAGACATACCTATGGAAGAGAGATACTACAGACTTAGGCAGAGAAAAACTGATGCACAGTCATGATAGCACACACATGATTTTCTTGGTTGATCCCTTTAGTTATGGGAAGTGAATGAAGACTTTGAAGCAGAGAATAAAGTGGTCACTTTGAATTTTAGAAATATAATTCTTGTGCGACGGTTTAATGATGAATACCTGGAGAAAAAATGTTCAGAACCTTTTAAATAGCTTTTAAACATAATGAATTTAAAAGACATTAAAACATAAGGTGGCCAAAAACTTTGGCTAAGAACAGACGTCTGCTTATTATTGCGGTTTATCTGTGTGGCCAATCAGGGCACCTCTGATGTAGGATGTCTTTGGTTAATCGTGAATTACAGCAAAGCAGATTTGCCAGTTTTGTCTACAGGTATATAGGAACAGATTAGTTATGAATTATTTAGAACATATAAACAATATAATGACTAATTATAGAACACCTTCAACCTTAGAAAGCAAATGTGTACAAATAGATGGAATGTGGTAAAGAATCTGCCTGCCAGTGCAAGAGACATGGGTTGAATCCCTGGATCAGGAAGCTCTCTTGGAGAAGGAAATAGAAATCCACTCCAGTATTCTTGCCTGGAGAATTCCATGGACAGGGGAGCCTAGTGGTCTACAGTCAATGGGCTCACCAAGAGTGGACTATGACTTAGCAACTAAATAGCAGTGGTATGTGTAACATCACATGTGTCCTGTGCTGGTATGGGTAATCCTTCTAACTGGCATGAACACTGTAGGGGTTTTCATTCATATACATACTATCATACTTTCAGTGCATATATGTGTATCCACAGAAAATAATGCCTTTTCATTCAATAGTATATATTTATGATATTTACATGATGTTAAATGTAGCTCTGATTTGTTCATTTGAACTTGTGTATAGTATTCTCCATTTCATGAGTACATAGAATATATATTTACCATTCTCTCGTTTTTAGGCATTCACAGTTTACAAGGTTTCACTTTTACAAATACAGTTATTATGAACAATCATATACATGCTAACTGATGCAGTGCTCCAGAATGTTTTGCTCTGTATTTTTGTCAGAAGTTGATGTCACCACACTTTTAAGTGCTCATCAACATCTCATGTGTAAAAAAAAGAGTATGTCTTTTCATTATTGATCTTTAAAAAACTTTAATTTTACTCAATTCCGATCAAAATGAACAGCTCACACTGGAAAGACCATACTCCCTAAAATCTGGTGGAAATTTATCATTTGATTAATGTATCCAGCAAAACACCTTTCATATTCCTTTTTATATTTTTGTGAAAGGAAAACTCCAGAGGTGGTTGAATGTAGAATTTATCCAGGCTGTTACTGTATAATTCATATAATAAAAATTTGGAGTCATCTTTGTTAAGAAAAAGTAATACAACTCTGCTGCTAAGTCACTTCAGTCGTGTCCGACTCTGTGCGACCCCATAGACGGCAGCCCACCAGGCTCCCCCGTCCCTGGGATTCTCCAGGCAAGAACACTGGAGTGGGTTGCCATTTCCTTAATGGGAATGTTTATTTTTCAAATACCCGTTTTAAGCCATTAGACAAATGTCAATTTATCCTACTATAAAATGTGATGTATGTTTTTGTAGTGAGCTTCAGATTAATATTTTTTGACAAAAACCTCAATGTTAAACAATATGATTAAACTCTAATGAGAAAGTGATGGTGCAGATAACAGCAAGTTTCTGTATACAGATCATGTATCAGCCTTAAATTGGATCATAACGGTGATCTTAGTTATGTAAGGCACTTATTGTTATTTACGACACTGCTACTTTTGTGAATGTCCTTTGTCCACTCTGTTTTATACTCCAAAGTTCTTTTTTCTTTTTTAATTTTTAAAATGATTCAATGACTACTTGAAACATATTGTTCTCCTGTTATCTTAACATCTTGCTACTGGCAGTACAGTTAATTTGGGAGTTTTATGTGTATGTGCTGTCTTATTTTAGGCTTTAGGATCTGTAACATCCCATGCTTATGCAAAAGATATAAAAATATGCCAGTCAGCTTTGGTTGAAAATTAACACTCATTTTTTGGGAGGTTTGGGTTTTTGTGTTTTGTTGTTGCTGATTTTTTATTTTTTTCCTAGCAAGAAGAGTTATCTGGGGAACAAGGCACAGAGACAAAGGAGAAAGAGAATGCACACAAAAGTCAAATGACTCACCATCTGAGTTACCTACGGCGAATAATTAGATATCTCAACCGCTATTGCTTTTCTGAAAATAAGAATGATGTTCACTTCACAAAGTCTCACTATGTCTTTTCAGTGGGGAAGACTGGTACATGACAGTCCATGGGATTGCAAAGAGTTGGACATGACTGAGCAACTTCATTTACTTAATCAAATCTATGGTGTTTCCCATAGTCATGTATGGATGTGAGAGTTGGACTATAAAAAATGCTGAGCACCGAAGAATTGATCCTTTTGACCTGTGGTGTTGCAGAAGACTCTTGAGAGTCCCTTGGACTGCAAAGAGATCCAACCAGTCAATCCTAAAGGAAATCAGTCCTGAATAATCATTGGAAGGACAGATGCTGAAGCTGAAACTGAAGCTCCAATACTTTGGCCACCTGATGGAAAGAACAGACTCATTGGAAAAGACCCTGATGCTGGGAAATATTGAAGGAAGGAGGAGAAGGGGATGACAGAGGATGAGATGGTTGGATGGCATCATTGATGCGGGAGACTTGAGTTTGAGTAAGCTCCAGGAGTTGGTGATGGACAGGGAAGCCTGGCATGCTGCAGTCCATGGGGTAACAAGGACTTGAACATGACTGAGCGCCTGAACTGAACAGAACTGAAAGAAAGTACACAATAAATGTAGCATGCTTGAATCACCCTGAAAGAATCCCCTATCCTGATCTGTGGGAAAACTCTTTTCCATGAAATGGGTCCCCACAGCCAAAAAGGTTAGGGACCACTGATCAAAGGAAATCTTTGGTAAGGAGCAAAATATTTGCATGACTCAAATTCCTTTGAATTTGGTTTTCAGTAGCTTGGTGGGATTTGAATATAGTTTAGACAGTATAAAACAGACTCTGTTGAATAAATCTAGGTTGATGAAATCATTTTCATTCACTCATTTAAAAGTATTTATTGAGTACTTGGAGAAGGAAATGGCAACCTACTCCAGTGTTCTTGCCTGGAGAATCTCAGGGACAGGGGAGCCTGGTGGGCTCCCGTCTCTGGAGTCACATAGAGTCGGACACGACTGAAGCGACTTAGCAGTGGCATTGAGTACTTAGATGTATCATGAGCTGTTCTAGCCACTGGATACCAGAATTTTGTCTTCTTAAGTAGACACTCTTTACTTTGTAGCAAAGTCTTGGCTTATGATCAAAAAGACCTTCTCATCACCTCTTTCATCAAAAGCTTGAGAACATATTCTCTGAAAGAAGCATTGTATTGCTAAGTGTGCATTCCATAATTCATTCATTGGAGAGACAAGACATAAACTTAAGACAATGTATTAATATATGCCAATAAACTTTAAAGAAAAACAAAACAAAATCTGACAGTGTTTATAAATAAAGTGATCCTTATTGACTCTAATAGTTCCAACCTTGAAAACCTGCATGGAAACTGAGTGTGTATATGCCTGGATGGAATGTCACTCAAAGCCTCTGCATTGAATCCAGCAGTGAACCCTGAGGGTGGGTTTGGTTCATAAAATGTGGTCACTTTTGAAGGCATCCACGGAGGCTTGAAGCTCTTATTACTGTCCCCGTACAATACAATCTACTTTGGAGGTGGTAGGAATCATTAGTCATTCTGGCTGAAAGTTAATGTATTGGGTTTAGGTGAAAATTACCATAATGCAAAGCTCTAAAAAGCAATATTCTTCCAATCAGTCTTTATGTAAATATGTGTGATGCTGATTAAACATTGAGTATAAAATCTGCTACTGCCTGAGTACAAAATTCATAGACAGGTTGGTGAGACTGTCATCAACCACCTAATATAATTAAGCAATATAAAAAAAGTAAAAGAAGACACATCAAGAAAGTCATAATTACATTTTGCTCTTAATTTCATTAAAGCAGCATATAGCTCCCTGATTTTCCAGGAAGGAAGGGAGCTGGGTTTTCTGCTATGTTTAATTTGTGTTCTGCTGATGACCTTTTAGTCTGCATGCTTAGTTTACCATCTCCGTGTTCTCCTCTGTTTTTTTTTTTTTCACTAATAATTTACTAGAATACATTTATTATCTTACAAATTATACAACATTATAGTGTGATGTCTAACATTTTTGTAGCTGTATTAAGCTTTAAGGATGTATCACATTTTATGTACTGTGTGTAATGAGCAATGAAATATTCTAATACTTTTTGTACATATAGGTTTAGTAAACTAAATTTCCAGACTCTTTCTAGATAGGACTAATTAATTATTAACATTACTTATAGCTATATCATAACCCAAATGATGGAATCATATATAGATATAGATATGTGTGTGCTTATGCATCTATTTATTTGTGTCTATATATACACATTTATATATTCATACCATTTTATATAATTTAAAAATTTTAAACATTTAAAGTTATTCTGTTTTGCATTGTTCTTTTTTTTCTTCCTCTACTTCCTAACATACTCCAGACCTCTGCCTTACCCCAAAACCAAAGAGAAAATCTTTCATGTGTTTTACTGATTATTTACTTTTCAATCCAGCATTATGCATAATCACAGAGAAAATGACTCTCCTGTAACAGTATTTTCTGATTCTATATTCATACTCCATAGCAAGTCCCATCCTTTTTCAGCTATATCTTCAAATTGAAAAAAAAATAATAAAAAAGTGAATTAAACAAAAATAAAGCAAAAATATTCTTTTTCATTCAGTAGAGATTGGATTCCAAATCATAACTTCTGGAATAAGGAGAAGCTCAATGACAGATTTTGTTGACTATAACCCTATATATTTGTCATAAAGTAAGATTTTAATGAGTTTTACATATTTTCACAGAGATGACAAATCTCAGTGCCCAAGGATATCAGCCTCATATGTAATATTTGCAGGATTATTACTTTAAGCTTTAAAGATTTTTTAAATGACATAGACATGAAGACTAAATCAAATACATTAGTTTCAGTAAAGACTTGATCGAATGGCACAATAATACTCTTGAAATCCTGATTTCAATCTGCCCTCACTGTGCCTCCCAATGTACATTCCAGATGCCTTTATTAAATCCAAAGCTACATACTTCCTTGTTCATGTCCAGCGAGAAAGAATATTTGTCTTCCCTCTGCTTTCAATGATCTTTTGACTAGACGGTCCAAAGTTGGCTTGTTCTGTGTCTTATCAAAATAATCATTAGAGAATTCCCTGGCAGTCCAGTGGTTAGGACTGTATTCTGTGCTTTCAAAGCAGGGGGCACATGGGCCATCCCTAGTCTAAGAACTAAGACTAAGATCCCACATGCCACATGGGGTGGCCAAAGAAAGAAAGAAAGAAAGAAAGAAATCATTAGCTAGTGCAGTGGAGTGCGTTGATTTATTTTGTCCCAAGTTCCTACATCCCTACAGTAAATGGCATATAACCACTTTCTCTGCTAGAGCCACATGAGGCCTGGAATGGAAACTCAAGTTGTTAGGAAAGAGAATGGGAGCATAAATGCAAAATATTTCTATAGTAGACACCCTTTAACAATACATGTTATATGGCTATGCTCATTTATAGAAACAAAAGCACCTCTCCTTAATAAGAAAAAAGGCCCTCAATTCACAAATTCTTTATGTATCACACAGTGCAATGTAATCCAGGTTCAGTTCAGTTCAGTTCAGTCACTCAGTCATGTCTGACTCTTTGCGTCCCCATGAATTGCAGCACGCCAGGCCTCCCTGTCCATCACCAACTCCCGGAGTTCACAAAGACTCACGTCCATCGAGTCAGTGATGCCATCCAGCCATCTCATCTCTGTCCTCCCCTTCTCCTGCCCCCAATCCCTCCCAGCATCAGAGTCTTTTCCAATGAGTCAACTCTTCGCATGAGGTGGCCAAAGTACTGGAGTTTCAGCTTTAGCATCATTCCTTCCAAAGAACACCCAGGGCTGATCTTCAGAATGGACTGGTTGGATCTCCTTGCAGTCCAAGGGACTCTCAAGAGTCTTCTCCAACACCACAGTTCAAAAGCATCAATTCTTTGGCACTCAGCTTTCTTCACAGTCCAACTCTCACACCCATACATGATCACAGGAAAAACCATAGCCTTGACTGGGATAGATAAGACTTCACAGATCTTCTAAACATGTCACGTTATGAATAAATAATGTAACCATTAATCCAGAGAGATAAAATTTGTCTAAAGCCAAACATCTAGATGGTGACAGACTAGAGCCTATTCATTCCCAGACTGATATTCCTTATATTAAGTGTCTCTTGAAAATTATTTGGCAGGAATGAATACAAGACAGAAAACCTCTTCTGCTGCAGTTGATGAGAACAGAAACACCTGTATCCTCCCTTCGTCAGTGGGAACTGGAATTTCACATGTCGGTCCTTCACATAATGGTCTTCTAATTTGGAAATCTGTCGCTGTTTACTCACTAAGTCGTGTCTGACTCTTTTGATATCAACATGAACTGTAGCCCACCAGGCTCCTCAGTCCATAGGGTGATTTCCCAGGCAAGAATTCTGGAGCAGGTTGCCATTTCCTTCTCCAGGAGAACTTCCTGACCCAGGAATCAAACCCACGTCTCCCGTGGCTCCTGCATTGGCAGGCAAATTCTTTACCACTGAGCCACTACTATTTCAGTTTGGAAATAGCTCTAAGTATAACTTTCCAAATTAAGAGCATTGACTTAAAATAATGAAACCATATGTATTTTTTTAAAAGAAATACAAGCAATCATTATGAAAATACATTGCTTTGTACTTAGGAATTAACTTGTGTTAGTAATAGATCCACCATACAAGCACATCATTCTTTACTTGGGGATTAACTAGTGTAAGGAGGAAAAAGGATTTTTCCATTAAATTGCTTTATTTGTTAACTGAGTATAAGGACATCACTTTGGAAAAGACATGTATTATTTCAAAGCACAAAAGAACAGTTGGTTAATAAATAATTCTCTTGTGCAATGATCTCTAACCTTTCTGGAGTTGCCTAGAAATAATTTATCATAATTTGTTTGATTTTGTGATTTCCTCCAGTCTTTCTCTTGGGTCCAACTGAAATTCTACTTCTCTATGAAGCTTTAGGAAAAAAAAATTATTTAAACTGACAATTCCCAACTTATCTGTTCTCTCCCAGATCTAAACTTTGCAAAACTTGAAACTTATGTACCACACAGCTTGGCATTTAATTGTATTTTGTTGACTTCATGGGACAAAATCTTGAATCTAAAATACAATCATAAGCTACTCTATTTTCTGGAAACTGAGTATTTCTTTCCAACCTGACAGCTCTTAAGATTTTCACAGTATTTAGAACATAATATATAATGAATACATGGTGAATGACTAATTGAATTCAGAGAAAGAGAATGGTTTTGCTTTCCTTTCTTTCTTTTTTTTTTTTTTTTGCAAAAAAAGTAGCCATTATTTTGTTATATTTATTAAGATTTTTGTGACCTGAGAGAAATAAATACATCCAGTAAGTGTCACAAAAATGAATGAGGCTTTCTTAACTAAAAAACAAACAAACAAAAACTTGAAATTGTATTTATCCATACAAATATTTGAAGCATTTTTCAAAATTGGGCAATACAAGTGTAGAAATGTGCATAAAATATAAATGTAGATTTTAATGAATCATTTAAAACTGAACACTTGAAAAAGAATTTCCCTTGAGTAGAAACAGAGTACTGTTAGCATCCCTTCACATCACCCCTCCCTCTCCCTAATGACTTTTAAAGCCTACTTCCTATCCTTATTTTTGCTACATAAATACACATGACTGAACAGTACCAGCATGCATGGCTCTCTGCCTCTCTTGCTTCGATCAACCTTATGTTTATAAGATAAAATCATGAGTGGTGTGTAGCTAGAGTTTGTTTGTTTTTGTGACTGTGTAGAGTACCAACTGGGAGACTGAACAATACCATAAGCATGGGTTTCCCACCATTTGCCTATTCTGTAGTCATTAGACATTAGACTGGTTCCAACTTTAGACTCTCATAAACACGTAATGGTCTTCTATGCGTCTCCTGGAGCACGTATACATGCAGTTTTGTAGGTTTTCTACTTAGGACATGTTTTTTCAATGGAGGCATATTTGGGTATCTCAAGCACTATAATTCTTTCCATTTTTTTTTTTTAAATTTTATTTTCAATTGGAGAATAATTAAGGTGAAAGGTGAAGTCACTCAGTCATGTCCGACTCTGCGACCCCATGGACTGTAACCTACTAGGCTTCTCTGTCCATGGGATTCTCCAGGCAAGAATGCTGGAGTGGGTTGCCATTACTTAATAATATAATGATGATTTCTACCATACACCAACATGAATCAACCATAGGTATACATATATCTTCTCCCCCTTGACAATAATTCTTTTTTTTTTTTTTTTTAATGAGCTATTCTGTGAATTACAAAATATCTGGCCCCTACCCACTGGACCCCAGTGTTAGTATCACTACCACCATCACCCCTAGGTGTGAACAGCCAAGAATGTCTCCAGGCACCTCCCTGGTGGTCCAGTGGTTAAGAGTCCATGCTTCTGCTTCAGGGGGCACGAGTTCGATCCCTGGTCTGGGAAATCTCCCACATGCAATGCAGACTGGACAAAACACAATGCCTCCAGATACTGGCAGATGTCTTGGGGGAGACGTGAGTGACAACTGCCCCCGCTGAGAAATACTGACCTTAGGAGAATATTTATAAATAATAGCAAATAGACTTTTCTAAGAGAAATTTCCAATTTTTTCTTCAACCTGAGATTTCCCATTACTCACCTTTCTCACCGGTGCTTGAGGTGATTGTTTTCTAGGACTGTCATAACAAACCCACAGACTGGGTGACAGACATTTATTTTCCCAAGTTCTGGGGGCTGAAAGTCTAAGATCAAGGCACTGAAAGGGTCGGCTCTCCTGAGACCGCTCTTTCCTTGGCTTTCTGATGCTCACTTTCTCACTCTGTTCTCACGTCCTTTTTTCTGTACGTGAGAATCCCTGGTGTCTTCTCCTCTTTCAAGAACACCAGTCTTACTGGATTAGAACTTCACACTTATGATCCCCAATAATCTTAATTACCTCTTTAAAAGCCCTATCTTCAAATCCAGTCACATTGAGGGGCAGGGCTCAAGCACAGGAATTTTGAGAAGAGCCTCTACTCAGTGCACATCACTCTGTGTTATCATGTGTCAGCCTGCAGTTCTGGATACGTGTCTTCTCTCCATAGTGAGGCACTCAATTATGTCTGCTTCTTTGCAACCCCATGGACTGTAGCCCACCAGGCTCCTCTATCCATGGAATTCTCCAGGCAAGAGTACTGGGGCAGGAAGGCATTCCCTTCTCCAGGGGATCTTACTAGCCCAGGGATTAGATCGACCCAGGTCTCCTGCATGGCAGACACATTCTTTACCATCTGAGCCACTGGGGAAGCTCCTTCTATCCGTAGTAATTTTGATTTTTGTTTTCTTAATAATTAAGGAGTTTGACACTTTTTCAAATGCCGATCGCTTATGCAAATTCTTAAGTAGGTGACCTTTCTGTTTGAATCTTTTAGTCAATTGGCTTTTTATAATATCTTTTAAATAGCTTTTTTTTTTTTTCTTATTGATTTGTCAAAGTGCTCTAAACATTCCCTTTGTCAGTTATTGTCATTACAGGTATCTCCTCCTGCTTTGAAGCTTTACTTTTTATTCTCTTAATTGTGTTATTGAAGAAGTAAAATTTTAGTTTAACTGTAGTTAAGTTCTTTAGTCTTTTTCATTCTGCCCCTTGATTTGTGTATGTGGCACATAGTGTGAAGTTAGAATCAAGTTTTATTTTTTCTTTATGGACATCAATGTGACAGATATTATTTAGTCAAAGATCATCCTAGCATGTTTTTCTGTCTTGTCTAACTTTGTCCAACTTTGTCATAAATCAAACTGAAGTAACTAAAATTACTTTGTGTCCTATTTTTTAAAAATACATAAAATTATTAAACCTTGGAATGTGAAAACTCTCTTCAACTTGCTTTGAACAGCATTCAGTACATACTTCTAAGCAGAAGTATTTTCGGCAATATGATTAGGTGGAAATTTTGATAAATTACAAGAGCTTGTCTCTCCTTTTACATGCTTAGTCTCTGAGCTCAGTGTTCTGTTTTATTTCAACAACATTGGAGAGAAGTTAAATTCCTAACAATTGAAAACTGTATGGAAATTTCATTCCCAGAAGTTGGACCAAATTATTATAAGCCAACTTATATGTCATAAAAGGGCTTATTTGAGGGAGTTCATATCATGTCAGATATTAGTAAAGCTATGTGTTTTTTTTTTAATTTTAAGATTTAATAGGCACTGATTTTGTGTCTTTTTTTTTTTTTTTTTTTTTGTAACCCTCAAAGCAGCCCAATAAATTAGGTCATTATACTAGACTTGCTATCTGGTAGGAAACTTGTGTGCCCAAAGTTTTTTCAGCTAGTAATGTAAAGTCCAGATTCAACTCTTTTCTGCCTTAATCCAGAGTCTACATTCCTGAATAGTTATTTACAATGTATCCAGATTGACAGGAAAAAAAGAAAAAAAATACAGGAGAAAGCTTCATTAAGTATTTTGGAATATTTGAAGTTTCATCACTGAGAAATATTGTAATATTCCAATAATTGGAGACCAACCATTAAGAGTTTTAAGGTGCTAGATTTTTGTCTCTCTCTTAGAGAAAAATCAAACTTAATTGAATAACAATTCTGAAAACAAAAACAGCTCCCTTAAGACTCGAGAGTTTTCTGGCACCAGTGGCATTTTAATTAAAAAGCTAGAAGATTAAAAACAAAAAGCTAGAAGAGATTTCTTCATTGGATGGGATGTCTTAGTAAAGGACTTCTAAGTAGTCTCTAGATTAAAGGTGTTTCAATTTATATTATTAAATACTATATATATATAATATTTTACTTAGCTTTGTGTGCATGGGATGAATATTCTGTAAAAGAAAAATAAGCATATATCTATCTCCCATTGACTTATGATAAAGAATTCACAAATATAATTGGTAGATAATAGATGTAAACTGAAATATTTAAAAATAGCTACTATACTTGACTTAGATACTTGACAAAGACAACTTTTAAAATTTATCTCATTATGTGCATGAGGAACTTCCCAGGTGGCTCTGTGGTAAGAGTCTTCCTGCCAGGGAAGGAGATGGCAGGAGACACAGTTTCAATCCCTGGGTAGGGAAGATCCCCTGGAGAAAGAAATGGCAACCCACTCCAGTATTCTGGCCTGGGAAATCCCATGGGCAGAGGAGCCTGGTGGGCTACAGTCCATGGGGTCGCAAAGAATGGGACACGATTCAGGGACTGAGTACTTGTGAATGAGAGATAATGGAGTTTCGTTTTTCCCATTTGTGCTGTTTACAAAATGTTATACTATTTAACACGTAAACCAAAAACGCATGCCATTAATACCATGCTTATAAAGCTAGAAAGTTTATTTCATTAAGGCATTGATCAGCTGGAGATGTTATACAAAGTAGAATTATAATTTAAAAAGAGTACAATAACAACAAAATTAGACCCTAATAATTTTCCTTTAATCACTAAATCCATAAAGATTACAAATATGACATGAATAAACATTTACACTCTTAAACATTTCTGAAAATTTATAATACTATATCATATTAAAATAATTACTATCTCTACATTTTTCCCATATAGGTTAATCCATTAGCTGCTGCTACTGTGCAGAAGGATATTGATAAGACTATACTTTTATAACAAACATCTCCTGAAACTAAGAATATTTACTGAAATGTATGACTTACACAATGGCTACTGTAGATTGGGACTTCTCTATGTGACAGCTCTCCCCTTTTTCAAGGAACTAGACAATTGATTAAGCTTTATATTTTTGGTTCTATTATATGCAAACATAATCACAGCAAGTGAAGTGATAGATTCCACCAATTACAATTACATAAATTTGCTGTTGCTGTTCAGTCGCTAAGCCTTGTCTGACTCTTTGACATTCCATGAACTGCAGCATGCTAGTCTCCTCTGTCCTTGATCTCCCAGAGCTTGCTCCAATTCCTGTCCATTGAGTCACTGATGCTATCTACTGTCTCATCCTCTGCCACCCCCTTTACATAAATTGTGTAAATAATTCAATAGTGAAGTGAAGTCATTCAGTTGTGTCTGACTCTTTGCGACTCCATGGACTGCAGCCTACCAGGTTCCTCTGTCCATGGAATTTTCCAGGCAAGAGTACTGGAGTGGGTTGCCATTTCCTTCTCCAGGGGATCTTCCCGACCGAGGGATCAAACCCGGGTCTCCCACATGGCAGGCAGACGCTTTACCATCTGAGCCAACAGGGAATAATTCAATAGTTAATGCCAAGTCATGATGACAAAAATGTTTAAAAAGGAAGATTCATCTATTTCACATTAAATTGCTAAAAATATGACCAAAATCAAAGACCTTGATTGCTTTGAATCAGAGAATATAGTTTTCATCTGTATCTTGTGTTGTGATTGAATATGAAAGGAAAACACAAGGATTTTTAAGAATTAAATTCTGTGCATTAAGGAGAAAATGATCACATGAATAGCCATAAGCATTATGGATGAAATATATTTGTAAATTCTTGGCAGTCATACTATTTAGGGTTATGGTCATAGAATTGTACTTATCCTAAATAATAATGACATCCATTAAGGTCAAAATCATTAGACTAAATCTCTTGTTTCATCTGGCAAATTTCAGTTAAACTGTCATTCAGTATTTTTTTTTTAATTGTATCACATATTAATATTACTACTTAGGTAATAAAATATAAAAATAATTTAAATACACTTTATTTTTGTTCCATAAGAGACAACTTATTAGATTTAAGGGAGACATAAAAGTGGAATGTGCCACCAAATGAGGTAATAATTTGAAAAATTATTTTGGTAAAGTATCATTTCAGTAAAGTTTAACAGAAAAGATAATCCATAAAATGCCAGTTCACACTCCCATTCTGGAAATCAGATCTGATGTGCTTCAGAATTTATATTTTTCTGATTTGAGAAAGATGATGCAGAATTCAGCAGCCAAACACTTTGAAAATTTTCCAAATATAAGAAAATTCAATGTAAATATGATGCATATATAACACATTGCCATATCTATGCGGGACAGTTTTTTTCAACATGAGTTTTGGTCAGGTCAAATTTGCCAATAAATGAATTAAAAAAAAAACAACAACTGGATTTTCTGAGTTTTTTGGATTTTAGTATGATGGATACAATTTGTAGATGTGTATTAATTTGTGATTACTGTCTGTTAAATGCATAGACAATAGCAAATGCATAGCTATTTTTGTTGGTTTCATAGAGAGTAGTGATCAGTTCATGTAATTGATCAGCGAGCTGGATTGTCCTTAGTGGCGATCAGCATCACTTTCATCCCCACCTTCTAAAGCTCGAGTGTAATAGATTGTTCCAGAGAAGAGTCTGGGACTACATTTCCCGAAACTCCCTTCTTCTGCCTTTGACAAATAGTCATACAACATTTAAAAGTTGGAAGGGAAAGATAATTGTTTCAACTGAGGTTTACTGAGTGGGTGAATGAATGGCAGGAGTAAATTTCTAAGTGGTTTGTTGATGAGCGCCTGAGAATCACACATCCAAGTGCTACATTCCAAAATAGGATAAGGCTCTTCCTAGACTAACACATTCACTTCCAGATGTTCCAGCAGACCCAGGGAGTTTCTCTGTGAGCTCTGGAGGACCACCCCACCCATTCCTCTGAGGCTGCGAGTGGAGACCCTGGCGATGGTTTCCCTGTAAATCTAGCTGAAATCTTTAAAACCAAAGAGACTTCTGTTTTTCTGAGTGAATCCTAAATACACTTAATGAATCAAATATGCTCAATGAAGGACCACTATCAAATAGTTAAAAGGGCTACAATTTGGTATGTTAATTTTTAAATTTATTTAAAAGCAAATAGAATGTTAATATAATCTCAAATTTTCTATATTTAATTTATCTAATCTATTTAAACAAAGGAATTTTCATTGAGTATTTTTTCATGCCCACAAGGACCTTCACTGTAGACTCATGTCTCCAATTTTTTTTTTTTAATAAAATTAATCTGTTTTGGCTCAAACAAATAAGAAATTGTTAGAATTATAAAAATGCTGCTCTCTCAAGACATTTATTATTATTATTATTTAGTGAAAAATACCCTCTTGTCATTGACCTTTACCAATCAACCCTATTGTTTGCTGTTTGGTTGCTAAGTAGAGTCCCACTCTTTGCAACCCCATGGACTGCAGCATGCCAGCTCCTCTGTTCTCTCTCTTCCAAAGTTTGCTCAAATTCATTTCATTGAGTCACTGATGCTATCTAACCATATCTGCCTTCCCCTTCTCCTTTTGCCATCAATCTTTCCCAGCATCAGGGTCTTTTTCAATGAACCAGCTCTTTGTATCACGTGGCCAAAGTATTGGAGCTTCAGCTGCAGCATCAAAAGTTCTTCCAATGAATATTCAGGGTTGATTTCCTTTAGGACTGACTGGTGTGAGCTCCTTGCAGCCCAAGGGACTCTCAAGAATCTCCTCTAACACCATAATTTGAAAGCATGAATTCTTTGGTGCTCAGCCTTCATGAACCCTATGATGAATGCCAAATCAAAATCTTCAGTATAATTTTTAAGTTCTTTAGGGTTAATTTAGACATTAAAGAATTTTGCTGAATGATGATTGTATTATATATCTGAAATTGCTAACACAATGTTCTTTAGGGTTAACTTAGGCTTCAAAAGGGTGTTGCTGATTTATGAAAGTGTATTTCTCTATTCCAAAATGAGAGTTTGTAAAATGAAGTGCTAATCAAAGTTAAATGCTTCCAAAGACCTCCATGTGATATAACTGCTAATTTAAGATTTATGCTACTAAATATATGCTGACTAATAAATCCTCCCTGGAATGATAACTCCACAGACTATTTGGCATGGGGACAATTATTCACAGCTGCACGCAAGATGCCACTAAATGAAAAGTGGCATAACTAGTTATGTTTGGCATACTGTTAACCACCTCCTGTCAAAAAATAAAAATAAAACAAATCTACCAAATCCTCTTTTTTCAATGAGTTTTGAAGAGGGGAAAAGAACCACAGCAGAAGAAAAAAATAAAATGGAAAAGATAAGTTCTATAGACATGTTGGAGAGAAATTACTTAACTGGGTATTTAAAAGGCTCATGGACACCATCTCTGTCTTTGTTTCATTGTATAGACGGGATTCCTACCACAGGAGTGCAATTGTAACCTGAGATCAGAGACTAACAGAGATGGATGAACAAGTCCACTCGGGGTAAATGTCACCTAACTTCAGGCAAGTGAACTCATTGACTGTTTCATGTAATCTTCAAACCCTGTTGATGAATTAATATAATGTTAATTTTCTAGAGATTATCTTTTATTTTCATTTGTCTCCAGACTTGTTTTCTCACATTGCTTTTATATTCCTTCACTCTTCTGCAAATTTCACTGGGATATTTTAGAAAATAGGAAGGGGTTTCCACTGAGAAAATGTCTGGGCTCTGTTTTAGGTTTGTTTTATTTTAAGTTAAGAAATAAATTACAAACTGCATTTCAATAACATTTCGGTAGAAATTAAAACCAACTGGCAACTTTTGAAATAAATGCTAAAGAAAAAAGTATGTGCCAAATGTTTAGCTGTTAACTTCAAACAATGACCTTATTATAAACACCAAGATGACCTTTGAAACTTAAAGTCTTTTATTTAAACATCTCACAATCTATTGCATGACTATTAACTTTCTCAGACAAATCCGTAATTTTTTCAACATCATATCATCCTGAAAAATTAAAAAAAAATGGTGTAGAATATACCATTGAGAATATACTTAGCAATTATTTTAATAAATTATATTCTATATTGCAAGCAGCTGCTTTTTCTTTCAATGAGTTGACCTCCTGTTTGAGGAAAAGGAAATAAACACACAAAAAAAGTATTATTTTATTTTGGAGTTAAATGGTAGAAAGCAAAATAAGTCCAACTAAAGTGAATCTTTTTTCAAATGCATTGAATTTACAGAACAGGCTAAGGGAGAGTTGGCTGTCAGCAAGCTGTTAGAGTTTATTGTGTGTTGAACTTCACACAATTGTGAAGTTATTGTGTGTTATTGCTTTCCTAAGATAACCTTGATGGAAACTACAACTTGAAAAACTAGAGTAGTTAAATAGAAATAATGCCATGTCTAAATTAGATTTTATATTATTATGTGATATTACAAAATACCAAAACTATTTTTAAAAATAATAAATGCATAATAGTGATTCACTTTTGCCCATAGCAAATGCTTTTTGAATTTTTCAAGGGGGCTGCCTTGTGCAGAAAATATCATTCATGGGGATCTGGCGTAGGTAAACTTATTATCCACTGGAGAACAATAGTAATGGAAAGACAGGATACGGATAAAAGATTTTTATCAAGTGTTTCTGGCTGAAAATCACATTTTTCTCAAGATTCGGGATAATAAATCTAAGACATTTTGTGCTGATTGTAGGAGGAGAATAATGCATGAATGTACATTTCTGTCGTCACGGAGTCTCATGGCTGCTGTGAACTGACCTTTGATGATGACACTTCACTCTCGAGGAGATGTCTATTCTCTCAGTCCACTCAAATTTGTTGTTACTGTTATTTAGTTACTAAGTCATACTGGACTCTTTGTGACCACCATAGACTGTAGCCCACCAGGCTCCTCCATCCATGGGATTTCCCAGGCAAGAACACTGGAGTGGGTTGCCATTTCCTGCCTCTGAGAATCTTCCTAACCCAGGGACTGAACCTACATCTCTGCGTTGGCAGGTGGGTTTTTTACCACTAAACCACTGGGAAGCCCAGTCTTTTTTTTTTTTTTTCCTTGAAATCTTTTTGTCACTTTGCAAAAGAAACCCTTCAGTTCAGTTCAGTCGCTCAGTCGTGTCCGACTCTTTGCGACCCCATGAATCGCAGCACGCCAGGCCTCCCTGTTCATCACCATCTCCCGGAGTTCACTCAGACTCACGTCCATCGAGTCCGTGATGCCATCCAGCCATCTCATCCTCGGTCGTCCCCTTCTCCTCCTGCTCCCAATCCCTCCCAGCATCAGAGTCTTTTCCAATGAGTCAACTCTTCGCATGAGGTGGCCAAAGTACTGGAGTTTCAGCTTTAGCATCATTCCTTCCAAAGAAATCCCAGGGCTGATCTCCTTCAGAAGGGACTGGTCGGATCTCCTTGCAGTCCAGGGACTCTCAAGCGTCTTCTCCTTAGCTCTCTACTTTACAAGCACTGAGTTGACATCCTCCTGTGACTCTTTTAAGGAATTTTGTTTTAAAGTTCTGGCAGCATCAGTAGTAAAAACAGAGACAGATGACCTGTTCTAAGTTGATAAACGTTAGTGATTTTTCTTTTAAATGTTTACAATAAAGTTGAATAGACAAGATGGTAGTCAATTATTTAAAACTGCTTTTTTTTTTAAAAAATGAATCTTGACTAGCTTTAATGCCAAACAGAATATATTTTGATATCACCATGTGTGATAAAACTGAACTTGATGCTCTTGACTTGCTGCCAATGGGACAGGCATTATTTTCTCCAGGTTTTGTGACATCCCTGGAAGGACCAATATTCAATAAATGGCTAGTTTGAGTGAAGACTAAATTCATGGAAAAGTCCCCTGGACTTTCTGGATGTTAAGTTGCCCCATTTCCAGTATACTCTCTTTTGACCATTGCCCTTAGTCCTATCCATTGAGTGTCAATTATGATTTTATCACAGGCAATGGCATTCATATAGCTGATGAACTGGTATGCCCCTCTGTATCAAACTGAACTGTGAAACAAATATTGGCAAAAAAAGAAAAGAAAGAAACAAAGATAAGAAAAGTAAAACGAGGATACATTGGATCATCACATAGCCAAACAGGCAGGGCAGGAATGCCACTCGTAGGGAATTATGGGGACAAGAATTGGCGCCACCAGAGCCCTTTCTCTGGACTGCGCTTCTGCATGTGGTTGACTGAAGTCCCAGTCTTCTTTGCTTAAATTGTTGTGGATTTTTAGCCTATGTGATTAAGCTAGAAGTAGGAACTTGCATTCATCTATTATCACAATTTAGTTTTCAGAAAAAATCAAATTGCATTAAAGATGATTGAAATGAGAAAAAAGGTATTTCTCTCTCTAGTAAAAAGAAAAAAAAATTCAGAAGTTGCTGATATGGGGATGGCATGATCCACTATCATTCATTAGAACCACAGATGCCTAGTGGAAGAAAGATGCTGGGTCTCCAGCTCTGAGCTGTATTTCTGCCAGCAGAATGGAAGTTCCAGAAGTACAACATACCCCACTTTGATAGAGAATTTCAAGAAACTTCATATGTCATATCTATCAGCCCTTGCAGCCACAAGGGAGCTTGAAAAGTGTCACCTTTTAGGTGGAGAGCAATGTATTGGTTATAAATTTGTGTTCTGTTAATAGGGAACTAAAAGAGAATAGATGTGAAAACACTGAGTGGTCTCTGAACTATGAAAATATGAATGTATGTGTTTTTGATACATTTCTTATTTTAAAAAGTTGTAGTGAAAATGTATAATTGAATTTTTCATGGCACTTAACTGACAAACTTTAAATAAAGGAACTCTAAGAAAGGCTTTTTTGAGAAAGCAAAGCTCTGAGTTCCTTATTAGTTTTGTTTAGTTATAAAAGTTAGTCTAGAAAACATTTACATTTTAATTACTATAAAATTTGAATCTATGGTATTTGTATTTTTTATCATGAAGATGTGTATAAGAGACAGGTCATTGACCTTTACCAATCAACCCTATTGTTTGCTGTTTGGTTGCTAAGTAGAGTCCCACTCTTTGCAACCCCATGGACTGCAGCATGCCAGCTCCTCTGTTCTCTCTCTTCCAAAGTTTGCTCAAATTCATTTCATTGAGTCACTGATGCTATCTAACCATATCTGCCTTCCCCTTCTCCTTTTGCCATCAATCTTTCCCAGCATCAGGGTCTTTTTCAATGAACCAGCTCTTTGTATCACGTGGCCAAATAATTTGTTAACTTCATATTATTTAAGGTATTAAATTTATTAGACTGTATCTATAGAAAACTTTGCATTTTTATTTAAAGTTGGGACTATATTTGAAATAGGAAGTTTATTTTACTTGCCCACTTTGTAATAATTAACAAACTGACTACAAACTCACTAATCTTTTATGGGTGGCCACTATTATATAGCACTAGAAAATTTTTGTAGAATTAGTTTTATATATGTATATATATGGGTTTCCCAGGTGGCACAGTGGTAAAGAATCCACCTGTCAACTCATAAGATACAAGAGACACAGGTTCCATCCCTGGATCAGAAAGATCACCTGGAGTAGGAAAGGACAATTAGCTCTTATATTCTTGCCTGGAAAATTCCACGGACAGAGAAACCTGGTGGGCTACCATCCATGGGGTCACAAAGAGTTGGACACAACTGAGCACACACACATACACACACCCCCCATACACGAGTGTTATTATATATGTGTGTGTATATATATACATGTAAACATAATGTACAGATATACATTTTTCAAGCAAAATAATTTTAGTGTATTAATTTTGAAACACAGAACAGAATCTTCATTTTCTATAAAATTAGTTTGGCAAGACAAAGTTTTCATTGCGTTGTCAAGTACATATGAGATGGTTTAATGGCATCACTGACTTGATGGTCATGAGTTTGAGCATTCTTTGTGAGTTGCTGATGGACAGGGAAGCCTGGTGTGCTACAGTCCATGGGGTCACAAAGAGTTGGACATGACTGAGCAATTGAACTGAACTGAGTATTAAGATTCTTGGACATAGGAAAGGGGGAGAGTCTAGGTTGCTGGATTCATCTGTGAACATGTGTTGAGTATAATCAGTCAACTAACACTGACACTTTGCAGCCGTGTTATCAGGCAGGCTAGATTCATGATATTATTCAATAGGCATGCTGTTATTCAAAAGCTTATCATAATTGGGTTTATAAAATGCCTTGCTGAAATGAAAGTGAGCTACAGATGCCATTTTTCTAGGAAAAAATATATCTATCCAAAAGAAACAAGATCAATTTGAATTATTCTTAATGAAATAATGATGACCTTTAGAAATTGAACTTTCATTGCCAACATTTATAAAATATCAGTTCAGGTTCTATTTCATAATCTTACCAGGCATTGTGTCCACTGAATTAAAATGATTTGCATGTTTTATTGTTGTTGAAGTATAATTGATTCACAAATTATATTAGGGTCAGGTGTAAAACATAGTGATTGTAAATTTATATAGGTTATACTCCATTTAAAGGTGTTATAAAATATTGGCCATATTCTCCCTGCTGTCCAATATGTCCTTGTAGCTTGCTCATTTTATGCAAATTAGTTTGTACCTCTTAATCCCCTACCCTATCTTTCACCTTCCTCCTTCTCTCTCCCCACTGGCGATCACTAGTTTGTTTGTAGCAGGATAATTTACAACAGCCAAGACATGGAAGCCCCTTAAGTATCCACCAAGAGATGAACGGATAAAGAAGATATTATATATATATATACATATATTGCAAAGCCATAAAAATAATGAAATTCTGACATCTGCAGCAACACAGATGGACCTAGAAGGTACTCTGCTTTAGTGAAATAGGCCAGATAAAGACATATACTGTATGTTATCATTTAAATCTGGAACTAAAAAATAAAGTGACCAACTGAATATAAAAAAATAGAAATACACTGTTCCTCATTTAAGGACTGACCTGCCTCAGTTCTGCCACTGTCATAAAAACCGAGCACCCAATGGCCACAGTGCTCCTTTCCAGACAGAGAACTTCCTCTGCCAGGGGTCAGGGCTGTGACTGGATGACAGCTGCAGCCTTCACCCTCCCTTTGAGAACTGCCCTTGGCTAAAGAGAAAACCTGGTTCAAGGTATCTTTTTGCTTCCAGCGGTACTATATTTGCAATGACTGGTTGACGTGGTGATAGAAAGGCCCAAATGTTTGGACCCTTAGACCCATGTGGGCACAACTTAGATGGGCTAGCCCAGCCTCAAACTATGCCTTATGATTTCCTATGATTGCAACTGAGTGTTCTTTATTACTTAGGATTTAATTTTCTTGAAATGACAAACTAAAGCTCATTTAATAGAGTAACAACTTGACATTATTTTCTCATAATGATGTAGATGGAACAACAGACTGGTTCCAAATAGGAAAAGAAGTACGTCAAGGCTGTATATTGTCACCCTGCTTATTTAACTTATATGCAGAGTTCATCATGAGAAACGCTGGTCTGGAAGAAGCACAAGCTGGAATCAAGATTGCCGGGAGAAATATCAATAACCTCAGATATGCAGATGACACTACCCTTATGGCAGAAAGTGAAGAGGAACTCAAAAGCCTCTTGATGAAAATGAAAGAGGAGAGTGAAAAAGTTGGCTTAAAGCTCAACATTCAGAAAACGGAGATCATGGCATCTGGTCCCATCACATCATGGGAAATAGATGAGGAAACAGTGTTAGACTTTATTTCTTGGGGCTTGAAAATCACTGCAGATGGTGACTGCAGCCATGAAATTAGAAGACACTTACTCCTTGGATGGAAAGTTATGACCAATCTAGATAGCATATTCAAAAGCAGAGACATTACTTTGCCAACAAAGGTCCGTCTAGTCAAGGCTAAGGTTTTTCCAGTGGTCATGTATGGATGTAAGAGAGTTGGACTGCGAAGAATTGGTGCTGAGTGCTGAAGAATTGATGCTTTGATGAACGTGGTGTTCAAGAAGACTCTTGAGAGTCCCTTGGACTACAAGGAGATCCAACCAGTCCATTCTAAAGGAGATCAGTCCTGGGTGTTCTTTGATGCTAAAGCTGAAACTCCAATACTTTGGCCACCTCATGCGAAGAGTTGACTCATTGGAGAAGACTCTGATGCTGGGAGGGATTGAGGGCAGGAGGAGAAGGGGATGACAGAGGATGAGATGGTTGGATGGCATCACCGACTCCATGGACGTGAGTTTCGGTCAACTCCAGGAGTTGGTGATGGACAGGGAGGCCTGGCATGCTACATTCATGGGGTAACAAAGAGTGGGACACAACTGAGTGACTGAACTGAACTGAACTGAATTATGTCTATTATTAACTTCACAATTTCCAGTCAAATTTGCTTTATCTTGAATACGAAAGTAGAAAAGTAGATTAAACTATTATTCTCCTTTATTCTAATAAGAAATATCTATCTTCTATCCTCTGTGCCGGAGAAGGCAATGGCAACCCACTCCAGTACTCTTGCCTGGGAAATCCCATATACAAGGTGAAGTTTTCCAAGAAAATGAAAGGTTGGCTTAACATCTGAAAATAAAGCAATTAAACTTAGCATATCAACAGAAACAAAGGAAAAAAAAGCTATTTCCATAGAGACACAAAATAGCATTTATTAAAAGCCCTCTCCCTGCACCAACCCTCCGCCCTGAGACACACATGCAAGCAAACAAAAAAAGACATTCTTAGTAAATAAAAATTGAAAGGGCACTTTACAAAGTTTATCTACCAAAAAAAAAAAAAAATCTACAAGTCTACAAAAGCTCTATAGCTAAGATGATATTTAACAGGGAAAGGCTGAAAGCTTTCCCCTTAAGCTGGGGACAGGACTAGGGTGTCTATTCTTACTATAGCTACTTCTAGAGGTTCTTCTTCTGCTGCTGCTAAGTCGCTTCAGTCGTGTCCTACTGTGCAACCCCACAGATGGCAGCTCACTAGGCTCTCCGTCCCTGGGATTCTCTAGGCAAGAACACTGGAGTGGGTTGCATTTCCTTCAATTATGAAAGTGAAGTCACTCAGTTGTGTCCGACTCTAAGTGACCCCATGGACTGCAGCCTACCAGGCTCCTCCATCCATGGGATTTGCCAGGCAAGAGTACTGGAGTGGGGTGCCATTGCCTTCTCCATCTAGGGGTTCTAGGCATCACAGAAATAGAAATAAAGGGCATCCTGTTTGTAAAAGATGAAACAGCACATTTCTTAATTGTCTTTTTAGAAGATTTCATGAAATCAGTAGAAAAGCAACTAGAACTAATAATAGCTTTTGAATGGATATAAGATCAATATTCAAAAACTGATTATATAACTACATATTTGCAACAGACCAGATTAAAAATCTAAATTCAATTTTTTAAAATGCCATGTAAAATAGAACCAGCTTCTGATACCCTAAGACATGTGAAGAGTTGACTCATTGGAAAAGAACTGAAGATATTAAGTGGACAATGGCTGTGTAAGAGCTGTGCATTGAAAACCACAAAATTTGCTGAGAGAGTTTAAGAAGACATAGTTCAGTGGAAGACATTCTGTGTTCTTGGGTCAAAAGAATCAATTGCTAAGATGAAAACTCTCAAATTAATTCATAGATTCAAAAAAAATTAAAATAAAACATCTCATAGCATTTTGTGCTAAAGATTATGTGCTGTGCTTAGTTGCTCAGTCATGTCCTACTCTTTGCAACCCTATGAACTGTAGCCAACCAGGCTCCTCTGTCCATGGGATTCTCCAGGAAAGAATACAGGAGTGGGTTGCCATGCTCTCCTCCAGGGGCTAAAAATGATGAACTGACTCTAAAATGCATATAGAAATTCAACGAAGTAAAAAGAAAAGGCAGTTTTTCAGGACTTATACTATCTGAATCCAAGTCTCGTTACAAGTCTACAACATTCAAGAGGGTATGTATTGGTGTCAATTTATACAGGTCAATAAAATTCAACACAGAAATAAAATCCAGTAAAAGACCTACACATATCTGGTTAATTGATCAATTCAGCTGGAGCAATTAACTGCTGCTGCTGCTGCTAAGTCGCTTCAGTCGTGTCCGACTCTGTGCGACCCCATAGATGGCAGCTCACCAGGCTCCCCCATCCCTGGGATTCTCCAGGCAAGAATACTGGAATAGGTTGCCATTTACTTCTCCAATGCATGAAAGTGAAAAGCAAAAGTGAAGTTGCTCAGTCGAGTCCAACTCTTCGCGACTTCATGGACTGTAGCCTACCAGGCCCCTCTGTCCATGGGATTTTCCAGGCAAGAGTACTGGAATGGAGTGCCATTGTCTTCTCTGAGCAATTTACTAGCAATATACAAAAAATATGGTGGGTTCATGTTGATGTATGGCAAAAGCAATACAATATTGTAAAGTAAAAATTAATAATAAAAAAAAATATAGTCATTAATCCATGCTTCGTACCATTTAAAAATGAATTTAAATGGATCATAGATCTTTACAAAAAGTGTATAATTGTAAAGCTTCTACAAGAAATAAAGGAAGAAAAGTATTTTGATTCTTGAGTTCTTGTGTAACACAGAAACAAAATTCATTAAAAAAATCATTAATCGAATTGCTTACATTTTAAACCACCCATTCTTTGAAAGGACTTTCCCCATGACTCAGATGGTGAAGAATCTGCCTGCAATACAGGAGACCCAAGTTTGATCCCTGGGTCAGGAAGATCCCCTGGAGAAGGGAATGGCTTACCCACTCCAGTATTCTCACCTGGAGAATTCCATGGACAGAGGAACCTGGCAGGGGTCGCAAGAGTTGGACACGACTGAGTAACTAACACTTCACTGTTAACAGAATGACATGACTGTCCTCATACTTGGAGAAAATACGTGTAAATGACATATCTGGAAAAGAATATGTGATTCAAAATACATAAAGAAAGTAAAAAAATAATAAAACATAAATGGCAAAAAAAAAAATGCTTATCATTCTGTACTTACAGTCTGACTGCCTTTTCCTCTCTTTATGGTACATCAGTACTAAATGGTTTTGATTTCATATATCATAAACTCTTGGGAATTTTATCTTAGCTGTGGCGTAGCATTCTGTTAATAATGCTCATCCACCCTTATTCTTCATTTAGCTAATTAGCACTTTCTCCTCAAGTGACAATCCATCTGTCTATGACTCTTTCACCAAGCTTGTTTCAGATGATTCTCTTCTGTGTTCTAATAGCATTCTCTGCATATTTCTAGCAAAATTCTTAAAGACTATGTGTGCTTTCTTTACTGTACTTTTGGCTTCTTCAAATAGTGACCCTGAATCCCATAGCCTCTAGCAGAGGGAAAACGCAAAGGAGGCATCATTTGAATATTTGTTCAGCTGAACTCAACTCCACTTCCTTCCTGAATTGCTCTGTTCCTCGGGAGAATCAATAAAATTGATGTGAGTTATTTTCAATGTATGTACATAATTAAATATCCAGCTATTATGTAGGCTCTTATTTCCACAAAACCCCAAGAATTGGAATTTAAAAAAAATCACATAAGATATGTAAAGTAAAATGAGGCCATGTGAAGGAAGTAGAAAAAAATGGCATTTTGATTACATAGGTTAAGCCACACACGTCGGACACGACTGAGCGACTGAACTGAACTGAACTGAAAGCCACGCACAAATCAGGAAACATATTTTATTCTCAAATGGATTGATAAAAGAAACAGGCTAGATTTAGTGATATTTTGATGATGACATCTATCAAACATTCATGTGCAAAATTTTATTATTTCACTCATAAATTATGATATTAATTCTCATATTAATAAGTAATTATAAGTATTAAAAAGTGATACATTAAAAGAAATATAAGCATAAGTAATATAAATAATATAGTTAATGTTTAATTAAATTATAAGTATTTTATAATTTATGGAAAATAATTCAGCCTATATTCATTACTTTTGTTTTTGAAATATAAGTCATGTAATAGAAAGTATAGTGGACAAAAATATCCCTTTAATTAGATCATTTTTATAGTAACTGTACTAATAAAAATTAGATATTGGATCATAATTCTGGGAAGACATATCTTGGAGCTCCTGTGATCATACCTACATCTCTTCTATTTCTGATACTGTAACAACAGTACAAGGAGAAAGGGGATTGCTGGTGACTGCCAAAGTCACATCCTTGTATTAATACTTTGAATCATAGAAATGTGTTTGTGTTATTTGAATTCCCTTGATTTGTACTACTCAACCTCAGTTTCATAAAGTAAAAATAAAATTTAAAAGTGTGATTTGACAGAAAAAATGGTAAAGGATACCAGTATCCTAGCATTTCTGGGGGCTTCCACTGGAAATGCCTCTCTAGTCCCATTGGGAAATTTGCACAAGTTTCAGGAATCAGATATGTCCTTGAAAGTCTCTTCTGTGTATTATTAACTGGAAGTGAAAGTGAAAGCCACTCAGCTGTGTCCAACTCTTTGGGACCTGAGGCCTAAGAATGCTGGAATGGGTAGCCTATCCCTTCTCCAGAGGATCTTTCTGACCCAGGAATTGAACTGAGGTCTCTGGCATTTCAGGTGGATTCTTAAAAACACCAATACAAATAATGTACTGTTATGCTATTTTACAACAATTCCTCTTGGGCAAATGTTCTGAAGTCTTTATCATGTTTTTGTTATTGTGATCTGCTCACCTGCATGTCCTCTGATGGCCAGTTTGAGCCACCCTTCTCACATAAAGTCTCCCTGCTCCTACTATACTTCCACTGAAGTCCAGTTGTAGCTGAATAGCCATCATGATATTGTTGCTGGCTAAAATCTTGGCCTTCTCTGCCCACCAAAGCTGAATGAAGAATACAGAGATGGAGTTTAGAGAAAATAGAAAGGTGACTTTAATTCTCAGCCTGAGGAGAGGGGAACACTGTAGGCTCATGCCTCAACAACAGGGCCCCACCCCTTTCCATGGGATTTTTCCAGGCAAGATTACTGGACTGGGTTGCCATTTCCTTCTCCAGGGGCTCTTCCTGACCGAGGGATCGAACTTGCGTCTTCAGCATTGAAGGCAGATACTTTACCATCTGAGCCACCAGGGAACTCCCCATGGTAGTCTCAGTCAGTTCAATTCAGTCACTCAGTCGTGTCCAACTCTTTGCAACCCTGTGAATCGCAGCACGCCAGGCCTCCCTGTCCAACACCAACTCCAAGAGTCTACTCAAACTCATGTCTGTCGAGTCAGTGATGTCATCCAGCCATCTCATCCTCTGTCGTCCACTTCTCCTCCTGCCCCCAATCCCTCCCAGCATCAAAGTCTTCTGCAATGAGTCAACACTTTGCATGAGGTGGCCAAAGTACTAGAGTTTCAGCTTCAGCATCATTCCTTCCAAAGAAATCCCAGGGCTGATCTCCTTCAGAATGGACTGGTTGGATATCCTTGCAGTGCAAGGGACTCTCTAGAGTCTTCTCCAACACCACAGTTCAAAAGCATCGATTCTTCGGCACTCAGCTTTCTTCATAGTCCAACTCTCACATCCATACATGACCACTTGGAAAACCATAGCCTTGACTAGCTTGACCTTCGTTGACGAAGTAAAGTCTCTGCTTTTCAATATGCTATCTAGGTTGGTCATAACTTTCCTTCCAAGGAGTAAGTGTCTTTTAATTTTGTGGCTGCAATCACCATCTGCAGTGATTTTGGAGCCCAAAAAATAAAGTCTGACACTGTTTCCACTGTTTCCCCATCTATTTGCCATGAAGTGATGGGACCGGATGCCATGATCTTCGTTTTCTGAATGTTGAGCTTTAAGCCAACTTTTTTGCTCTCCTCTTTCACTTTCATCAAGAGGCTTTTTAGCTCCTCTTCACTTTCTGCCATAAGGGTGGTGTCATCTGCATATCTGAGGTGATTGATTTTTCTCCTGGTAATCTTGATCCAGCTTGTGCTTCCTCCAGCCCAGCGTTTCTCATGATGTACTCTGTATTCAAACTGAATGCCAAACAAGTGTTTTATTTGTGAGTTTTTCTATAATAATAATAATAATAAAACCACACATACACACATTTAAATTTCTAACAAGGCATTGCAGGAGCCAACTGCTTACCTCAGATGACTAAGGAAGGAAAAGTTTTGAGGTTTTGAGGTTCTTCATTGTATATTACAAGGGGTGAAAAAAGTAAATGGAAAACTTTGTGAATCATAATAAAAGACGTGGCAAAACCAAGTCTAAAAATGATAAATACATCCAATTGAGAATATTATTTTCTCTAACTGGCTTGTCTATTTGTTAGGAAATAAAGTGACACAGACATCATTCATGGAGAACAATTTAATGTAGTCAGGGCACCTGACACGGACAGGTTAACATGCACAAAGTGAGAGATTCATCCATAAATCTCAGCTGTGGACAGCGGGGAGGAATAAATCTAGCTCTTTCTCTTGCCATGCCTTAGTAAATGAACTACTGCTGCTAAGTCACTTCAGTCGTGTCCGACTCCGTGTGAACCCATAGACGGCAGCCCACCAGGCTCTGCTGTCCCTGGGATTCTCCAGGCAAGAGTGCTGGAGTGGGTTGCCATTGCCTTCTCCAATAATGAACTACAGCGAACTTTAAAACATAGTAGCAATATCCAGTCTACTTTTCTTCTTTTTTTTTCAATCTACTTTTAAAGTGAAAGTGTGTGTTAGTCGCTCAGTCATGTCTGACTCTGCGACCGCATGGACTATAGTCTGCCAGACTCCTCTGTCCATGGGATTCTCCAGGGAAAAAAATACTAAGGCTGTTAACAATTCCTTTCTCCAGGGCATCTTCGTGACCCAAGGATCGAACCTGGAATCTTCTGCATTGCAGGCTGACTCTTTACCATCTGAGCCACTGAGTTCAGTTCAGTTCGGTCACTCAGTTGTGTCTGGCTCTTTGTGACCCAAAGGACTGCAGCATGCCAGGCCTCCCTGTCCATCACCAACTCCCAGAACTTCCTCAAATTTATGTCCATTGAGTCAGTGATGCCATCAAACCATCTCATCCTCTGTCATCCCCTTCTGCTACCGCCTTCAATCTTTCCCAGCAACAGGGTCTTTTCAAATGAGTCAGTTCTTCGCATCACGTGACCAAAGTATTGAAGTTTCAGTTTCAACATCAGTCCTTCCAATGAATATTCAGGGCTGATTTCCTTTAGGATGGATTGATTGGATCTCCTTGCAGTCCAAGGGACTCTCAAGAGTCGTCTCCAACACCACAGTTCAAAAGCATCTATTTTTTGGCACTCAGCTTTCTTTATAATCCAACTCTCACATCCATACATGACCACTGGAAAAACCATAGCCTTGACTAGATAGACCTTTGTTGACAAAATAATGTCTCTGCTTTTTAATATGCTATCTAGGCTGGTCATAACTTTCCTTCTAAGAAGTAAGAGTCTTTTAATATCACGGCTGCAGTCAACATCTGCAGTGATTTTGGAGTTCAAAATAACAGTCTGCCACTGTTTCCCCATCTATTTGCATTGAAGTGATGGGATCGGATGCCATGATCTTAGTTATCTGAATGTTGAGCTTTAGGCCAACTTTTTCACTCTCCTCTTTCACTTTCATCAAGAGGCTCTTTAGTTCATCTTCACTTTCTGCCATAAGGATGGTGTCATCTGCATATTTGAGGTTATTGATATTTCTCCAGGCAGTCTTGATTCCAGCTTGTGTTTCTTCCAGCCCAGTGGTCCTCATGATGTACTCTGCATATAAGTGAAAAAATCAGGGTGACAATATACCTCCTTGATGTACTCCTTTCCCAATTTGGAACCAGTCTGTTGTTCCATGTCCAGTTTTAACTGTTGTTTCCTGACCTGCATACAGATTTCTCAAGAAGCAGGTCAAGGTGGTCTGGTATTCCCATCTCTTTCAGAATTTTCCACAGCTTATTGTGATCCACACAATCAAAAGCTTTGGCATAGTCAATAAAGCAGAAATAGATGTTTTTCTGGAACTCTCTTGCTTTTCCCATGATCCAGCAGATGTTGGCATTTTGGTCTCTGGCTCCTCTGCCTTTTCTAAAACCAGGTTGAATATCTGGAAGTTCTCATTGCTGAAGTCTGACTTGGAGAATTTCGAACATTATTTTACTAGTGTGTGAGATGAGTGAAATTGTGTGGTAGTTTGAGCATTATTTGGCATTACCTTTCTTTGGGATTGGAATGAAAACTGACCTTTTCCAGTACTGTGGCCACTGCTGAGTTTTCCAAATTTGCTGGCATATTGGGTGCAGCACTTTCACAGCATCATCTTTTAGGATTTGAAATAGCTCAACTGGAATTCCATCACTTCCACTAGCTTCGTTGGTAGTGATGCCTCCTAAGGCCCACCTAACTTCACATTCCAGGATGTCTGGCTCTAGGTGAGTGATCACACTATCATGGAAATCAGCAGGAAATGGAAGATGTTAACTACTTAATGGAGCATTCTTCATTCCAGAGAAGATTAGTTTGCCCAGCATCACCTGGCACCAGATGATTTCTGGAATGAAGAAATGTGGGCCCTGTAAGGCAACCTGATCCTTATCAGCAATCCCTCCCACTTGAATATAAAACTCCTCACAGCCCCTCAAGGGACACACAGTTTTGAGGGGTTTAGCCTACTATGGCCTCTTTTGTCTGGCAACCAATCAAAGTAATTGTTTTTTACCTCACCCACAACTCTGTCTCTCTGATTTAATCCAGTGTCTGGGGTACGGAAACTGGAATTGGCTTCAGGATCATAGTTAGAGCTCAAGGCAAATGAGAGTCTCATCTGCCTCCATGTTTGGGTTGACAATAAGTATCTTGCTATTCTTCATGAACTCTCATGTAGATTCTTATAAGAGATGAGCAGAAAAATGTGTCTCTTACTTTTGTACATTTCTCATTCATATAATATATGGATTTTTAAAATGATCTCAAGAAGATACATTGCTAAAACTGAGATGTATGCATGTGTGCTCAGCTGTGTCTGACTCTGAGACCCTAAGTACTATATCCCACCAGCCTCCTCTACCCATGAGGTTTTCCAGGCAAGAATCCTGGAGTGGGTTGTGATTTCCTTCTTCAGTCTTCTCCAACCAGGATTCGAACCTGCATTTCCTTCTTCTCCGGCATTGACAGGCAGATTCTTACCACTGAGTCTCCTGGGAAGCCCAAAATTGAGATACCTTCCACGTAAAAACAACAACAACAAAGAAACATGGAAAATAGAGCACAATCAAAGATGGATTTACTTGACAGTTTCACAGTCTGTGCAAATATCATCTGTTTATTTTACAGACTACATTTTTTTTTCAAATCTCTTTTTAAATAATTTTTCTACCAAATAGAAGATCAGAAGTAAATTCCTTAATTGCTAGGTAATTATTAAGATTAAATATACCTACTTGTTAGCAAGGTCTCTCAAATCAACCCAATTGGCAAATTTCTTTGAAGGAAGTTTGTCTATAACGCAAGTGTCATTTATGCTGCTGCTGCTGCTGCTAAGTCGCTTCAGTCGTGTCCGACTCTGTGCGACCCCATAGACGGCAGCCCACCAGGCTTCCCCGTCCCTGGGATTCTCCAGGCAAGAACACTGGAGTGGGTTGCCATTTCCTTCTCCAATCCATGAAAGTGAAAAGTGAAAGTGAAGTTGCTCAGTCATGTCCGACTCTTTGAGACCTCATGAACTGCAGCCCACCAGGCTCTTCCATCCATGGGATTTTCCAGGTGAGAGTACCAGAGTGGGGTGCCATCCCCTTCTCCAGTCATTTATGCTAGTTCAAGCCAAACTGCTCTACAGCAAATATACATTAGAATGTATCTTTTGAAAGTTAGAATTTGATAACTTTTTCTGATAAAACTAAGTATTGATTGAAGTTTTTTTTCAACTGAGTGGGTCTCATCATTTTATCTTTACATTTTGCATACATGCTAAGTCACTTCAGTTGTGTCTGACTCTTTGTAATCCTATGGACTGTGGCCCACCAAGCTTCTCTGTCCATAGGATACTCTAGCAAGAATACTGAAATGGGTTGTCATTTCATTCTCCAGGGGAACTGCCCGACCCAGGGATCAAAACTGTGTCTCTTAATTCTCCTGCATTGGCAGGAAAATTCCTTACCTCTAGTGCCAACTGGGAGGCTATATCGTTTCTTTAGCCATAATTAAACTGCTATTAGAATGTACCTATTTGAATGTACCCTGATATTAGGGCTTCCCTGGTGGCTCAGATAGTACAGAGTTTACCTGCAATGAGGGAGACCCAAGTTCAATCCCTGGGTTGGGAAGATTCCCTGGAGAAGGAAACGGCAACCCACTCCAGTAAGTATCCTTGCCTGGAAAATCCTGTGGACAGAGGAGCCTGGTAGGCTACAGTCTATAGGGTCACAAAGAGTCAAGACACAACTGAGTAACTTCACTTTCACTAACCTGCTATTACTGCATCATAAAACTGTTATTGGTTGGGCTTCCCTGATAGCTCAGTTGGTAAAGAATCCACCTGCCATACAGGGGCCCTGGCTCAATTCCTGGGTAGGGAAGATCCAGTGGAGAAGGGATAGGCTACCCACTACAGTATTCTTAGGCTTACCTTGTGGCTCAGCTGGTAAAGAATCCACCTGCAATGTGGGAGACCTGGGTTCGATCCCTGGTTGGGAAGATCCCCTAGGGAAGAGAAAGCCTACCCGCTCCAGTATTCTGGCCTGGAGAATTCCATGCCCTGTATAGTCCACAGGGGTCACAAAGAGCTGGACACAACTGAGTGACTTTCACTTTCACTTTCAAACTGTTGCATTAAAGTTGAGCTGAACTAGGATGAGCTGGACAGAGCCAACTAGAAATCAGTAAGCGAGTAAAATTACAGTTGCTTTTCCTCTAAAATTCATTACTCTTTTAAACTTTAAAAGAAAACCAAAATTTGTTTTTGTGATATATCTATTTGAAATACTAGTTTCTGTTCTTTCAAATTCATTTAAGGAAAAATAAATTAGCATAATACTGTAGAAAAGTTCAAGGGTTTTATAAGGAGTAATAAATATAATATTTATTATTGTCAGTTCAGTTCAGTTCAGTTCAGTCGCTCAGTCGTGTCCGACTCTTTGCGACCCCGTGGACTGTAACCTAGTAGACTTCTCCGTCCGTGGGATTCTCCAGGCAAGAATACTGGAGTGGATTGCCATTTCCTTCTCCAGGGGATCTTCCCGACCCAGGGATCGAACCCGGGTCTCCCGCATTACAGGCAGACGCTTTAACCTCTGAGCCACCAGGGAAGCCTGAATATAACTTTATTAGAGTACACAAAACACTTTCTTATTATTTAAGATACGCCACCTTAAGCTGCCACCCTTCTTGTCTGAGGTCATCAGTGATTTGCTGAAAGAGCACTGTCCACGGAGAAGAGCAACAGAGAAGGATAGACAGCCTTAACAGTAACAGCTTCACTTTATCCTGGCCGTTTGGTATTTTAATCTTGAACTCCCTCCAGGAAAACAATAAAAAGGCCAAAATCATCATTGTGTTTAGTTACAGATCCAATCCTGTTCCCCACACAATGTGAATAGCTTACCTTAAATGTGGATTGAATACATCTCTTTTAGATAGGCATATTTCCTCATTGTTGAGTCATATTCACACTCTTGCCTATGGATTCACCTGAGAATTCAAAGACAGGTTAAAAAGCTTATTTTCCTAGGAAGAAATAAACAAAATTTGACAAATATTTGAGCCAGAAGTCAGTTAGAAAAATGAGATATTATATGATGTTAGATTAAGTGCTCTATAGTAAATACTAGGGTTTCCTTATTGGCAAAAGTTGTAAAGAATCCAGCTGCTAATGCAAAAGACTTAGGCATGATCCCTGGGTCAGGAAGATCCCCTGGAGAAGGAAATGGCAACCCACTCCTGTATTCTCAACTGGGAAATCCCACGTACAGAGAAGCCTGCTGGGCTACAGTCCGTGGCATCACAAACTAGTCGGACATGACTTAGCAAAGGTTTTCATGTAATCTATCTTTCTAAATAAAAGAAGTTAGAAATTAATATGAATAAATACAATTAACATTGAAACTCATATGTCACTTTCATATAAGTTCTTGAAAAATGTACATTTATGACTGATCAGTTTATCCTACTGAAGTGGAATATTAACTGCTACATACATTACTACTTTTTGATTCTGTAATCAGTCATTTGCAATGGGCTATTTCAACCAGAGAAATTTGGACCACCCTGGAGGTCAGAGGAAATTGCAGTTGCTTCTGCTTCCCCAGAGCAATTTTAGCAGCTAAGTTGCCGCCCAGGGAATGACATTTTTATGTTCCATTAGTGATAAGTGTTATTTCTATATAGCTCATAATCATTTCTCACTCTACTTATATATGTGCATTTATCTACATTACCCTCTTTCCATACCAATTATTTCCAATAATAAAAACTATGTAGTACATCTCAGAAATTCAGAGGTGGATAAGAAGCTAACAGAGGGTAATGTGAAAGCTGTGAATGCACAGAAATGAACTATTGTATAGTTATTGACATATAACTACTTATAGTTATATCATCCAGTACCTTTTGTATGGAGAGCTTTAATAGAGAAGACAGTTTCCATTTTGAACGCATTTTTGTATCTCATTGTTGCCCTGAAAATCAGTTACAAATATAGAATTATCCAAGCTTGTAAATAACAGATTTTTTTTTTTTTGCTTCAAGGGTACCTTAAAATGTCCAGGATTTCTGCAGTGGGAAAGATCTTTTTGAGTTTATGCAGAATGAGAACCTTGCATCTATACAACTGTTTATTGGTCTTCTACACCTAAAAATATATGAGGCAACTCAGCTCAATATGCTCCATACTACACTCAGCATTGTTTTACTCACATACAGCCTTCTTCTCATAATGCTTAACTTGCTAAATGGAAGGGCTACCATCAATCATCCACTTGCCCAAAGTAGGGATGTTTTGAGCATCTTTTCCTTCATCTCCATTGTCATTCTCTAATCAATTCCTATTGACTCTACCTTGTTAAAAATTCACTGACAATGATCAGAAGCTATACTAAATACGTGTATTATTCCATTCAATTCTTATAACAATTATATGAGGCAGACATTACTGTTAATTTTGTTTTACATGGAGAAAATGATATATAAAAAATCTGCCTGCAATGCAAGAGACCCAGGTGCAATCTCTGGGTCAGGAAGATCCCCTGGAAAAGAGAATGGCTACCCACTCCAGTATTCTCACCTGTAGAATTTCATGGATGGAGGAGCCTGGTGGGCTATAGTTCATGGGGTCCACAAACAGTAGAACATGACTGAGTGACCAACACTTTCACTTTTCCCATTCAGAAAAGTTAACTTACCCCCCCCAAAAAAGAAAAGTTAACTACCAAATCAAATGTCATGTAACTTACAATGGTGAAGTCTAGATTTCAGCTGAGTCAACATGACTGCAGATTGAATATACTTTCCTACTAAATATAAAACTTTCAGGATGTGTTGATGAGTTATAAGCAGACAGCTGTGGTTCAGTGGGGGTGCAAAGTATCCTTTTAATCTTTGCTTGAACAACTGGACAGACTTACTATCTGTGAGGACAACTGGGAGAGTAAGTGCAGGAGCAAGAGATATCAAATGTAAAATTTGACATCTATATTGGAAAATCATATGACAGTTGCATATATGAGTCTGATGTCCCTGTAAAGGTTAGGGCAGGAGTAGATATTTGGCAGCAGTGGACATATATAAATTGTATTTAAAACTATGGACCCAATGAAAACTTTTAGAGCTAATGTAGATGGGAACAAATTTTTTCACTCTTTGTATTTATTCAGTTCCTAAACCAAAACAAGGGCTTCATAATCTTTGTTGAATAAATGAATATATAAATAAAATTCCATTATGTGCCAGGTACTAGGCCCATATTAGGACATAAGGAGCTCGTATATTTAGCTGTTTGCAGTTCTGCTTATGAGCTAAGTGGGTGAAATAAAATGTCATACAGTAAATTAAAAACATTAAAAATGTTATAAAATTCCAGTTTAGGAATCAGATACGATATTTGATTTTTGGCAAGAAACTTAATGACCAATATCATGGTTGTGGATCAATAAGCTGAACTGGATGGCCTTTCTAAGTTTAAAATTTTAGGAAAAGGAGATAAAAAAAATATAAACTATCTAAGGTGAAACAATAAAACTATATTTAATAGCAAACCTAGACAGCATATTAAAAAGCAGAAACATTACTTTGCCAACAAAGGTCTGTCTAGTCAAAGCTATGGTTTTTCCAGTAGTCATTTATGGATGTGAGAGTTGAACTATAAAGAAACCTGAGTGCCGAAGAATTGATGCTTTTGAACTGTGGTGTTGGAGAAGACTCTTGAGAGTCCCTTGGACAGCAAGGAGATCAAACCAGTCCATCCTAAAGGAAATCAATCCTGAATATTCATTGGAAGGACTGATGCTGAAGCTGAAGCTCCAATACTTTGGTCACCTGATGTGAAGAATTGACTGTTGGAAAAGACCCTGATACTGGAAAGATTGAGGGCAGGAGGAGAAGGGGATGACAGAGGATGAGATGGTTGGATGGCATCACTGACTCAGTAGACATGAATTTGAGCAAGCTCTGGGAGTTGGTGATGGACAGGGAAGCCTGGTGTGCTCCAGTCCATGGGGTCACAGTCAGACATGTCTGAGCAACTGAATTGATTGAATCAATGATACAGTGAAAGAAGGTGAATGTGTCTCAGATAAGATATCAGAGAAGTGATTTTAATTAAAAAACATAACTTTTGGTTTATATAAAAGACAAGGATTTCAGAAGAGAAAGGGAGTTTGTTGTTGCAGTCTGATGACCTCCAAGTTATCAGCCTTATTTCTTGGGATGCATGCCAATAAATAACCTTTTTAATCATTGGAAAGAAACAGTATTATCACAGAGATGTATGTATCCCCCTGTAAAGGTTTTGTGAATTGACAGCCACCACTTTTGCCTCCATGGTTCTTAGATTTATTCCACAAAACAGTCCTTAGGATGATTGGGATCCATCATGGCTAATGACATTGCTATCAATTTCCTTTCTATATTGTTAGGAGAAGAGCAATTTCTCTTGTGTTTATATTTTGAGTAACTTTTGTTGATAAAATCCAGCAATTAGTGACATATGATCATTATTTTTATCTGATAGTGAAGAGTATTTGCCCATTCCTAAAATTAGCTCAAGGAAATCCAACCAGTCCATCCTAAAGGCGATCAGTCCTGAGTGTTCACTGGAAGGACTGATGTTGAAGCTGAAACTCCAATACTTTGGCCACCAGATGCAAAGAGCTGACTCATTTGAAAAGACCCTGATGCTGTGAAAGATTGAGGGCAGGAGGAGAAAGGGATGACAGAGAATGAGATGGTTGGAATGCATCACTGACTCAATGGACATGGGTCTGGGTAGACTCTGGGAGTTGGTGATGGACAGGGAGGCTTGGTGTGCTGTGGTTCATGGGGTCGTAAATAGTCAGACACAACTAAGCAACTGAACTGAACTGAACTGAACATTAGCTCACATATACATTAGCAGAAATACATGGTTATCAGGAGATGAAATGTCTTCCCACTCCTGCAAATATCTCCCCTAAACTGGAAATTTCTCACAAAGGATTTATTAGAAAAGGAAAGAATGGGAAGTCATAGCTATTATTTTCCAGCTATGTCTTTTATCCATTCAGATCTTTTTTAAACATCTCATACTTCTAGATAGCATAAACATAGAAGAGTACTTACTTAGAAACAACAGTGTCAATTCAGAAAGTGCTTACCATACGCTACTTCTGAAAAACGATCTGTGATAGATCTCTATTCCTTTTATTTGGACTCATATTGGACTAATAATGAATTAAATGAGGAAAATTCCACTCAGATATAAATTTGAACTCAGATATAAAATTTGAGTTCAAATTATTCTCTTTTCCAACACAGCTGCCAGATTCATCACAAATCTTTAGTGTATTACTTCTAACTAGGCAATTACTTGTTTAGTTTTTTCTTTCAGCATCATCAAATGGTTAAGTTTGCACAATGATCTATTATTTTTATTAATTCTTCTTAGATGTTATTAGATGATGTGGACCCCAGGGATTTTATCTTAAATTTAGTGCAAGTTTTAAAATAATGAATGGGAGGGGGAGAATAAGCAAAGCTCCAAGAATCAGAAATGTATTGAAGGTTCCCTTCTACTCTTCTTTGAGCTCTCCAATGACTGTGGGAATCAGTGATTCACATATATACATATATAGCTGGATTATATCATCCTGCATCTAATCATCACAGACAACATTCCTCAAATGGGAACCTGCCAGGCTAGGGAGCAATTAAAACAGTTTTTTTTTTTTTTTTTTTTAAACAGAGTTCACAAACTCCTCAGATTTAGGAAAACTGAATTTCAATTGCTTTAGTGTTTCAAACTTCTTTTCTTTCAAAACATTCATTTTTCACTTAACAGTAGCAAATATCATTAATATGATAAAATATTATTCTGATATAATGTTGTGAGAATGATCTACCAAATAATAAGATTCATCAGCTCCAATACAAATGAAATATCAGATAGCCATACCTCTGTCTGCTTAGATTTTGGGGGACTTGTAATATGCAAACAGATGATGTGGAGAAATGAAAACATGCTACACCAAGAAAGACAAAGTCCACTGTAGGATGCTAATTCATTCGTTGCTATGAATTAGGTCAAATCTATTTACCTGGTTATATTTATTTAAAAGTGCATTTGTTTGTCTAGTTGTTTATGTCATCTGTATGTTGTTCTTGATTTAAATATGCTCATCATAAAATTCTAACATCGAGCATGATGTTTCATGCCGATTCGTCTAGGTTATGGAAACCATTTTTATTCTCATTATATTATGAGATTTTTATCTTACATATTTATTTAAAATTATGCCAAATGTTCTATTTTGAATTTTCTGAGATCCTTATTTTTCTTCTTTATTCTAATTAAGTAATACAATTCATTAATTCATTTTTCTAACTTTGAAACAACCTTACATGGTTGGAATAAACCAACTTAGTCATGATATTTTATTTTGCTTATACATTACTGAATTCAGTTTCTCTTTATAATTCCTTCTATTAACATTTTTTTGGAGAATATATACATGTCTAATTTTATCATTTAGTTATGTTATTGTTGTTGTTCAGTTCCTAAATCCTGTCTTTTTTTTTTGTGACCTCATGGACTATAGCCCACCAGGCTTTTCTGCCCTCCACTATCTCTCAGAGTTTGCTCAAATTCATGTCCATCAAGTCAGTAATGGTATCTTAGTTTAGTGCAAGTTGTGAAACCCATGATACAAGATATCTAACCGTCTCATACTCTGCTGCCCTCTTCTCTTTTTACCTTCAGTCTTTCTCAGCATCGGTGTCTTTTCTAATAGCAGCCCTCTGGAGAAGGAACTGGCAACCCACTCCAGTATTCTTGCCTGGAAAATCCCATGGACAGATGAGCCTAGCAGGCTGCAGTCCATGGGGTCTCAAGAGTCAGACATGACTTAGCGACTAAACCACTAAACCACCACCACCACCTCTGCATCAGGTGACCAAAGTACTGGAGCTTCAGCATCAGTCCTTCCAGTGAGTATTCAGGGCTGACTTCCCTTAAGATTGACTGATTGATTTGATCTCCATTCTACAGTCTATGGGGTCACAAAGAGCCAGACACAACTGAGCACAGCACACAGCCCAGTGGGACAAGGAATTATCTAACACTGACCCCTGAAGACAGGATGGTACTGTCTGCCCATTCTGTCAACTGTCAATATCCATCAGTTTTCTTTGAATATTTAGAAGTGATGCTGAGTCAAAACAATGCAAATGAGAGCTATGCATTCTTGGATTTCAGTAATTTACTTGATATTTCTAAGAACACATATTCATAATACCTTCAGGGCTGTACATTTGGGCATATGTCTGCTGATAAAATAAAGGTACAAATAGAAAGCTTTATATTTACTTTCCATGGACAGAAACAAGACAAAAATGTGAAATTCAACTCTACACAGAAGGTCAGTTGTGTGTTTCTTGTTGTATCATGGGCTTCTAATGGTTGTTTTGAGTTTAAAAAAATGTAGACAAAAAAAAAGGAAATAAAATACCAAGTGTAATACAAGTTATTCAAGAAAGATTCATATATTAAATGGATCAAAACCCAGAAAACAACGTAGTCTTAAAGTGAGTCAAAGTTTGTTATCATATTTCCTAAATTTTTTTAATACCAAAAATTTTGAGATGCACTAATGGTTTAATGGAAAAAGCAAGAGAGTTTCAGAAAAACATCTACTTCTGCTTTATTGACTATGCCAAAGCCTTTGATTGTGTGGATCACAACAAACTGTGGAAAATTCTGAAAGAGATGGGAATACCAGACCACCTGACCTGCCTCTTGAGAAATCTGTGTGCAGGCCAGCAAGCAACAGTTCGAACTGGACATGGAACAATAGACTGGTTCCAAAGAGGAAAAGGAGTACGTCAAGGCTGAATATTGTCACCCTGCTTATTTAACTTCTATGCAGAGTACATCATGAGAAACGCTGGACTGGAAGAAACACAAGCTGGAATCAAGATTGCCGGGAGAAATATAAATAACCTCAGATATGCAGATGATACCACCCTTATGGCAGAAAGTGAAGAGGAACTAAAAAGCCTCTTGATGAAAGTGAAAGAGGAGAGTGAAAAAGTTGGCTTAAAGCTTAATATTCAGAAAACGAAGATCATGGCATCCGGTCCCATCACTTCATGGGAAATAGATAGGGAAACAGTGTCAGACTTTATTTTTTGGGGCTCCAAAAACCCAAAAAAAATGGTGACTGTAGCCATGAAATTAAAAGACGCTTACTCCTTGGAAGAAAAGTTATGACCAACCTAGATAGCATATTCAAAAGCAGAGACATTACTTTGCAGATTAAGGTCTGTCTAGTCAAGGCTATGGTTTTTCCAATGGTCATGTATGGATGTGAGAGTTGGACTGTGAAGAAGGCTGAGCACCAAAGAATTGATGTTTTTGAACTGTGGTGTTGGAGAAGACTCTTGAGAGTCCCTTGGACTGCAAGTAGATCCAACCAGTCCATTCTGAAGGAGATCAGCCTTGGGTGTTCTTTGGAAGGAATGATGCTAAAACTGAAACTCCAGTACTTTGGCCATCTCATGTGAAGAGTTGACTCATTGGAAAAGACTCTGATGCTGGGAGGGATTGGGGGCAGGAAGAGAAGGGGACAACAGAGGATGAGATGGCTGGATGGCATCACTGACTCGATGGACGCGAGTCTGAGTGAACTCTGGGAGTTGGTGATGGACGGGGAGGCCTGGCGTGCTGTGATTCATGGGGTCGCAAAGAGTCGGACACGACTGAGCGACTGAGCTGAACTGAACTGAATGATTTAATGACAGCTTTGTAGAGGAAAGCAAAAGCAAAACATATTAATAAATAAGCACAGTGCTAAAACACATCTTTGATTTCAAATGTTTAAGATGATGTTGCATGTTATAATATAGGAAATATACACTTGTCATACAAAAAACATCAGAAATTACTCTTATGCTGAGTCACAAGCATGTAAATAGAAAGCACAGAATACTTAGACATACATTCAGAAATGACAAAGCATTCCAGTTTAGTGGGAAATTGAATAACTGTCTCATAAAAAGTCATAAAGATAAAATTCAGGAATCACAAAGTCATGTGACTGAAGAAACAAACAGAGACAGCAGATGAATGGATAGAAAAAATATTCAGGGTTTGAAGAAGAGGAATTTTGTAAACTAGAAGCCACGTTCCCTGTTGGTGAGGTAGCTACTAATAAATGCGAGCTGTGTTGCCTTAATAGGGTGCTGACCTATTCAGGGCACCAAACAAAAAACATGCAAAGGAGCCCAAAAGAGTTGTCCTTGCTCCAATTCTCAGGTCACTTCCTGTGATCGTTAGTTTTATGTGTCAACTTGAGTGGCCATAGATTGTCCAGGTTCAACGTTATTTTTGGAGAATGAGAGTATTTCTGGATGAAATAAGCATTTGAATTGGTAGTCTCAGAGAAGGAGGCATTGCTCACCCCAGTGTGGGTTAGGCGTCCTTCAGTCCATTGGTATGAATACCATCACAGACAGAAGGATGACTTTGCCTTTTTTTCTGCCTTACTGGATGAGCTGAGACATCTCATCTTATCTTCTGCCTTTGAGCCAGAATTTACACCATCAGCTCTGGTGGTTCACAGAATTTTGGACTCAGATTTCCCCAAGTCTCTAGCCTGCAGACAGCAGTTTGTGAGACTTCTCTGCTTCCATAATATGTGAACAAATTCCTCATAATAAATCTCCTTTTATATTGGTTCTGTTTCTCCCAAGAACCTAACCCAACTTGGAAGGCACATTGAATGCTCTGTTAATGGTTGCTGCCAGGAGACATGCTGTTTATAGTCATCATCATGGTCCTCTATAGGCATTGGATTGTCACCAGTTTCCTAGAATTTCATGATCGTTGGAAAGATTGGAAATATTTCCATTTTATTGCCCTCCATAACAGGGGTTCTAAATCTGGGTTCTTTGTCCACCAGTACTGTCTAGAGTTTCCAGTGACATAATCTCTCCCATTTTTGACTATTCCTTGATCTCTATTTGAGATATTCATAGAGAACTAGGCAAATGAATTGGACCATAAAGAAGGCTGAGCACCAAAGAATTGATGCATTAGAACTGGTGCTGGAGAAAAATCTTCAGAGTTCCTCAGACAGCAAGGAGCTCAAACGGGTCAATCATAAAGAAAATCAACCCTGTATATTCATTGGAAGGACTGATGCTGAAGCTGAAGCTCCAATACTGTGGCCACCTGATGTGAAGAGCTGACTCCTTAGAAAAGACCCTGATGCTGGGAAAGACTGAAGGAGGGAGGAGAAGGGGATGACAGAGGATGAGATGTTTTGGTGGCATCACCAACTTAATGTACATGAATTTGAGCAAACTCCAGGAGATGGTGATGGACAGGGAAGCCTGGCATGCTGCAGTCCATGGAGTCTCAAGTCGGACCTGACTTTGCAACTGAGCAACAGCAGTCAAATTATTCAAGATACAAGGATTTCCCTCTAAGTTTCTATTTATCTGAACTAATGCTCCTTTTAACCTTATCTCAGATGACTATTGTTCTGTTGCTGTCATGAATACCCATAATTTGTTTAATGTTCTGGCTCCTTTGAATATTAGTCGTATCTTCCATCAATCATAAAACCAAAGTTGTGTTCAGCTTGAGAGATTCGTGAGAGCAAGTGATGGGGGTGCTTTCTTTGTTTCTATTTCATGGAACTCATTTTACATTCTAATTCCTGAGAAAATTATTACCAACTTGCACATTTGAACTTTCTGAAAAACTGAGGAGGTGATGAGCAGGTCCTCAAAACTGTTACTGACAGCCTTGATGATAGAAAATCCACCTGATAAAGCATTGTGCCATGTGATTGATACATTTAAAATTTGGCAGTGTACATAGCCTTGTTCTCATGTTTCCTAACAGAACATACTGGAAGTATTCAATATGGTGATATAAAATACAAATGAAGTTATTTGTTAGGTACTTCAATTCACACTTTACCTCAAATCACTAATATAAATGAGATTTATGCTTTGTAGACCTTCATATATCAACAAAGTAAAAATAGCCGGATCATACTTTATCTGTAAATTATGCTAATTTTTTATGAAACCTTAAAATTATCATTTGCTCATTGAAAAAATATATTCTAATATATAATTATCTGTATGACATGAAAGAAATGACATAAATGTTAAAATAAATTAATTTGGAAACATACTGCCCAAAGATGTGTATGGTAAAATTAGATTTTGAACTGATCTTTGAAAGCAGTTTTTGTCTCTATCCCACAGCTTTTTTTTTTTTTTAATTTCGTGAAAAGTGGAATCCATATAAACAATGCAAATAAGGTTTTTGTTAAGGTCATGGAATAAATGATAACAGTTTAGTAATGAAACATCAAAATGGATACATACAACGCTCAATTAAAATCTGTGATTCTCATCAAATGACAATTCATCTCAACATATTTATATTCAATTTGAATTGAAACTACTTCCAAATAAGAACTGCCTATTGACTATTGCCTATTGCCTGATGAAAACCAGGACAAAAAATAATTAATAAAATTATACTTGCTGACACTTTTTGTTTCGTTCAGTGGTTGCAGATTCACTTGTACAGAGTCATAAAATGATATGTTAAACCACTTTAATTTTATAAATATTTGCTATATACCACAATATCAGTTCAGTTCAGTCACTCAGTCGAGTCCAGTTCTTTGCAACCCCATGGACTGAAGCATGCCAGGCCTCTCTGTCCATCGCCAACTCCCAGAGTTTATCCAAACATGTTCATTGAATTGGTGATGCAATCCAACCATCTCATCCTCTGTTGTCCCCTTCTCCTCCTGTCTTCAATCTTTCCCAAAATCAGGGTCTTTTCCAATGAGTCCGTTCTTTGCACCAGGTGGCCAAAGTATTGGAGTTTCAGCTTCAACATCAGTCCTTCCAATGAACACTCAGGACTGACCTGCTTTAGGATGGACTGGTTGGATCTCCTTGCAGTCCAAGAAACTCTCAAAAGTCTTCTTCAACACCACAATTCAAAAGCATCAATTCTTCAGCACTCAGTTTTCTTTATAGTCTAACTCTTATATCCATACATGACCACTTGAAAAATCATAGCCTTAACTAGACAGAAATTTGCTGACAAAGTAATCTCTCTGCTTCTTAATATGCTGTCTAGTTTGATCATCACTTTCCTTCCAAGGAGTAAGCATCTTTTAATTTCATGGCCGCAGTCACCATCTGTGGTGATTTTGGAGGCCAAAAAAATAAAGTCTGCCACTGTTTCCCCATCTATTTCCCATGAGGTGATGGGGCTGGATGCCATGATCATAGTTTTATGAATGTTGAGTTTTAAGCCAACTTTTTCACTCTCCTCTTTCACTTTTATCAAGAGGCTCTTTAGTTCTTCCTCACTTTCTGCCATAAGGGTGGTGTCATCTGCATATCTGAGGTTACTGGTATTTCTCCCAGCAATCTTGATTCCAGTTTGTGCTTCATCCAGCCCAGCATTTCTCATGATGTACTCTGCATATAAATTAAATAAGCAGGGTGACAATATACAGCCTTGACATACTCCTTTTCCTATTTGAGACCAGTTGTTTAAAACAAGTTATTTCTATTTACAGTAGCCAACCTAAGTACAATATATCTGAAATATGTTCCACTGTAAATTTGAGTCAATCAAAACACAGGAAAAGAAAATTAGAGCTTTTGTGGCATACAGCCATTATGTCTCTAAGTGTAAAATGCTTGTAGTATGCCAGACACAGTGCTAGATGGCCAAGATTTGATGGTGAAAGAGACGTAGTTTCTAGTGTTCAATAGTAGAATATGGTTACAAAAACATCAGCAAATGGAAAAGCTACAGATTGCACTACATGTTAAATTTTCATTCAGTAGAGTCAGGCAGTGGAGAATGGATGAATGCAGTAGAGGCTAACCCCAGGGAACTCTGTAATTAATTGCAATGTAAAGCCAAAGAAAGTCATAACTCATTATGTCTTGTGTATCATAATATTTTTAGTGCCTTCCAGATTATCTGGCACATGGTAACTCACAGCTGATACTCATGAAATGAGTAAATGAATGAGTGATTTATTTTTCTAGAATGGCAATGAATATCCTTTCTAAGGACATCACTTAAGTATAGACTTGAAGGATGAGGTGGAGTCCCACTTGAGAAGAAGGAGAAAAATGTTCAGAAAAAAGATACAGTAGGTAAAATTGTCAGATAGGAAAGACTGCAAATTTGAAAGGCTAGTGTGACTTGAGTAGGTTTATCAGCTGGGGATTTAGCAGAAGTTAAGCTGGAGTGGTTATCAGAGCTTCTTTTATGTATAGCGTTACAGGTCATGGCAAATTTAGATGTTTGTCAAAGTCATCAAGGGAAATACATTGCTGTTAAAAAGCTTCTGACAACTTTTTATTTATGAGATGGTCCCAATGGATTATATTGAATTATACAGCCCACAAGGTCAGATAGAGTCAGACACATGGATTATAAAAGAGAGGCTATTGTAGGCCTTAGGCTACAGTCTACTCATTCCCTACTATTACCCACATCTACTGAATAGCCTATTTGAATAGTACAAGTTTAGGGTGAGTTTGGATAAAGAAATATTGTATTATTTTTTTCTTAATTTCTTTTTTGAGTTTGAAATAGTAGGTAGTGGGATCCCAGATAGTAAAGATTTAATTGAAAAATATAAAATCTGTTGAGTCCAGATTTCACATAGTGAGAGATTAAATAACAACATTTGGGATGACAAAGATTCTCTGAGTACAAATTATACATAAAAAGTTTTATCCAGGAAGAGGATAAGGTTTTTGAAAAAGGTGGGATTTTCATTGAATCAGTGACCATGTGAATATATGTCATAATTCAAGATGACAGTCTGTTGGGGAGAAACAACTGTATCCTAGGGGAGTTAAAAAATACCTTTTACTTTTTAATTTATTTATTTTTTGCCATGCCATATGGCATGAGGGGTCCTTGTTCCCTGGCCAGAGATCACACTTGGCCCGTGCGTTGGAAGCACAGAGTGTTAATGACTGGACCACCAGGGAGGTCTTTGCATTTTAAAAGTTGGTAGATGGTTTAGTCTCCAAGTCGTGTCTTACTCCTACAACCCCATGACTGTCGCCCACCAGGCTTCTCTGATCCCCGGGTTTCTCAGGCAAGGATACTGGAGTGTGCTGCCATTTCCTTCTCATTTTAAAAGAGAAAGGAATGATCCATTTACACACCCATAGAAATGGAGAAGGAAAGGATTAGACAGGAGACGGAAGGGATGAGATCTTCAAGCAGAGCTGCAGAACCGTTGTATGGACATAGCAATCAGACGGAAATTCAAACTGCTGTATAGAGCAGAAATTGCAAATTGGGCCAAATCATGTCTTACTGCATTCATGTACATATATATATATATATATGTATATATATATATATATACATATATATATTTTTTAAGAATTGAGGCCCATAGGGAAATATGGAAAACTGAGCAGTGTCCACAGGACTGGAAAAGATCAGTTTTCACTCCAGTCCCAAAGAAATTGAAGATCATTCAGTCGTGTCCGACTCTTGGTGACCCCACAGACAGAATACTGAAGTGGGTAGCCTTTCCCTTCTCTGGGGATCTTCCCAACCAGGCATTGAATCCAGGTCACCCACATTGCAGGAGGATTCTTTACCACCTGAGCTACCAGGGAAGCCCAATCCCAAAGAAGGTCAATGCCAAAGAATATTCAAACTACTGCACAACTGCACTCATTTCACATGCTAGAAAAGTAATGTTCAAAATTCTCCAAAACAGGTTTCAACAGTACATCAACCAAGAACTTCCAGATGTCCAAGCTGGAGTTAGAAAAGGCAGAGGAAACCAGAGATCAAATTGTCAATATCAGTTGTATCATGGAAAAAGCAAGAGAATTTTGCACACACACACACAAAAAAAATATCTGCTTCTGCTTCACTGACTATGCCAAAGACTTTGACTGTGTGGATCACAACAAACTGTGGGAAATTCTAGGAGATGGGAACACCAGAACACTTTACCTGCCTCCTACAAAACCTGTATACAGGTCAAGAAACAACAGTTACAGCAAATATGGAACAATGGACTTGTTCAGAATTGGAAAAGGAGTATATCAATGTTGTATATTGTCACTCTGCTTATTTAACTTATATGTAGAGTACATCAGGTGAAATGCTCGGCTGAATGAAGCACAAGCTGGAATCAAGACTGTCAGGAGAAATATTAATAACCTCAGATATGCAGATGACACCATCCTTAATAGCAGAAAGTGAAGAGGAACTAAAGAGCCTCTTGATGAAGGGGAAAGAAAAGCTGACTTATAACTCAACATTCAGAAAACTAAAATCATGGCATCCGGTTCCATCACTTCATGGCAAATAGATGGGGAAACAATGGAAAGAGTGAGAGAGTTTATTTTCTTGGGCTCCAAAATCACTGCAGATGGTGACTGCAGCCATAATATTAAAAGACGCTTGTTCCTTGGAAGAAAAGCTGTAACAACCTAGACAGCATATTAAAAAGCAGAGACATTACTTTGCCAGCAAAGGTCCGTCTAGTCAAAGCTATGGTTTCTCCAGTGGTCATGTATGGATGTGAGAGTTGGACTATAAAGAGAGATGAGTGCTGAAGAATTGATGCTTTTGAACTGTGGTGTTGGAGACTTTTGAGAGTCCTTTGGACAGCAAGGAGATCCAACTAGTCAATCCTAAAGGAAATCAACCCTGAATATTCATTGGAAGGACTGATTCCAAAGTTGAAACTCCAATACTTTGATCACCTGATGAAAAGAGCTGACTCACTGGAAAAGACTCTGATGAAGGGAAAGATTGAAGGCAGGAGAAGGGGACGGCAGAGGATGAGATGGTTGGATGGCATCACTGACTTAATGGACATGGTTATGGACAAGCTTGGGGACATGGTGAAGGACAGGGAAGCCTGGTGTGCTGTAGTCCATGGGGTCACAAAGAGGTGGACATGACTGATGGACTGAGCAACAGCAACAAAGTCTTAAGTTAAAGCTTCCCAGGTGGGGTTAGTGGTAAATGCAGGAGACATTTGAGACTGGGTTCCATCCTTGGTTGGGGAAGATTCCCTGGAGGAGGGCATGGCTACTCACTCCAGTGTTCTTGCCTGGAGAATCCCATGGACAGAGGAGTTTGGCAGGATACAGTCCACAGGGTCGCAAAGAGTCAGACACAACTGAAGGGACAACACACAAGCTTGAGTTAATCATAAGGTTCATCATACTTTATGATATTGTACCATTTCAGTCTTATATATTTAACTGACTTCCTAGCCATTGCTAACACCTGAGTTTATAAGCCTGGAAGAGGAATTGAAAGAAAAAAAATGTGTATATAATAATTGATGCTTTTGAACTGTGGTGTTGGAGAAGACTTGAGAGTCTCTTGGACTGCAAGGAGATCCAACCAGTCCATTCTGAAGGAGATCAGCCCTGGGTGTTCACTGGAAGGACTGATGCTGAAGCTGAAACTCCAGTACTTTGGCCACTTCATGCGAAGAGCTGACTCATTTGAAAAGACTCTGATGCTGGGAGGGATTGAGGGCAGGAGGAGAAGGGGACAACAGAAGATGAGATGGCTGGATGGCATCACTGACTCGATGGACATGAATTTGGGTGAACTCCGGGAGTTGGTGATGGACAGGGAGGCCTGACAGGCTGTGATTCATGGGGTCGCAAAGAGTCGGACACGACTGAGCAACTGAACTGACTGACACTATGTGAAATCGATGTGCTCAGTTGCTCAGTCCTGTCTGACTCTTTGAGACCCTCTGTACTGTAGCCTGCCAGGCTCCTCTATCCATGGGATTTTCTGGCAAGAATACTGGAATGAGTTGCCATTTCCTCCTCCAGGGCATCTTTCTGAAAGCCAGTGGGAATTTGCTTATGACACAGGGAGCTTAACTTGTGGCTCTGGGACAACCTACAGGCTTGAGATGGGGTGGGAGACTGGAGGGAGGTTTAACAGGGAGGGGGCATATGTATACCTATGGCTGATTCATGCTGAGGTATTAGAAAAACCAACACAACATTGTAAAGCAGTTATCCTCCAATCAAAATTTTTAAAAAGGAGAGTTTTCAAATGCACTCTACGTATTATTACACTAAGTAAAAGGCACGGTTCCTAAACATTTATTCTACCCTTAGAAAGAATCTACACCTGAGTTCAGCAAATTCTAACTCAAGGGCCTTTTTGCAACTTTCTTGTGTTTTTTAAAGAAAGTTTCATTGAGACACAACTATGCATATTCAATTGCATATTATCAATGGTTGCTTTCACACTACAGGGGCAAAGATCATATTGTCTGCAAAGCTGAAAATATCTAATATTTTGTCTTTTCAAAGACAAAGCTTGCCAATCACTGAAATGATATAGACTTACTTAATTATGTATTAATATTGATTCTTTCCCATCAATATACATAATATGCAGGGAACTTCCAATGTCCTTTGTGTCTGTGTAGATAGATCCTTTATGCTCTAATTTGTCCAAAGATTTCCTGCATGAATCTAGAGACATAAATGGAAATCATTTGCTGATTTATCAACAACAGCTCTATTAGTATCATTCTCCAATCCACCTACATGCTGTTTGGTGGAATCTGAAGGGATCACTACAAATATGATCAAGCTCTTCACATGTCCACTTAAGATAACACCCCACTTGCATGAAACATAAATACCTGAAGTTCAGTACAAATAAGAATGCTGAATTTTAAATTACATTGAAAAATAATAGTGTAAAATAAAAAGTATGGCTTGAAAATAAAATAGATTTGAAAAATATGACTATATGCACACCCTGACCTTAATATCTCCTGTAGATACTGGCAAGTAGAAAGAGAGATGAATAAATCATAGCACCATCATTCCAACTTCATTTTTAGTGTCTGTCTGTCTATCCGTTTGGCTTTTTAAATAAAGTGCAGGCACATATTTTAAAGCAACCCACAACATGATTAATAAGGGCAGCACAGTAACGAAACATAAAATGGCCCTGTCTCCTTCATCTGTTCTTCTGGTGCAGTGATTAACCTTTGAGTTTATGAGTATTTTTGCACTTGCTTCAGATAAAGTATTTTATGAGTTCTTCCCTCCCAGGCAACTTGGATTAAACTTATCAGGCCCAGGAAGATAGTGACCCATAATGGCTGTTCCCTTTGAAATCTTAATCTTCCCCCTTGCTGCATTATCTGAACATTCCTTGCACAAACCAGATGGAAACATCAAGGCAGAGATAAGACAACTTGTTAAGGTCACATTCTACACCATATACATCATTCATGCTTAATTGATTTGCAGCCCCACCTAAAGACAGATTGCCATACATTATGAAGCCTGAGAATATGAGAAAGATCATTTGTGTTCCCCATTAATTCCCATTTGGAATGGCTCCTGACTTTACAAAACTTTTTGGCAGCACACTCACTGATGACGGATCACTCCTTTTTAGAGTAGAAATAGGGCAGATGTAGGGAGATTTATCTTTCAGTAAATTTCTAATGAAATAACAAAGTATGTTAGACAGACTCCAGTACCATACAACCCTACAAAAACAGCAAGTCAAAAGTGCCTGACTTCACCACTAGTCTGAAATTCTGCAGACTCTCATTTAAAGGGGCACTTGCTCAGCTAGCACCTCGTCATGATAAAGGAATTCGGTTAGTTTCTGTGTCCACATTCTGACAGTCTGCATCTTCATGTGTGCCATGCAGGTTAATCGTCCTGTTCCCCCTCCCAAACCTGGGCTTTCACCAGGATCATTGCGCATCTGATCTGAGCTAACTCAGGACCTCCTTAGCATTAAAGGGACCCTGTTAACTGTCCCTGCTCCTCCTCAACATGGATAAAGGACACCAACCAGAAAAATAAAACTGAGGAAAGAATGTCCATGGACCTCTGCTATCATCTGTGCTTTCTAGTGAAGTAGTGTTCTAGGAAAAAAAGAAAAAAAAGACAGAGAGAAAGAGGCTTACAGTAGTCAGATGGGATGACTCCTAAGTCAAGTAGAGATGAGACTTTAAAAATAGTGTTGCAGAGAATGCTGCATCATCAGAAAAAAATGAAACAGAGAAGATTTCCTTTTGGTACATATTGTATCTCCAGGAAGAGCTTCTGTTGAGAAAACAAAACAATAAACACACTAAAAATAATTTTTTATAAGCAGCATGTCATAATAAAGGGGATGTGTGAATGAGTTAAGAGATGATTCCAAGCCAGAAATTAGAAACTGAATACATAACAGAGGACAGTATGAGCAGCCTTATAAACCAAGTGCTGGTTTCTAAGATGCTGACTTGACCTGTATCCAGTGAGATTGTGAATGACAGTCATTATCATGCTTATATTCACCACACAGAATCATGCAGTTAATTTTTGTCTGATGATACTTTCTAATAACTCAATCTCTTTGAAAATATCCCTTTAAGAAGTTTTGTCTATAAGCAAAATAGGTCTCTAACAAAAGGATATACAAATTTAGGTTTTTAATAGAATTTCTAATTAATTGTTGATCTCTCCGTGGTTAAAAAAAAATATCTAAATTCTTCTATCCAAATCTTGAATCACAGAAGGAAAGTATGAAAAAAAATTCTGGGGCTAATTTTAAATACTTGGAGAACAGATACATAAACATTTGTCAAAGTTGCTGTGTTTGTTTTCCTGGAAAAAAAAAAATCAAGCCAATAGTTCCAAAAAGAAATCTATTGTGCCAAATGTATTCTGCTAGCATAAACATCTCATACACGCACCTGTTTCCATGTTGTTGTTATTCAGTTGCTCAGTCGTAACCGAATCTTTCTGACTCCATGGACTGTGGCACGCCAGGTTTCTCTGTCCATCACTACCTCCTGGAGTTTGCTCAAACTCATGTCCATTGAGTTGATGACGCCATCCAACCATCTCATCCTCTGTCACCCTCTTCTCCTCCTGCCCTCAATTTTTCCCAGTATCAGGGTCTTTTCTAATGATTTGGCTCTTCACATCAGGTGGCCAAAGCATCGGAGCTTCAGTTTCAGCATCAGTTCTTCCAATGAGTATTCAGGGTTGATTTTCTTTAGGATTGACAGGTTTGATCTCCTTGCTATCCAAGGGATTCTCAAAAGTCTTCTCGAGCACTATAGTTCTAAAGAATCAATTCTTTGGTGCTCAGCCTTCTTTATGGTCCAGCTCTCACATCTGTACATGAGTACTGAAAAAACCATAGCTTTGACTATACGGACATTTGTCATCAAAGAGATGTCTCTGCTTCTTAATACAATGTAAGCTTGGTTTATTAGAGAACCATATTGGTCTGATGGAAAAGTTAAAAGGAGAAAGACATAGCTCTGGTTTGGAGTTTGACAATCCTACATGGGCAGACAATAAGACTGTGTCTGTGTTGTCTGGGAAACACTCCCCTCTGGGGCTGCTACAACTTCTATCAGCTGAGTCTGGTGGACAGCAGAATTTTATATGCCCCTGAAAGGGAAAATTCCATCAAGGACTTCAGAGTCACCACTACTCTCTCTTTTAGAATCAGCAAGACAATTATTTCTTTCCTTATCAATGTTCTCACCAATCACCATTTAAAAAAAAAAAAAAAAACCTTGAAAAAAACAGGTCATTCAGATGATGGTGTCAACCATTGGACTTTATAAAGCCATCGCTTCCTAACTCTGAAATTTCTTCCTCTGTTCTCTCTGACAGCCATTCTCAGTCATCAGCAAAATCCCTTACAAACAAGAAAATGTATCTGAAAGCTTTCTTTATCATCTGTTTTTAGCGGCACCTTGATGCTCTGAGTTCATCTTGCTTTGGAGTCCTCTATGTAAAGTTGACTTTTCTTCTGACTCTACCCCCACTACTTCACTTGAAGTAAAAATAGCAACCTTTGAAATTCATAGCATCAGGCAACAACATACTCATCTCTGCTTATAAAAGTCATCTCCCCATTCCCAGGACACTTCTCTTCCTTTGTGGATATTTTACCTCCAGGATCACTGTCCCTTTTTCTTAAACTATTTCTTCCAGAGTACTTGGTGATGTCAACATCCACAATGAAGAAACTTCCAGCAAATTGTTATTGTTGTTCAGTCGTTAAGTTGTATCTGACTCTGTGACTCCGTGGACTGCATGCCAGGCTCCTTGTCCTCCACTATCTCCCAGAGTTTGCTTAAATTTCTGTCCTTTGAGTAAGTGATGCTATCTAACCATCCCATGAATTGATCTCTCAGGTTAGTAATATTCTTGTTTCTCATCCCACCAAAACCACTCAATATCATGATGATACTCTAGTAGAAACTGCTCATAATTTTAGTCCCCCTTGAACTGAATTACAAAATCTCCACTCTCTGACAAACCATTTCCATCCAGCTAGTTTACTCCATCTACTTCTTTCTGTCCAATAACCTTTGCAGCAGTTGACATATGTAAAATTGCATTTCATTTATCTCCAATATTTCACTTATCTGGTTCCAATCATTATTCTCTCTTTTCTCCTTACTTAGCCTAAATTCAGCATTCAATCATATTCAGTTCAGTTCAGTTCAGTCGCTCAGTCGTGTCCGACTCTTTGCGACCCCATGAATCACAGCACGCCAGGCCTCCCTGTTCATCACCATCTCTCGGAGATCACTCAGACTCACATCCATCGAGTCAGTGATGCCATCCAGCCCTGTCTCATGTCATCTGCATATCTGAGGTTATTGATATTTCTCCCAGCAATCTTGATTCCAGCTTGTGTTTCTTCCAGTCCAGCGTTTCTCATGATGTACTCTGCATATAAGTTAAATAAGCAGGGTGACAATATACAGCCTTGACGGACTCCTTTTCCTATTTGGAACCAGTCTGTTGTTCCATGTCCAGTCCTAACTGTTGCTTCCTGACCTGCATACAGATTTCTCAAGATGCAGGTTAGGTGGTCTGGTATTCCCATCTCTTTCAGAATTTTCCACAGTTTATTGTGATCCACACAGTCAAAGGCTTTGGCATAGTCAATAAAGCAGAAATAGTAGCTCATATTAATATATGGTACTATGCATTTCATTATTCTTTAAAATTATTTTATCTGTCTGCAGCACAAATGTGAATTTCAGGAGGGAAGGAATTTTAGCCTCTTGTGTTTCTTTCCATATCATGCCCCCCACCCACAGTCACATCTAGAACAGTGAAAAGTTCATAAAATATTCTCTATTACTATCATCCGAATGAATGAATAAAAATACTATTTGTCCTTCATTCAGTCCGTGCCCAATTTTGAGTTTCAAGAAGTAAAAGAGACAGAACATTTCAACTTAGAAAAGACTTTGTGAAACATTGACTACAGAAGATTCAACGAGTTACAGAAGTCAAGTAATATTATATGCCACACACATGAAGAGAAAGCCCTTTTCCCCACTTCTCTCCAGAGCCCCCCATCCAGTTTATCTGGCAAACCTAAAGACCACCATTATTTTGAAAATTTTATTTTTGGTGATAAATGATTGTAACAAAATTTTCTACTTTATATTAAAGGGCAGGCTGTATGACTCTGTGGAAAAGAAAAAAAAATGCAAAGACATAGTATGTGGATCCTGCAAATGACAATTTCTATGTTCGGTTCATTTCAGTCCAATTCAGTCGCTCAGTCGTGTCCGACTCTTTGCGACCCCATGAATCGCAGCACGCCAGGCCTCCCTGTCCATCACCGTCTCCCGGAGTTCACTCAGACCCACGTCCGTCGAGTCAGTGATGCCATCCAGCCATCTCATCCTCTGATGTCTCCTTCTTCTCCTGCTCCCAATCCCTCCCAGCATCAGAGTCTTTTCCAGTGAGTCAACTCTTTGCACATGTTAGCATACACAAAACCAGAATTTTGCAGTCTCAGAAACAGCTAGTAACTTTCTGAGAGCTAGCTGATCTCCAACAATACAGCCTGTGGGGGTTCATTCCAGAGTTTGAGGACAACAGTAACTGTCTTTCTATAGACATGGAAAGATAGGGTCAGTAATAATGGTTTTGCACAGTATATTAACTCACTGAAATTTCATTCATCCAGAAGTAAAGACCTTAGTTCAGAACACAAGGGATATCACCAAAGGCACTTACAGAAGCTTCTCCCCAGAGGCAGGAATACTGCAGACAAGCTGACACTGTACTTTCAGGGGCGTCGGTCACATCTAAATCCTGTTGATGTGATTTAGTTGGAAGGTTAGCTCATCCTCAACAACACCTATTTAGTTCATGATTTAAATAATATAGAATTTTTTAGGAATTTGCTTTAAAATTATAATACATAGCTAGAGGACATTTGCTTTATAGTCTTAAAAATCTGTGAATAGTTTTTTCCTTAACAGAAGTATTAAAATACACAGTAAATCATGAGTCATGAGGTTACCTCCAGTTATGATATGTGCTTCACTCTTTGAGACAGGCCTGGTCATTTGTGTAGGATTTGTTTCCTTATTGTATTTGTAGGCATCAAAATATTATTATGCATGCATAGCTGTTTACATACGAGCGGGAAACGAGGAACTTAGGGAAGAGAACCACTCCCATTTTTGCATACCAAATACATTGACAAGAGATTTTTCCTTTGTTGTTTGAAAGTTACAGATAGTTTGGAAAAAATATTTTTTGTTGCCCTTACTGAAAAGGCGTATTGCACATCATTGTAGTATGAGGAAAACATAGTTTGTAGAGGTCTCATTATTATTTATTTAAAACACCATCCACATTTAAAAATCTTTCTTAGTGGCATTAGTGCTAAAGAACCTGACTGCTTGTGCAGGAAACACAAGACACAGATTCAGTCCCCGGGTCACGAAGACCCCCTGGAGAAGGGAATGGCAACCCACTCCAGTATTCTTGCCTGGAGAACCCCATGGACAGAGGAAGCCTGGTGGGCTACAGTCCATGGGGCTACAAAGAGACATGACTGGACTGAGCATTAACACTTTCACTTCCACATTTAAAATAGGATTGTTACTATTTCAAGTGGTAAATTCCATTGTAATACCAATTTTACAATTTACTTAGGGTTGATTTAAGTGATAATTCTGTGACAGGGGTAATTTTTGAAATAATCTAAGGCTGATTTACTGAATAGACAATTTAAGAACATCAAGATGACTGAGGCATCCTCCTTCGGAGAAAACATTTTAAAATTCAGGGTTACCTACTTTAGTAAGGAAAAAAGACACCTTTATAACTAAAGTTGTTTTCTTTTTAGAAAGCATGTTTTGTGAGACAAAAGTCCTCATGAGAATGGGGGCTCTGTTTTATTCATCACAGTGCAATCTGGTGATCAGGAGAGACCTTTAGTAAGAGTCTGTATCCAGGAAGGAAATTGCTGTCTCTGTGTCATGTGTCTGAATGGAATGGCACTCTTCACACTTCAGGCTGGGAGAGAGAAGGGTCTAAGCTAGTGTGTCTATGTCACGAGGGCCACTTGTTCTATTACATCCATCCCCTTCTGAAAATGTGAACCAGATGGTCTCTGACCATGTAAGACCAGGACTCCACATCCAGGAGATATCTTTCCTTTTGTTTGTGTCTGCAGCTAACACCTGCCTCATTACCTTTAACTCTCCTAAGAGCCTTTTGTGTGGCATTCAGGGATAAAAAGCAGAAAAAAACTGATTAGGAATTGGGAAGAGGGGAATCTGCCTTTCTGCAGTTTTTCTGACAACTGCAGAGATGAGATGCTCAGTCCCACTGAGGAGAGGCCAGGGCAGAGCACTTAATGCAAAAGAGAGTTTATATATTGAGCTCCACCTTTTAGATATAAGATGTCATTTCTTCATGGCAAGATGTCCTCTCTTCCTTTCCACTTTGCTCAAAGGAGCTGTCAGGTCAGGAAAGGGGGAAAATGAAGCAAATGCTTTTCCCTTTTCAATTTCCCAGCAGGGGAAGCCCTGTTGAAATGCCAGGCATGCCCTGCTGCTTTCTGCATCAACAGATGGCAGATGGCTCCATTCCTTGCGTTTGTTTCCCATTCAGCAAATTGCAGGTCACATCTGGTCCAGCCTCTGCTTGCTCTGAGCAGATGGGAGTTCACATTCTTTATAGGTGGCTGGCTTAAAAAAAAAAAAAAAAAGGTAAAAAAGGGAGTGCAAGAGGATAGAAATAAATGAGAAAGACAGAGAAACCTTTAAAATGGTGACAAGAAAATCTGAACAGCTGGTGTGATTTCAGTATCAGCAAACCATTTAGCTAGACCCCAGCCAACAATGGATGGAAGAGAATCTCAGAGACAGCCAAGCAGTCCAGAACAGTGAAGAGCAAACTTCCAGATGTGGCAAAGGAGATACACACTCAGTTCAATTTACCCTCCAGAGATGCTGAGCTTTCTTCTACCCTGATGGTTTATGAGTAAGTCTTAGGAAAATCATTTGAGCTTCAGAGTGTTAAAATACACTTCCACTATATTGTTCCAATTGACTCTAGCTCTGGCTGAAATTGACGAGCATTCTGCTAAATGACCATCCATGCAAAACAGTAAACCAGAGAAATCATGATGATGCGCTTCAGGGAAATAAGATTGTTCCTGAGCTGAATTTGTGTTGTGAAAAAACAGTTCTCAAATTTGGATGTTCATGATAAACATCAGTGGTGGTTATTAGACACGCAGGCATCAGAGTCCCAGCCCAGCTATTCCGATTCAGTGGGTTTAAACCGGTGTTTCTAAAACTTGTGTATATGCTCAGTGTGCTCCTTGTGACCCGATGGATGGTAGCCGGCCAGGCTCCTCTGTCCATGGCATTCTCCAGGCAAGAGTACTGGAGTGGGTTACCATATCCTCCTTCAGGGGATCTTCCTGACCCAAGGACTGAACCCTTGTCTCTTATGTCTCCTGTACTGGCAGACGGGTTATTTACCACTAGCACCACCTGGGAAGCCCTTTCTAAAACATACTTTGCACAAAAATCACCTTGTGTGTTTGTTAAACAGGTTTAATAAACATGGGTTCTGGACCTCAATTATATCTCCTAAGACTCTGCCTCAATGGTTCTGGGAAAACAGTAATGTACATTTTCAATAAATATTCCAAAATAATTTATACCAATGAAATTTGAAGACCTCTGGTTTAGAAAAAGGCTTTCAGGTCTTGCTCTATTAAAAGTCACATGGGTAGTCCAGGCGTTCAGAGAAGTTCATAGGTTTTTGACTTACAGGTTAATGTTTGGCAATACAGTTTAGAGTGTACAACATCAACCCTAATATGGGTATTTAATCATCACAGTATCACTTATTCAGTCCAGTTCGGTTCAGTCGCTCAGTCGTGTCTGACTCTTTGCGATCCCATGAATCACAGCACGCCAGGCCTCCCTGTTCATCGCCATCTACCGGAGTCACTCAGACTCACTTATTAACCCTGGTCATTTTCAGACACTGTGAAATTTCCTAAAGAAGAAACAAGGGACAGGAGAGCATAATTAGTAAGTAAGTTACTTCTGTGTAACAAAGGATATAAGCATGCATATCTGTATTCATGTTTGCTTGTACAGTCAGCTGTGCGGTAACACTTGTTTTGAAAATGTGAATTTGTTCCAATGCGTTTGACATATTAGAGAGCAATCTGAGCGTAACCTGAATTTCACATTTGCTTAGGCATGATTTGTCTGCAAGAAACACTAGAAAAATGCAGAAAACAGCATTTAGCTTAACTAAGTAGGAATGTTCAAGATATGAAGGTACACGTGCATGCAGGCATAGAAACACGAGCGTGCACACACACCCCTACAGCAACTACCAGCTCCAGGCACACCAGTTCACCTCTTCCGTTAAGAGCCACACCTATCCACATCTGGCCTTAAAGTTTTTGATCCAGTTTCACTTAACCCACATCTGCAAACTCACAACAGCTCACAAGATACAGCCCTTCAGACACAGCCAAAGACCCTCTGCTCTTTTTAATTCATTTTTTTTTATTATCAGCTTGTTTTTTCTTTCTTTCCATCAATATTTTTTTCTATTTTTATTTCTCTCTCTCTCTCTTTTTGGTACACAAGGTAGCAGATATGGGAGTCCAGTGGGCAGCCCATAAGAAAATGGGTGTCCTTTCCACCAGGAAAGCTAAGGTCACCTTTGAGGTAACGAGCAACTTATTTCAGTACTTAGGACTTTCTTAGCTATTCAATATGTGTCAAATTGTACTACCTTCCTGTAAGTTTCCTAAGTTTTTTTCTTTTTTTAACATGTTTCTATCAAAGTTTTTGAATATTGCACTCTAATCTCATATTTAAGTCCTATGTACTTTATTTATTTATTTTTGAGAGGTGGGGAGCTTCCCTGGTGGCTCAGATGGTAAAGCATCCACCTGCAATGGGAGAGACCCGGGTTCGCTCCCTGGGTGGTGAAGATCCCCTGGAGAAGGAAATGGCAACCCAATCCAGTACTCTTGCCTGGAAAATTTCACGGACAGAGGAGCCTGGTAGGCTACAGTCCGTGGAATCGAAAAAAGTCAGACATGACTGAGCGACTATCAGTGCAGTTTATGACTGTATTAACCTACATCTCCTGGATGAGGTTTGACAGGTTTTTCTATCATAAGGCCTCTCTCAGCTGTGTTCACTGGAAAGATGTTATTATCTGTTGTTGTTATGTAGTCATTAAGTTGTGTGCAACTCTTTGCGACCAATGAACTGTAGCCCACCGGGCTCTCCTGTCCATGAGATTTTCCAGGCAAGAAGATTGAAATGGGTTGCCGTTTTCTTCTCCAGGGGATCTTCTGGACCTGGGGACTGAACCCTTATCTCCTGCGTAGGCAGGCAGATTCTTTACCACTGAGTCATCTGGGAAGCCCGTTACTACACACATTAAGGAGTTAAACTCTCCTCCTCCTTAAGAACAAAATATCTACATAATTTATTTGGAATTTTTCTAAACAAGAGGTTTTTTTTCTATTGTCTTTCATTATGTGTTTATTCAATCACCTGTTTTTACCATTTTCTGCGTCTGCGTTTCTAGCACTTTTGTTGTTGTTGTTGTTTTGTTTGTTTTGTGTTTTAAATTTAAATTTATTTAATTGGAGGCTAATTACTTTACAATATTGTATTGGTTCTGCCACACATCAACATGAATCCACCACAGGTGTACACGTGTTCCCCATCCTGAACACCCCCTCCACCTCCCTCCGCATACCATCACAATATTTTAAAGTAATTAGCCTCCAGTTGGAGAAGGCAATAGCACCCCACTCTAGTACCCTTGCCTGGAAAATCCTATGGGTGGGGGAGCCTGGTAGGCTGCAGTCCATGGGGTTGCTAAGAGTCGGACATGACTAAGCGACTTCACTTTCAATTTTCACTTTCATGCATTGGTGAAGGAAATGGTAACCCACTCCAGTGTTCTTGCCTGGAGAATCCCAGGGACGGGGGAAGCTGTTGGGCTGCCGTCTATGGGGTCGCACAGAGTCAAACAACTGAAGCGACTTAGCAGCAGCAGCAGCAGCCTCCAGTTAAAATAAAGAAATTAATTTAAAAAAATAACAACATGAAAAATTGTTATTTTAAAAAATTAATTAATTTATTTTAATTGGAGCCTAATTACTTTAAAATATTGTGGTGGTTTTTGCTCTACATCGACATGAATCAGCCGCAGGTGTATATGTGACCCCCATCCCTAATCCCCTCCCACCTACCTCCCCATCCCATCCCTCTGGGTTGTCCCAGGGCCCTGCTTCATGCATCACACTTGGACTGGTCATCCATTTCACCTACTTTTTTTACTTTCCAGTATTAGAGACACTCCAGACTCTTCTTGTATGCTTCATCGCTAGTCTAAGAATTAGTCATTTCTCCAAGGAGACCTGGTTCTTCTTACTGGAGAGCAGTATTAAAAGCCAAGGCCTAGGTTCTCGCTGTGCTGTTGCCACAGGGCATCCTTGTTTGTAGGGCCTCTCAGCTGAGATACCATGAAAATTATCTGTGTATATTAACTTGTATATATGCACATGCCTACAAACATGCCTGCTCAAACTACTGCACAATTGCACTCATCTCACATGCTAGTAAAGTAATGCTCAAAATTCTCCAAGCCAGGCTTCAGCAATACGGGAACTGTGAACTCCCTGATGTTCAAGCTGAGGCAGAGGAGCCAGAGATCAAATTGCCAACATCTGCTGGATCATGGAAAAAATAGAGTTCCAGAAAAACATCTATTTCTGCTTTATTGACTATGCCAAAGCCTTTGACCGTGTGGATCACAAGAAACTATGGAGGATTCTGAAAGAGATGGGAATACCAGACCACCTGACCTGCCTCTTGAGAAATCTATATGCAGGTCAGGAAGCAGCAGTTAGAACTGGATATGGAACAACAGACTGGTTCCAAATAGGAAAAGGAGTATGTCGAGGCTGTATATTGTCACCCTGCTTATTTAACTTATATGCAGAGTACATCATGAGAAACGTTGGACTGGAAGAAACACAAGCTGGAATCAAGATTGCCGGGAGAAATATCAATCACCTCAGATATGCAGATGACACCACCCTTATGGCAGAAAGGGAAGAGGAGCTAAAAAGCCTCTTGATGAAAGTGACAGTAGAGAGTGAAAAAGTTGGCTTAAAGCTCAACATTCAGAAAACGAAGATCATGGCATCAACTTTGGCCACCTCATGTGAAGAGTTGACTCATTGGAAAAGACTCTGATGCTGGGAGGGATTGGGGGCAGGAGGAGAAGGGGACGACTGAGGATGAGATGGCTGGATGGCATCACGGACTTGATGGACGTGAGTCTGAGTGAACTCCGAGAGATGGTGATGAACAGGGAGGCCTGGCGTGCTGTGATTCATGGGATCACAAAGAGTTGGACACGACTGAGCGACTGAACTGAACTGAACAAACATGCCTAATTGTAAAGCTCTGTGTTGATACAAAGCAAATCGAGAGTTGGTATTGATCTTTCGAACTGTAAAATATTATCACATGGGTCATTTTAGCCTCTTTCCCTTCCTTATCTGTAACTTCCCAGTACATCAGTGAGAAATCCGGTTCCTACCATCTGCCTTTCAATTACTGAATTGTTCATTTTCAACTTACACGAATGGTAGTATCAGATTTGTTAACCCATACATGGGAAATAATTTTATCGAGTACAGTCTTAATGTCTAGTCTCTTTTTTCTCTACTCTTCCAAACTTCACTTATTTTTCAGATCAGCAACTTCAGTGAAATTATTTTATACATTTGTAATACACATTGTATACATTTGTAATTATACAATGTATAATTACATTATACATTGTAATGTTGGGGGCTTACGAGGTGGTACTAGTGGTAAAGAATACGCCTGCCAATGCAGGAGACATAAGAGATGCGGGTTCAATCCCTGGGTTGGGAAGATCTCCTGGGGACAGGCGTCTAGTATTCCCATCTCCAGAATCACATGGACAGAGAAGCCTTGCAGGCTACAGTCCACAAGGTTGCAAATAGCCTGATATACCTGAAGCATCTTAGCATGCACACATGCAATATGGGTAGGTTGTTTTATCATATCCTGTCTTTAATTTTGAACACTGAATCTACTAAATGTTTTCTGTAAATTTATGTGAAGTTCACTCTATGTGATGTCGGGTTCTATGGATTTTGACAAATGTGTACTGTTATATACCTTTAATTACAGTATCACATTTAGTTTTACTGCCCTAACAAATCCTGTGTTCACCTATTCAATACTCCTCTGTGCCCCTCAAGCTCCTAGGAACTGCTAGTACTTTTATAGTAGCCATAAGTTTTCCCTTTCCAAAATGTTGTATAATTAAAACCATATATTGTATAACATTTCAGATGGACTTCTAACATGAAGCAATACACCATTAAGATGAATCTGTGTGTTTATGTGGCTTGATAGCTCACATGTTAAAAAAATAACTGATATTATCCACAGGGATATTTCAGTTGTTTGTCTGTTAATTCTAGGGCAAGCTAGTTGCTTCCTTTTTTTGGCAATTATGAATTAACTCTATAAACACTCGTTTATCTGTGTGTGTGTGTGTGTGTGTGTGCGTGCACGCGCGTGCACATGTGTAGAAGCACTCATTCACTAAGTCGTTTCTCACTCTTTGAGACCCCTTGCACTGTAGCCCGCCAGGCTCCACTGTCCATGAAATTTTCCAGGCAAGAATACCGGAGCAGGTTCCCATTTCCTTCTTCAGAGGATCTTGACCCAGGGATCAAACTTGCGTCTCCTGAGTCTCCTGCGTTGGTAGGCGGATTCTTTTACCACTGAGCCACCACATGCAGGAAGATAAATTAGTTTAGTGATAAGAGCATAAGTACTGGATCACAAGATAAGACTTTGTAAGAAACTATGACATAATCTTTCAAAGTGAGAATATAATTCTGAATTTTAGAAACTAATAGATGAGAGGGTCCAGCTGTTTTTCATCTGTGCCGGGAACTGGCACTCTTAGGGGTATTGTTGTTATTGTTGCTTTTCTTCTTTTGTGTTTTAGTGGCCTCTTTGATGGCTCAGATGGTAAAGAATATGCCTGTGATGTAGGAAACCCAGGTTCAGACTCTGGGTTTGATCCCTGGTTTAGAAAGATCTCTTGGATCAGGGAATGGCAACCCATTCCAGTATTCTTACCTGGAGAATTCCACGGACAGAAGAGCCTGGCAGGCTACAGTCCAAAGGGTTGCAAAGGATGGACATGACAGAGAGACGGTCACTTTCACTTTAAATTAAACGATAATCATATCTTACTGATTTTTTGTTATTCCATAATGAAAAGGCATGTTAAATGTCTTTTCCTATACTTATTTTCCATCTGAATGTTTTCTTTGGTGAAGTGTCTGTTCAAATAATTTGCTCATTCTTAAAATGAGTTATTTCCATGTGATGGCTTTTGGGAGTTATTTGTGTACTTCAGATACTAAAACCTTATCAGGTGTTTGTTTTGAAAAATCTTCCCAGTCTATGTTTTTTTTTTTTTTTTAATTTTAACGATGTCTTTTACATAGTCAAAAGTTTTAATTTTAATAAAGACCTACTCAGAAATATTTTGCATAAGGCAATGGCACCCCATTCCAGTACTTTTGCCTGGAAAATCCCATGGACAGAGGAACCTGGTGGGCTGCAGTCCATGGAGTTGCGAAGAGTTGGACACGACTGAGCGACTTCACTTTCACTTTTTACTTTCATGCATTGGAGAAGGAAATGGCAACCCACTCCAGTGTTCTTGCCTGGAGAATCCCAGGGACGGGGGAGCCTGATGGGCTGCCGTCTATGGGGTCACACAGAGTTGGATGCGACTGACGCGACTTAGCAGCAGCAGCAGCAGCAATATTTATTTCATGGAATGTGATTTTGATATTCTTTCTAAAAACTCATTAAGACTTAATGTTATTAACATTTATCTTATTTTATCTGCTAGAAATCATAGTTTTTTTCATTTTACATTTAATTTGATGATTAATTTCGAGTATGTTTTTGCAAAAGTGAAAGTGCTGTGTCTAGATTCATTCTTTTGCATTCTACATCCAATTGTTCCAGCACCATTTGTTGAATAGAATATCCTTTCCATATTATATTGACTAGATCCTTTATCAAATATCAGTGCCTTCCATTTGTATGGGTTTATTTCTAGCCTCTCTGTTTTGATTCACAAATGCATTTATATGTTATTTCGTCCAAACCACACTGTTTTGAACACTATAGTTTTATAAATTGGGTGATATCAGTTCAACTGTGTTCTACTTTTTCACACTAATATTTGCTATTCTGATTCTTTGGCTTTTTATATAAACATTATAATCAGTTTTTGATATCCACAAAAGAGCTAGCTCAGGTTTTGATCAGGATTGAAATGAAACCATGGATCAATTTGGGAAGAGTTAACATCTAAACCATACTGACTTTGAATACAGAATATCTCTCTAAGATTGTTAAAAATACAAAATGCAACATAAGAACACAGAATATTTTTTTATTTATTGGATAACTTTGATTTTTTTCATCAGAGTTTTATAGTTTTCCACATATAAACTCTTAAGATAATTTGTTAGGTTTATACTTAATCATTTTGTATTTTTAATATTAATGTTCTGTTTTATTCAAGTTTTAAATTCTAATTGTTCATTGCTGTCATAAGGGAAGAAGAAATTTTTGTGTATTAAATTTATATCCTGATAACTTGATATATTTGCTTATACATTCCAGGAGTTTTTTCCTGGTATTTCTTGAGACTTTCCATAGACCATCATGCATTCAGGGAACAAAACAGGTTTTATTTCTGCCTTACCTATCTGTATACCTTTTCTTTCCTTTTCTATTTTTCTTCATAGTCTTATCAAATTCTTTTCTCATATATTTTGACATTCATATTAGTTGAATAACATTAAAGTAATAATGTCTTCCTCTAGATCAGCCCAATTACCATTAGGATATGCTTCCATTTTTCTCTAATAACTTTCTTGTTCTGAAATCTGCTTAGTCTGAAATTATTATAGCTGTTCTTATTAAAATTTAATTGGTGTTATCATGATATACCTTTTTCCATTTAAAAAATTCAGAATCTTTATACTTTAATTAGTTACTTAT